>JACATO010000047.1:600000-1071023 GCA_018389105.1 Nautilus pompilius
ATTTTAAAGAGGTTATGTTGCAAATTGCAGGATCATAGCTTGTTGATTTGGAGTTTGCAGTTATAAACAATGGAATGTTAGGACAACTTGGTCTACTTTTAGAAAAAATCAAGTGGTTAGGTCATTTTAGTTAGTGGTAATATATATCACAACTTGGCATCCCTCTCAGCATCATCTATATGTTGGATTTGTTTTGCATCTCTTTCATAGAGATCACTGTCATTTTATCTTATTTTGTGTTTTCAAAATGTATTCTAGCTGAAAATATCACTTCATGGTTCAACTAAATTAGTTAATAAGATATACTTCCTGGAAGCTTATGTAGGACAATATAGCAGCAGCTGGTAAATCTTTGAATATTTAGACCATTTTTAATCAGGTATCTGCTGTTATCTTCCTTTTTATACTTGGGAAGAATAATGATATTCATTTGAAAAAAGAAAATAAATATATTGAATATCCTTTGAATTGTTGAAGTTGTATAGATTTTAAATTGGCAATAAAAACAAAAAAAAAAGTTAAGAAAAGTGGATGGATTTTCTTAAATCCAAAGCTCTCATCACTTTTGAGACGTCTACTGAAGCATATGGGAAACTGTTTCTAGTTTCGTAAACAATTGCTGCTATTCATGTGGTTTTTAAGTGACTTATTAGTCCGCAGATATTCCAGGTGTGCTGCTATGATAAAGGAAGCAGATGTTTGAGCAGGATAGCATTTTTATGAAGTTTCTTTAATGGAAACTGGTGTGGAAAGAATACCGATTTTTTGATCTTTATAAATATTATATAAAGCTTTTTACTTTATGATTCTCTCTAGGAGGGAGGGAGGAAAAGAGAAAAATTTTATTTTTTAATTGCTTTAAGCAGCTTCAGAGATGAAGAAACAGATTGTGTGCAACCTTGCCCATTAGAAAGAAATAATTATGGTGTGTGTTTAATCTGCTGTCATTGAAGATTGCTAGGGGAGAGTCATTGAAAATTCCAAAAGACCAGCAAAATGTGAACCGTCGGAAGCTTTTGTCAATTTTCAAGCATAACAATAATGGAAACCATAGTTTGGAATTGTTTCATCTTGGAGGTTAGATGTTTGTTGTATTTTTTAACCTTCCATGTAAAACAGCAATATATGCTGAGTTATTTTTGAATTGCATCTATTCATTTCTGATCTATACAATCTATTAAACGGCACTAAGAATTGGTAAGTTTTTTGTGTTTTCTTTGTATCCTACTTTGTTTTCTGCAATCTTGAGAAATATATTAAAAATGGATGATACACTTGTTATTTGGTTAAAAAATTTTGCTAACACGAACAGTGCCAAGTCATGATATCAGACTTGGATAGAACTTTGGGAGATCATTGCAAAAATATATACATGTCAGCATATATACTTTGCTCTGTTATACAGAAAGTTACACAGATTTGAAAACTTGGTATAAAATTTAGAAAAAATGATCACAACTATTGCAACACAATAATATGTATACAAGTAAACACTAATCAAGCATAGAAATGACTACGGAGATTGAGTTAATGCTAATTAGTGCAGCTATATACTATGAGAATGACCAATGGTCATATGCAGTTATTAAAGATTAAAGACAAAAATGTATACACCAAGGAAAGTTAAACTGGCCAATATCCTCACAGCTGACTAGAAGTCTTAACAGAAACCTTTGAGAAAGAAATCAATATATACCAATCATAACACATGAGAGTGCAACTAGGAAAGGATTTCCTGGAACTGCTACTAGAAATTTTTCAAAGTCCTTGAGACCCTAGCCAAAGTGCTTCTCCAGTGCTTCCTTAC
Organism: Nautilus pompilius; assembly: GCA_018389105.1. NCBI lineage: Eukaryota > Metazoa > Mollusca > Cephalopoda > Nautilida > Nautilidae > Nautilus > Nautilus pompilius. Next base: position 601,808 of record JACATO010000047.1, read on the forward strand.
CATTAGTAAGCTTAAATTGCATCTGGGCGGGCAGAGAAATACGGTCCATAAGAAATAACAGGCCGCGCAGCGTGCTCCTTATGTCAGCTCCTGTGAAACACACTGTCAATTACATTACATTACAATGTGTTACATTATTTTCTTCAGGATGACTGGGTCATTTAGGAGCTGCCAATGTGATAAATCACATTAGATGCCATGATTTTGTTTTCTTGGCACTTCTGCTGATTTTCTAAAGTTGTAAAAAAACAACAAAGCTGAGGTCATCTTGTAAAATATTTCTTTAAAGTTGAGCTACTACTCTCATTGGTGTTACATTTCATATTTGACATTTAAAATTATACATAAGCAATAACTTGTAGATATCGATTTTTTAATGATAATTTAAAATTATCATAACCATAAGTAGAAAGCTTTGATCAGTGTAATTTTTCATTTGGCATAATAGGAATGATGATATCAGAAAATTGATAGATTTCTGAGTTTTAGACTGGTTAGGTGACTGCTCAATGCAAACGTCCAATTTATTAAGCACAGTATCCTATATATGTAAAGTGATAGAGCTACATTTTATATTTCACCTCATTTTGAAAATTTTGAAGTGAATAACTTCATTCTCAAATAAGATAACTTGAAATTTGTTAAGAATTCAAAAAAAAAAATAATATGTGCATTTATAATTATGTAGTTTTATTACTGTGTTGCATTAAAAAATGTATGTGTATGTAATATGAGAGAGAGTGTGTGTTTTTATTTGCATTCAAAATTGGAAATAATTATGGAAATACCTATGGGATATGCACAACTAACAAGTAAATCCAACTGAGACACTGTCATTTTTCTTTTGTTTATTTTCTATGTTCTACAGTCTATTAGTATATGGTATGTGTATCCTTTGTCTTGTATAGAGCATGCCATTTTGTTTTCTTGATCCCATACAAGTTATCAATGTGTGACTGAAGAATGCTTTTTCCAAATATCCTGTAGCACTTTCTATAGTTCATTCAAGGTATCTGGTTGTTACTTCAGTTTCTCAGTAGCAATATAACCCTATATAATCTCAATGGTCTTCATATCAGGACTTTGGGCAGGCAAAGGCAGCTTTGTGAGTGTTCCACCAACCTTTTCTACATTGCAGATGGTTTTTCACCACAGTGGGTGTGTTTGAGGTCATTTTCCTGTTGGAAGATGAATCCTGCTTAATGAAATGCTTTCCCAATGGAATGGTATAATGGTTGAGAACTTGCCTGTAGCAAATGACAGTCACTACATCTTTGATTTTATGCAACTGATTACTACCAAGCAGTTCAAACTTGGAAGAGCATTTTCTTCCAAGTTTGGTTATACCCCCCACCATTTCACTTATGCTGCCCATTTTAGTTTCGCCATTTTGTTGCCTTTCATCAGGAAATATTTTTGGGAAGCTACACATCCATTGAGACCACTGTGGGTTAACTTGCATCTTACTGTGGTTACAGTTATTATCAACAGTACCAGCTCCATATATCTTCTTCGGAACCTTGAATACAGTTCCTCCTGAAACATGAAGTTGGGCTACAATCAGCTTCACTAGCTAAGACATTCATTTCTACATGCTTGTTTTGATATATCCTTCTCAGGAACAGTAGTATTCACTACACTACAATGACATCACTGTCTGTATTTTTACAGTCCTGTGGGTGTAGGGGTGCTTTCTAATTGTTTGCAAGGCAACCAATCACACTGTACATTGGAGGATTTCATTTTTACACCTGAGATGTGATTCTATTACACATTATATATATTTTATACCCAGTTTTTTCTTTCGTTCTATGATTATTTTCAATACTGCAGGTTGATCAAAAGCTTGAATTCTCTAGTTTACAATGATATTAAAATCATTGGATGAGTTGGTTCTCTTTCAGCTTTGATGCAGGCCTGCAGACTGGGGAAAAGTCGTTGATCACACTTCAGCACTATTCTCGAGAGATTTTTGCCACATTCCTTGATTCTGTGTGCAAAAATTTCCAGGAATTTTTACAATTTGAAGGGGTGGTGGTTTACAAACAATTCTTTTTTCTAAAATATTCCAAACAGCAAAATTCTAATGCATTTAGATTGACCATTGATGCTGGCCAATCTCCCTTGCTTATCAATTCTGTAAAAATTCTTGGACAGTTACTTATCTGTGTCATGAGGGTTGAGTTGGAAAGCCTTGTGGAATATCCAGGGTTTGAACTTTACATGAACCTTTACAATATGTTTTTTGTAGAGTTTGGAATTGATTTTGTTGCTCTTTGTGACAAAAACTAATTAGGTTTATCTGTCAGCAGTGATGCTAGACAAGCCAATCACATAAGGGGCCTTTTACATTTTACAGATGATTTTTCGGTGTTGATGAATAGATAATTTAAAGACAGAATGCAGTTATTCTGTAGGTTGGACAACTCTCTTATTGCGAACAGTTATTTATCCAAAAAATGGAATACGGGAATGATAGCTACTTATTCTTCAGGTTTTCAGGAAACAACAGTGATGTAACTGTCATTGCTTTACTTGCACCGATATGAAGTAGTCTTTTTGGAATTGGTAGGGATACAGGTAGTGTTTTTTTTCTGATTACTTTCTGGACCATCGATGCATTGATCTTGAGCTCCTTGGATAATTTTTTTTCATGACCCCTGCTATCAGTTTTGAGAAATCTGACTAGTTACAACTTTTTAAAATGTATTTGTTGACTCAATACGTGGTCAGCTCAATCTCAGTCTGTTCATGATAGAGTGAATTTTGTTCAAATTGATCAGTGGTGTGGGGCTTTTAATTAATGCAGTTTACAAGAATCTCAGCTAACCAGCAGCCTCAAAATTAGTTCTCAATTTTTTAGACAGAACTTAAAATGCAACTTTTATATGAATATAGGAGTTAGACTAGGCAAAGGCAGAAACCCATTTTTTTGCTTTTATTTCAGGATAAATACAAACAATGTATTGAAAGATCTGATATGAGTACTTTTCTTCACTTTATTTTATTATAATTCTATTCATTTCATGTTGTTGTTTTTACACAAAACCCAGACAATATTTGAACAATATATTAGTTAATGAAATGCATTGAAGAATACGAGAGAGAGAGAGAGAGAGAGAGAGAGAGAGAGAGAGACCCCTATTAATTGATTTCTGCAAAAATAAACTCAATGACATTATGCTGCTTTATTGACAGAGTTCAAATTAAAAAGGAACAAAGTAATAATCATAGTAAAGTAATTAAAGTAAATCTTACAAGCAACATGGACAGTTTAATACTTACTAAAATGGAATAAAAAGAGATGTTTTTTATTTTGACAAATCCCATATTTCTAATGACTCACTATGCATAAATTATTTATTTATATGAAAGGGTAAAGAAATGGCTGTAATCATATTATGATAAAGAAATTGTAATGTAATTTCTTTAATAGCATTCAGTTTTCCTCTAATTTTGTTTTGTGTTAACATGATTGTAAAAAGGAGATAACCAGTCTTTGGGCTCTACATCATAATTTATTTTCGGATTGCTAAGAAATGATTCCCTTTTTAATGATATCACAAAATAGATGCAGATATATATGCTTGAACATTTGCAAAATCTCCAGATCTATATTTATTTTAGGTGTCTAAAATTGTTTTAAAATTCAGTATTGTGGATGTAAAGTAATTTTGGCACAGGCAGTGCTCTCCAGCTTTTTACCATAAAAAATACCTGAAGGGCTGATCTTTGACAATTTTTTTTAAGTTAACAGGTTACACAGTTTTTACACTTACCTGCTTGTGATAACTCTAGGCCAGCTGATCTTTACATCTCCAATTTGTCTCGACTTTGCTAATTTTGATCAAATTCTTAAAGAAGTTATCAGTATTTGCTATTCATTATAATAAATTAGATATTAATTCCAGATAAGTATCGCAATTTTATAATGTAGCATTTTTATTTTTAAAAAAAATCCCTCTAGTTTGTTTTTTTCCTTTCCTTTTCTCAAAGACCAGTCGTCGTCACATGGAAACATCGGTGATCTGTTTAAATCTTGCTACACTTCCTTTTTTCACTGATTAACTGATGAACTGTGTTTCTCAATAAAAAATAAATTAAAAAAAAAAAATTTCCTGATCTTTATATTTGTCCTGTTATCCAAGATTATTATAAATATGTTAAGGTTACACCAGTTGCATATGTGTTTTGCAGATTAAGAGCATCTCCAGGGGATCTGTTAACACTTTGTGTGTTAGGGTAGTCATCTTCAATTAAAAGGATGGTATTGTCAGGCTCCAGTTGGGAGGGGGGGGGACCTTATAACGTTTATTTAACCCACAGATTTTAATAAGTGTTGAGTTTTATAAAAAAATAAAAAAATAGCATCAGAATCCTTAGTTTTAAGATTCACATATTTTTTTCCCAAATATAAAAATCTTTTTAAAAGCTTCCATTCAAATGTTTATCTTGCTATTACTCTGCATTATTTTGTATTTAAATTTAAAAAGAATTAATTTTCAGCTCTTAATAAATTTTTAAAAAAGGGGGGATGTGTTAAGTTGCAGCTGGAAAAAAGGCAATACAATTATCTTGATTACTTTCACCTCCGCTTGGACTGGTTCTGATGATGCTTGACATAAGAATATCAGCATATTTTTCCCACTGTATCAAAGAGGGAGATCAAAGTTATAAGAAACTGAGATGGATAGATCAACAAAGGGAATATTGTGTTTACTAATCAGAATACAAAAACTTAAATATTGTCTTAATGGCATTAATAGCTCCACTGTTTTCAGATAAAAAGGGCCAGAGAGTTAAATGGCTAGAAAGACAATGAGTTGTAAAGTAATTGATGTTTACGTTAATTAATTAAATCTTCAAGAAGACTTTCATGTATTTTATGGGCATTTCCCATACTTTTGTAATTGACTTTTTATGCTTTTGTTAATTATTATTTGTTTTTATTGAAATACGCACAGTAGCCACTGACAATTTTCAAAGAGTTTCTGATTTTTTCTTGAAAACTCTGGATCAATGGCTCATTGTTAGAAGCTGCAGAAAATTATATTACTCTACTAAATTTCAGAATGTTTTCCTCCGTCTCTCTTTCTCTTATATTGTAAAATTTGACTTTAAAACAATCAAAAAATTAAAAATAAAAAAAAAAAACATTTGCATGATGCTAAAAGTTCTTTAATAATCTCTCAACCTTATGTTAAGTGTAATAGTTAAATAGTTAATAAGACTTTTCTCTATGTAGTATTTTTATATGCCTGCTTATGAACCAAATTAATCAGTTTAATTTTAAGTTTTTCTCTCTTTTTTTTTAAACCGAAATACAATGAAAGGCATTTACTGAGAAAAATGAATGCATTTTTTTTTGAAAGTTGAAAACTCCTTTATTATTATTATTATTATTATTATTATTTATATTATTATTATTATTATTATTATTATTATCTTATTATTATTATTATTATATTATTATATTATTTTATAGATCAAATCTAATGATATCAGCGCTGAAATGTAGCAAACCAAACTGGAATCACTCTCCACATAGAATATAATATGATAAAAAAGAAAGGAAAAAGTAAAATAGCATAATGCAGTATAGATTTACTAAATTTAGGAAACAGTTGAACTGGAAACCAGCATTATTCCATTGAGTATTTTGATTTTCTAAAAATAAAGGAATTTTAGTTTTGTTTCATTGTTTAATGTTTACACTATGAATAATTATAAATAAATTAAATAATTCTGGAAATAGCAACACCTGTTATGGGTTTTTTTTCTTCCTAATGCATAACTAGCAAATTTCAACTCTAGTTATCTTATAGATGCTTTGTTTTAGCTAATTTTTTTAACAGAAACTTTATTTATTGTTTCACGTTATCACTCTATTGGTGATAATGTTATTTACTGTTTATACTTTTTTGTCAGCATGCTATGATGCCTCTCCATTGGGTGGTTATTATTTGGTGTTTTTTTGCTTTATTTATTTACTAACTTTTTCATTTTCATTTAATTATTTGTATAGCTATTTAAATTTATTTATTTTTTATGCTGATCCATCTTTTATGTGTCCATTGCATAGTTAGTCAGATAGCGATTGTCACTGGACAGAAATATTCCTTTCCTACCCCAGTAAATATAATGTAAAGTCCATCTTTATTTCATGTAAAGATGAATAGCATTTTCTTTTTTTCTGTTTGTGTGCACGAGATTGGTCCCATGTGCTTACAACTTTTCATACAGGTCTTGTACAATCCTTAGCTGTGTTGCCCTTTTAGAGTGGTCATCAACTAAATGTCAAGAATATTCCATTTTCACATTGCTATGCTTCGCTGCTCGGAGATTAGTGTAGCTGTATCATTCCCCCAGGAAGTAATACCTGGCCAGTATTACTTTGTGCAGTAGCATAATCTTTGATAGCATATTTAGTTTATTTCTCTTTGAGGCACAGTAAGCTCCATGTCTATGTCTACATCCGTTTATTAGCCAACACAGATTTGCTGAGCTTTGCTTCTTGTCCATTTACCTGCAGATTTGTTAAATCTTGATTGTTATTTTTTTTTTTTGCTTTGCCTTAACCTGGGAAAACTGTGCAGACTTTAACCTTTTATCTTCCCCTTTGCTGAAAAGTCATCAACAGCATCTTATCTTTCTTGATGAACCTTTAGTTGCTTTGATTTTTTTCAAAAGTCTAATCATGATCTGGGTTTCTCAACAATTCACTGTCATTTGCCTGTATTTTTGTGTTGCTATCAGGCAGCATTTAGATACAGAGCTTCTATTTCTTGAGTACATCATGCATATTTTGTATTTCATAAAGGAGAGTTCTGTCTTTGATTATTACTAGCAATGCCACTATATTTTAGTTTTGATGCTGACGTTTTTTTCTCTTTTCCCTTCTCCCATCTTTTCAATGGTGGCATGAATTTGGAAGTCTTCTTTCAAATAATCTTGCTTGGGAACTTGTAGTAAATGTTCAGTTCACAAGTTTGTTTTTTTGGGGGGGGTGGAGGAGTTATGAGATTTATTTGTAGTTGATCAGAATAATAATGTTTTTTATGCCATTTCCTTATAACACACAATAAAGTCTTTTATCAGGTTGTAATAGGTAGTTTTTTCTGGTTATTAAAAATTTTCTACCATATTTTACTAATGCAGTAGTGTTTACTACATAGTCATCAATCCTTTTGGGCTCTATTTAGTGGTACAATAAATGAATTGCCTGGACTGGCACTTATCTAGGACACTTTCAGGCCTCTAATGTAAATATTATTGAATTGTTCTTTTTAGGGACGCAATTTCAGACCTTTCACACTCTCCCCATGTGGTTTTCTATTAGTTTTCTTGATTCTACATAGAACCTCATTTACGGTTCATTGGTGTGTTTGTCTGGGCTGAATCAGCCGGAGGACTGGAACATAACTTTACCTTTGTAGATATTTTCAGGTCTATTACTTTTTTATTTTCTACTTTTTATACTTGACAACAATAGGTTGGTCCTTTTTTTGTTTATTTCTCACTTTGTTCTGTCAAAACTCCATACAACTTCATCGTTTATGAATAATTGGCTTCTTTTTTGAGGGGCCCCTCATTTGACAGAGTTAGCTATATATGTCCATGTCAATTCTGCTCAATGTTGGGTCTTCTTAATTAGACCTGGTTTACAGTATTTTGCTTTATATAAATTGACATGCAGTCGTTTGGAATTTGACTTGTCCAGGTGACAGCAAAGCTTTCAGATGTTATATTCAGTTGACACTCATGGAACTGTTTGCAAACCTGCATCAGACTGTCTGAAACCTTTAAGCCTTTAATACAAGCTGAAGAGTGGCAAAATTACTTGACAGCTTTCAATTTATTTTGTTTTAAAATTAGAGTTTACTGAAACACTTTTTATTTCTCAAACAGTGGTTGAATTTTCCTGAGTTAATACTTTTAGGGAAAACTCAAAATGTAAGCAAATTCTACATAGATAGGGGTTATTTTGGTATTCGAATTGACAGATTTTCTAATTTTATAATGGCAGACAAGTATGTAAAAGGTTTGTTAGTTTTCTGTTTAATCAAGCTATGGAATTTGATCAAAGATGTCTTAAAGAACAAAGTCAGGTGGAGAAAGCAGATATATTACTGATTCTTGGATGTGAGCAAACTCTCTAAAATTTGAGGAACACTGATCTAAATTTCTCATATATATATGTGTGTGTGTGTGTGTAAAAAGATTAGCTACTCTGCCCACTCAAAATTGTAGTTAACGATGAGTAACGACTTCACTATACACTAGAAAGGCTAATGCTTTGGCCTGAACTTACAAACTGAGAGAATAATCTAATTAAAATCTGTATATTCATGCACTGGATGTTAGATTGTGTGCAATATTTGCCAATCAGTAGGAGAAACAATGATGGACCTAGTAAATTTGTATTAGGTTAACCATGTTTGTAGCCTTTCTGTTAAAGTAAATTAAAAGTATTGATAGTAATTGTACTTCCAGGAAGTTGCCTCCTTTACAGTTTAGCAACTACATTATGTACATGATTTGAGACTAAATAGTATAGCTGACTTATCTAAGTTTTACTACCCAATTAGAATTTTTAAGAGGAGACACAATGGGAAAAATGTTTAAAATATTAGTGTTCTGCTGATGAGTTTTCATTGAGTCAGGTGTTAAACAGTTAATGCTGCTCAAAAAATTAATTTGTAAATTTTAAAAACATTAATTCTAACTGTTGTTGTTGATGTTAAATACTGAACTGAATTTTGATGATTTATGTTTGGTCAGAAGATCTGGAAATGTTGGTATTGGTTGGTTAAAAGTCTAGGCTGTTTGTTATGGTTAACTCACAATACCTTTAGATTTTATTAAATTTATTGGGCTCATTTTGAAACTAGAAATCTCTTAAAACAATATGGAAAAGATAAGAAATAGTTGGCATTAAAAATGAAAAATCTCATCGAAATATAAGAAAATGAGTGAAAGAAAGTCAGATCATATTAAACTGTTATAAAATCTTTGTCTGTCTGTGTCTGTGGTAATGAATGCAGGGTATTCCCTAGATTTACTTAAAAAGATAACCATATTTTCTTAATCAGAGCCATTGAAGAAACCTTTGTATTTTTATAAAGGCTTTTTAAAATACAAACTTCCATTATATATCAACAGAATTGTATCCTGTTGCTAATATAAAAGCATTGATGATACTCCATCTAATATGTGGTTGTTCCTTTAGTATTCTTAAACGTAGCTAATCAAAAGAGTTTTCTGTTGTTAACAAACTGAAGGTTTTTAATTATTTTGAAAATTCCTATCATTTTTAAATAAAATAACTGATAAGTAAATCTAATAGTTTTAGTGTAAATACTCGGATTTGGGAACATTGTTGGGAATATATGCTAGAAATTCTTTTTTTTTTGTTCATCAACTTCACACTTGCACAGCAAATTCAATTTGTGGATGAACCAAGGATGCATAGAACTGCAATTACTTTTGTTTTATTATTCATATTTTAGTTGATTAATTCTAGCTTTAAGATTACTACCATAAATGTGTTTTAACACTTACCAATAAAAATTCAACCAAAATGAAACCAACTAAATCAACTTTTTTGTTATGGAAGCAATAAACAGAATGATTATGTGCAGTGCATTCATGAATAGCACTTTCAATTTACTTGGTACTGATCTTAGCAGCACACATCTTTAGTGATATTTACCATTGTGAATGAAATAGATTTTTTTGAATTGTTGTAGTTTTCTTTTCTCTTAAATAATTTTTAAAAAAAACTATTTGTGAATCCATAATGATTATCAATTATGTTAAACATAAATAAATGCAATAATAAAAACCAGTCAGTTGGACTAATTCAGTGAACTGTAGAATAATTAACTTTCAATTTGTGTTTCACAGAAAGTTTGTAGCTATTAAATGCCTCATTGACTTGGCATTTCCTCCCTTTGTCAGTCGTTTCTCATTAGTAGCTTATCAGATCATCAAAGATTCACAATATTGGATATTTGCTCATTGCTGACCAAGCTTAACATTTAGCTGGTTTTTCAGCTTTGTTATGATGTGCGTATTTGATCTATACTTTAGGACCAAAACTGGTTCTGCGGATTTGCTTAATGCCCAAGGAAATGTGATGGCAGAAAGGTAGAATTGGTACACTCAGAAACTGGTCAATTGGCAATGATTGTTGAGGTGTTGCATCTAATTATCAATCAATGTTTGTTTCTGTTTACTCGTGAATGCAAGAGAATTTGTGAGATAAAAAAAATGGCTGCTTTATATTGTTTAAATGTATGAAATACTCTAAAAAGGAAAGTGCATGTATCTATAATAAGGATGCAAATAATAATGTATTTTTTTTATCTTTGTTTGCACTTCTGTAGACATTGAAAATAAACCAAAATACTTATTAGTTTTTGGGACCTTTTTTTTTAGAATATTAATTGGACTGGAATAAAACCATATACTACTACCGCTGATGATGATGATAATAAATAATAATAATAATAATAATAATAATAATAATAATTAATAATAATAATAATAGTAATAATGATTACATTTCATTCTGAAATATGTAAATGAGAATGACTGTTAGGCCTGCTGCTGCATTTTCAGTCTTGGGACCAATCAGCTTGACACTCCATAATTTGTTAAGTAGAAAGAATGATTTCCCCATTTCACTTTCATAAAGTTATTTATGATCAAGAGTCAATAAATTCAGCTGCTAAACCTTTCATGTGCGGTTATGGACATTTTCCAAAAGAAAAAAAAAAGATTCATTAAAAAGCAGCATGTTCCAATTAGCTTATTGCTAAGGAAATCAATAATACTAAATACATATTTCCATAGAAAACTATGCTCATACATCTTGCCTAGGAGAAAGTTAGTTTCTTTTGATATTATATTTTATTTTTATATATTATTTTTGAAGGGGAATTTTTCTGTAGGATCAATATGTTCTCTATTAAAAGAAAAGTAGTATGAAGACAATGGTATCTAGAAGATGTAATAAAAAAATTTGCATGTGCATGGATATTATACATGTTTTTTTTATCTTCTAATGTTCTTATTTGCCTGGAACAAGAATATATATATATGATAGTTTAGTTAAGGTTTTATTTTTAAAACAGGAGAAGGAAGATGCTTCACTGTAGCTTAAATATTGAAAAAAAGACATGCATTTTCTTACCATCATCATAAAGCTGAAGAGAAGTTGATTGACAACAGTTATTTATGTTTTATCTTATTTAGTTTATAAATTAAGCTATTTAAATCAATGATTTTTTTCTTTGACAAAGAGGAGCAAAGGCAACATGAAAGAGAAGAAACAGGAACATCAAGATTTGTCAATGAAATTCCTCATCTGATGTGATGTTCATAATTACATTCGTAATATATTCTGGACTTTAAGCATACTAAGTCATATATATATATAAGATACAGTTTAATATTTTGCAAATCACAATCTACTTATCAAAATATTCAAGAGTTGAATATTATCTCCCTTATTTAAGAACTCTTTCCTTTCTTTTTTCCACTGATATGGCAATTGTACTTGATTTCTAAACTGTTTCCTGTTCAAATTGAAAGATATACCAGTTTCATTAGAATATGTTCTAAAATACACGGCAGTTATTCTGTAAACCTTAATTAAGAAACCCTGCTCAAAAAAAAAAAAAAAAAAAAGGTTTTTGGAGACTGTATGGCACTGGCTCTCTACAAATCAAACCCGAAAAGATAGCCATGGGATATAATAATGAAAACCAGCAAAAGAAGAAGAAAAAAACGACTAAAATTCTCCTGGTTTGAAAATTACTTGAAAACTATTCATGCAGATAGGTGGCTGCAATTACTTTGAAATGGTTGTGAAGGAATTACTAGTAAATAATTTTACATACAACAATTTAATGTAAGCTCTATGTAGGTGCAGGAAATAGAAATTAATTTTTGTTTTCAAAATGAGTATATTACGCACACATGCTTGAAGACTGTACATGCAGAATTTACTAATCAAATTTATATAATATTATAAAGTTCCTGAAAACATCAAGCAATCTTTTGTTTTTCTTTCTGAGCATTTATGTTTGGCTCAAATTATACTGGTATTTACAATCGATCAATCATGCAAAATATATGCAACTGATGAGAACATTTTAAATAAAATATATGAATGAATGAAATGAGAGGTTTGAAACAACTGTTATTGCCTGATACCATTAAGATTTATTTAGTAAGGATGAAACTAGTAGATTTTTCTCTGAAAAATAAATAAATGAAGCAGTTATCATTGTAATAAATATTTTATTCAGCAAATATTTTAAAGGGATTCTTTTGCTTAAAAATATTCAAAAGATCTTCATGTCATCAAAAGTTTTGTACTCATTTGACCCTTGCTACCAAATGATCTCTTCATTTGCCTCCCTAAGATTATTTTGACCAATAACCGACCTCCAGTCTAACTATGTCCTGGTCACAAGATGGTGATAACCTCAAAAACTGGAAATCTTTTAACATTTGTAAAACAACTGACACATTGATGCCTGGTCAGGATTCCCCCCCCCCTCAATGGAATTTTCTCTGCCTACCTTAACTGACCTCAGGTGTTTTCCAAGCTTTATGAAAAAAAAAAAAAAAGAGCATTTCGTCATTGCCAACAAAGTTGAAACTTTTCAGTTTGAGAATAAATGGGAGATTTCAAATGATAATTTTCTCTACACAATATGAGATTGACTGCATTTATAGATTTTATAATTTGCATTGTTTTTGTTGTTGTTGCTCTAATCACCGCATTTAGTATCTGTTTTGTTGTATTAGTTTCTATATCGTGACAGATTCCTACTGCCTACTGATTTTAAATGACGTACACATGGTAAACAAGGTTTTTTTAAAAAAAAATAATAAATGGAAAGGTGGTTGGTTGGTTGGAGGGGGGAGAGAGAGAGACAGGACAGACAACAGATAATTAGGGTCCAGTCATTGAATGTTCATAGAAATAATTTCTGATGCATGATAATATTTAGTAAAAAATAGTAAGCATAATCAAAACCAAACTTAAATGTTGATTTCTTTTACAAGAAAATGTGCAAGTGATGTACCATAAGTAGTAATGCATAAATGACATTTTTTTCTTTTTTTCTAAACAATGAATCTTTGCAGATATGGGCATCTGTATCTGCGTTCTTGTAGTTGTTATTATTATTATTATTTTTTTTATAAAGTTAATAGCCTATGTTAGCCTGCAGTGTTCAGAATTGCCTCACAGGTTTGCAACTTGCTGCTATCAGTGTCAGCTGTTATTTACTATTGTCAAAATGTGTTAGAAACATTGTAATATTGCATTTTGCTTAATTTGTAAAGCATTATTTAAATGTAACATTGGTATCATCTATGTTTGCAATACAAAAAAAAAGAAAAAAAACAAGTAGAAAGAAAGATATTTGTTTTAATTCTCTTGAGCCAGTAGATGGAAATTAATCTTCTGTAAGAACATGGAACCATTTTGGTTTGAATGTATAAGTTGATGCCCATCATCTAGGAATTGAAGAAGCTTAAACAATAACTAAACTTATCCGTTTTTTCAAGTTCTGCACAAATACAAGGTTCCAAAAAATAATCAAAAACTTATTTATAAATTTAATAATGATTTATTGTCTGGCAGAGTTTAACTGGTTTGAAGATTAACATTCACCCTTAACACTGTGAGCAGTATCAACACAAACAAAACCAGAAATGTGTACTCAGCATTAATCAGAAACAATGGTGAATGCAGATGTCTGCTGCCAGTTAATTGTAATGCTCTTCTTTGATAAGTAATAAGGCTTGTACTTAACAAAAATCTTCTTTATATGAAGTACAAAATAAATGTATCTATTTAAAAATAAAACAGATAAAAAAAACAAAACAAATTTTTTGGATATTGATTGAATAACTAATAACAGTTATATTCATTTTGATTATGCATCTTTTGTTTGTTTTCTCTCAAAATTTTTCTTACTTAAGCTGCAGAAGGGAAGATAATCGCATAAATACTTTGCTGAGATCAGACAATTTTCTAAGATAAACTTAATTTCTTCAAATAGTCAATTTTTAAAATAAATAAATAATTTTTTTAACATTACAATATACAATTCTAATTGAACAAATATACAGTTTTTGTTTTTATAACATAGTTTTATGGTAAAATTTTATATTATTTTAACTTTAAAATTTAAAAAAAAATGTATTTACCATGTCCTCAGATTTTGGACTGACATATACTTGGAACTGTAAAACCATTTTAGAAACAAGCATTTAAAATTAAGTGTATAGCTTTGCTTGTTTTTTTAAAATTATTTTATTGTGAGTGACAGATTTTCACTGGTAATGGTAAAAGTACATGAACATGTATGGTACAGTACTCTGTAAAGAACTTGTAATTTGAGCAGGGGTTTGCTTGTTTGTCTATTTACAAATACAATATTGCCATATCAACTATACATTTAATTCCAAAGCTTTCAAAATATCAATTTTTAGAAAAATTATTTTTAAAAGTTTATCATGAGTGTTGGTTTCTGAAAGCAGCTTGAATACATGGCATAAGATGTACCTATAAGTGTAGTGACTTGGTTATGGTTATCAAAATGACCTTTTCTTGCCCCTTCACAAGCAAGCTGAATGCCACCATGTTCAGGAGGTAGTGTGTGTGTGTGTGTGCTCTTGTGATTAAATTTGCATTGAAGCCTGAGTGTTCAGAAAAAAACATGTTTTCTAGATAGTTGAAAAGATGATTGGTCACAAATGGGACTTAAAAACTAGGTATCACCAGGCTAAGCAAATTCTCTAAGCACTACACTATTTAAATTCACAAGAAGTTTGGGTTCATATTTTTCTACCATGAATGATGTAATGACCAACTCTACTACTGGATTAAAATGAATTACTGTTTTTGTTTCTGATATTTTCCAAAGTGGAACAAAGCTGATGTCCACATCTTCAAAAATCGAAATTTCAAAGGATTTCTTTGCTAATGATGACTAACTTGCCTATATACACTTTTAGATAGAGATGAAAAAAATGAATAAAGCAAATTAAATTTTTGTTACCATAGAATTTAGGCCAAATATCCTATCACCTTATCAGCTACATTTATCATGAGAACCTTGTCTTTCAGTATTCCTAAATGGTATTATGATATGTATTCGCTTAGAAAAGGTCTAAGCCACTTACTGTTCATTGAAAGAAATATCTGTCAGTTTTTTTATTGCATACACATTTGGATTGAGTTCCAGTAATTGAAAAAGAAAATATAGTAGTATTGGTTCTAGATTTGATGATAAAACACTGGTCTATGTTGCATTGCCATAAAGCCAAGGACACAGATGGCTAAATGGCTAAACATCTATCAGGGTGTGAGGATTTAGCCCTTACTTAACCCTGCACATACTATACCACTTTTCCCTTTACTTTACCACCACATCTAAAAGAACTACTTGTGGGATGATGCCAGGATTTTGGCTAGATCCATTACTAATTTTAAATTAAGAGTTTTGGAATCTTTGTTTATATACCATAAAATACCATCATTAAATAAATGAAATAAATCTACATACACCTTTATTTATGTTTAACAAAATTTCATCCTTTTTTTTTGTTTTGGGGGATAGCAGAGTTAAAACAACTGGGTGCGCAATTAACACAAAGTTTAGACTCACTGTATAAGATGGTCAGGGTCCACCCTTCAATTTAGAGTTTTGGTTCTAGTTTGAATTGAATTTTTTTGTTTTCCAGAATGTCTTTGTTGGCTACCATTTGTGCTTTTTTGAATCTTTTTTGACTGTGTATATTACTACATTTTAAGGAGATAATTTATTCTCTGATGTTTTGTGATGAAGTTTAATTTTTCATGGTTGGTAGATAGAAAACAGCTTAAGAGGATGCCTTTTTACATCCTTCAGTTCTGTTTTTCACCAAATTCTTTACTTTTGGACCATAATAATATGTCATACATCCAAACATGCATATTATTACAATTTATTTACTGTGCATGATTTATTCTTTGAGTAGTGGCACAGTATGTTTATATCACTACTACAAAATTAGCCATGTGCATTTTCATAAAAGTGACTCTTTTAAAGATTCAAAGCCACAGAAATGAGCAGACATCTTTATAATGTGCCCCGTATATTTTACCAGACAGATACTTTGAATTTTGTTTGCATTTATAACCTGAAAATAATCTTGATGGACTGTTTTTATTTTCCTATTTCCTTTCATGCACATGAACTGTGAAGCATTTGCTGATTTTTCCAGGGGAATTTAAATGTAAAAGAAAATTGAAAACATTTTTGATTTAAGGGAGCTGATTAAAGAAAACTTGCATAAGATAATAAAAAAAAGACTTTAGAGAGGAGAAATTACCTTTGATGTGATGTGAAGGGAAATAGTGCAGTGTTTTTGCAGCAAATAAACCATTCCTGTCTAAAGTATGTATGTATTCTTTGAGATGTATTTAAAATTAGCGATTTACAAACTCTGGTATGGGCAGTTAGAGCAGACCCAGCTGTCATTCTGTCCAGCTCAGGGTTCTTAATCAAATATATTGAGTTTTAGGAAAGTGTTTTTTTTTTTTAAATTCCATAATGCACTACTTGGCAACCATCTAGAGTGAGGTAACAACTGTTTTTTTTTTAATATTTAAAGTTTATTTTGTTGCTCTCAGAGAATTAATCTGTGAATATAATGTTGCTTACACTTGAAGAACAAAGTTGATCCATTGAATTTAGTGACAAGAATGAATGGATGGTTTGATCCTTTTGATTAACTGTTGGTTTGCAATTCTAGTATCTCTTAATCTAATTCATTACCTATCAGTATTCATCTGTAGAGACTGAGAAGCCACAGGTAATTTGCTGTTTTGGCATCCATGCATGGGCAGCAGATCTGCAGTATTATCATCTCTAGAGAGATACATTGCTGAGAATGGGACACATGTCCCTTAAACAACATTTCAGTATCTGCTTGGCTAACAAAAGAAGAAAGGGATTGATTTTTTCATTGTTGAGATTAATTTGTCAAATAGGTATGGCAAAAGCAGTTTTACATTTAATTATTTTGCTATCTCATATGATATGTACCATGGCACTTTTGATGGTTGTAATTTTAGTGTAGTTTGGTATAGGGTTAAGATAATGCAATAGCTCTGTTTTTGCTACTCATTATTTAGAATTTGTGCATGCATATTAAGTTTAATGCATACAGGGTTTACATGGGTTTTGAAGATTCTCTTAAATTTTGCCATTTAAACAACTTTAAGGCAAATTTGTCTTGATACCAGTGTACTACAATTATCTAATGCATTGTGCATGCACACGCACACGCACACACACACACCTAATATGTATGTAAAGATGAATTTTTTATAAATTGTATATTTTGTCAGTTCAATAAGTCACAATTATTACAATGTGATTAGATGTTTTTCCAGAAATAGTCATTTTATTTATATGTTTAAAAAAAATTTTTTTTTTGATTCCATTTTACTGCTAGTTATAATTCACTAATATGGATTCTTGTCTCTTAAAAAAAAAAAGTTAAGGATGTTTACTGCTAATTTGATCTTTGACTTTTGCCTGTGCTCCTGTTCTTTCTTAGTGCTGATTATGATCTACATTATGTTATGATAGGAAGCTTGGGTAATGCTTAGCAACAGGTATGTATTCGCAGTGATGAAGGAAATATTTCCAACTGTGAACGATGAGTAACTGAAAGTGATTTTCGATTTCTTGCATGAGTAATCCTTACATGCATAAAAACCGAGTTCCTGATGATAAATGTTACTGAATAAACTGGAAAGACTTCCACCTGTGGTGCCCATTAGTGGCTCTCTTATGTGTGTATTGATTAGAAGCCTAAACCAGCAGCAGTTTTACTAATGTCAAACTCTGGGTTCATGATTATGCTGACAAGCAGTTAAACATACATCAAGGAACTACAGGTATTCATAATGATTTCTGGTGACTCACTTGTGATAGCCCTGTGCACATTTATAACTCATCTATGACTAATCCAGGGGTTGTTTTCTAATTAAAAGTGACGTCATGATTTCTGATTTATTGGTGTGGCGACAGTCTGCACAATTTGTTAATCACTTGAGTGGTTCTAGAATCATAAGAGGTTTTTTGTCATTAATTTGAGAAAGTTTCGACAATATCGTTGCTATTATGCATTTCCAACCCTGTGAAAATGAGGGAGTAATTTTATTTATGGATACTATTCCATTATATTTCTTCTGATGTGCACGTACTTGGATAACTTGTGAAATTTGGCATACATTTGCCACAGATTTCTTAATCTAAGGAAATAAAGTAAAAATTGCAAGTTACATATTTAATTTTAATTAATAAATTTTCCATGCTTTAAAAGAATTATGAAGGATGGTGCACTTTTAGGGAAAACTTAAAGATTCACTGAGCCCTAATACACAATGATCGTTAATATAAATTAAATTGTGTGTGTCACACCTAAGTTTTTTTAAAATTTTTTTTGCCAATCTTCTCCCGTTTGGCTTTGTTTGGGTTTGGTTCTTTTTCTTGTGATTCCTGGAATTTAAAAAAAAAAAAAGTTATTTATTTTGATTTTTCTAACAAATAGTTTTTATGAGATAACATTTCTATTCTATTCTTTTCTGCACTCTCTCTCATGTCTCAATCTCAGAAAGTCTTCTAAATATTGCATTTGATTTTGTAACATTTTGATTTAACTTACATTATTTAAGAAAGTAATAATTTGGATTTGTGTTTACCTATACACCACCTAATACTTTAAAACCAAAATCTTTTTCCATACAAATCATATTCAGTGTGATTTTTATAGTTTATTTTTTAACTCTCTAAACACAATGCCAATTTTTACCTGGCTTATACCATCAGCCTGGATGCACTAGTATTTATTTATATTGATCTGGCTGTATCACATCTATAATACAAAAAATCTGAGGTTGAAATGATATGGATTTGTCATTACAATGAATTATATTAATGAGGAAGTTTGTGTGTGTGTGTGTGTGTGTGTGTCACAGCCTCTATGGCTCATCCTGTGCTGAGTAATACAGATTTGAAAGGTAAGTTGGGTGCAAATGCACCCTGGAGGGATGTATTATTTGCATACAAAGATGTTGGATACATAAATAAATATAATTTAATTAAATTAATTATGAATCATCCAGCGCAGCTGACAATAACTTTCTGAAACTAATTTTATATTGTGACATGAAACTAAAAGGTCATTGGTTATTTAATTTTTTTTTCCATATTTTTTTTCTGTTTCTTTATTCAATATTTATGGTGCTGTTTCATTTAATGTATTGTCTGTTTATTTGTTTTCACCTTAGTGATGTCATGAGTCACAATTTAGTATTTTGGTAATATATGCATGAGCACTTTCATTCATTGATGTGAACGATCTTCTCTTTTAAAAATTCAAAATTAATGTAAAATTCAATTATTGTTTTATTTTAAATTTTTGTTGTTTGTATGTTTGCGTGTGTGAGTGTGTGTGTGTTATGATTTTCTCACTCTTCTGTTTAGTTGCTATATTTTCCTTCTTATGCACAATAGCGTACATGGGGTGCCAGAACAACTTGTGAGAAAATTGACTGCCACTAAGACCTGGGAATGTTCGAAGGCACTGTAATTTGTTATGAAGGTGGACAAAATTTCAATATTAAGATAATATGTACAGAAAACTATAGATCACCCAATCTCAGGTTGGGCTTGTTGCACATAGAAGGAATTTTGCTATTAGTTGATGCCATTCTAAAATAAAAGATTTAATAACACTTTGAATTTGGTTAAATAAATGCAGCAAACATGAAACAGATATAGGTATAACGCTGTAAAAATTATCGGGAATTGCCCTGCATCCTGTAGCTTAAACAGTTTTTTTAATGCCATACATTCAGAAAGTCTTTAGCACCAGAAGAAATATTATCATTATGCTTGAAATTTTTTTGATCCCACAATTAATAACATTTCAATGTTGTTTTGTGATATGTCTCTATCACTGACCCTGTCTTGTGCCAATAGTAGAATTTTAAAATTCTTTCTCACATAAGATCATAACATAATTGTTCTGCATACAGAATGCTTGGATCACTACATTGTAAAGTGTTGTTTAACATATTTGATCATTTCTTCACTATTGAAAATTCATCAAATTACTCCAACATCTGCGTTAATCACAGAAATGGTGAATATTAATCAAAAGTTAGTACAGCACTCCATCTTTTGTATGAGAGAAAGTGGAAGCTTATATTTTAAATTTATTGCGAATTTAGATATTATCATATCACTACAACCATTATTACATTAAGAGACAGTACTAGGAAATTAATTTGAAAATCATCAAAGGCAAAAATCTTGTGAAAATGAGTTTTACATTATTATTTTAACTTTGTATACATTTTCTATATGTGTAAATAATTCTTGTCTCAAAGCGATATTTTTATTTAAAAAATAAAATTAACTGTATTTTAAATCACTGGAGTGATGTCATTTTACCACCGCAGAAAATGACACACTCCTGGTGAGGCTTTTAGTATGAATATATATGTCACACACTTCATTTATGTTTTTATTTAACTTTTAGAAAAAAAATGAAGTTAAATCTATATTTAACAGCATGGAGGTTATAATGCATATTATACATATATTACTATGTAGGGTTGATTGATTCATTTTAAAACATGTTAATTGTTTAAATTCCTGCAGGCTAGAGAATAATAATGATAACAGTGATTGTTACATACTTATAAACATTGAATTTCATGGTAGATTTATTTTGGTCAGAACTACATTACAAGGAATTTAATGCAGCACAGAAGAAATTGAAATGTGACTACCAGGATGTGTTCCTACTGAAATAATTAAATAAACTTGTTGGTCAAAAGTTTACGAAAACGCTGACATGAAAACTGAGCTTCCCATTTTACTTTAAGTCTGAAAACTTGAATGCTGTTAGATCGTTGTGGAAAATGAAGTGAGAGTTATTTAATTTAGAAACGATGGCTACTGGAAAGTAAGTACCAAAAAAAAAATGTTTTTACATCCATTGATTATAACCAAATAATATTTAAATATTACAGAAATTTTAAGGACAAATTCTCTAAAAAACCAAAAAAATGATTTGAAGTAATCAACTGCATTTTAGTGAAAAAATAATCACTCATTATGAATGAGCCTTGTGTTCTGCAGGGTAAAGATGTTATATTTGCACATTTGGAAATCTATGAATTTTTATGCATTTTAGCACTTGTTTGTCATATTCTAATAACCTGTTGTATTCTACTTTGTTGTCAGTTCACAATATGCGGTCATTACTAATCTACCACTCAGTGCATCAGTAGAGTCACAATAGAAAATGCATGCATATTTTATATTTACAGCAAAACATACTTTTAAATCTAATTTATAGAAAAAAAAATGCTATACAAAGACTTGCCATAAGTAAACAGACACTCATTGGGACCCTAATATACCATTTCAGTCACAGAACATGATTATAAATTATTAGAAGAGGTACAGGGCAGAGGAAGTCTCAGTCTGCAGATAGTCATAACATGAACAGGAAGTGTGCAAAAACTGAAGAACTTTGAAAGAGAACTGTGTAGTTGAGCAATGAGATACTGATGGAAAAATGCAGGACATTTTTAAGACATTGTTGATTGTTTGCTTCAAGAGAAAGCAAAAAGCAACATATTTTCATGTGTGTTCTGGATGTCCAAAGCCAAGAGAAGAGAATGTTTGTGCTACAAAGAGGAGTTTTGAAACTGAATCTCAACGATGAACCAAAATTGTAGCATAACATGTGCAAACTTCCATTAAAACTCAGAAATGATCTTTACAGCATGGGTTACATTGGAATGGTAATAGGACAAAGACAACTCATCATCCTATGCATTTTCATCAGCATTGGGCAGCACAGATACTACCACTGCTTTTTGTCTTTCTGAACATTGTTATTTTTTACAGTAAGTTCAGGTTTTTAAAGTTCTCAAAGAATTCTTATGTACAGGTGTGGGGATATTTGGCTAGGAATTTTCATCAAACCATCTGCAAATCCAAATATATGGCTGTATCTCTTTGATGGTGTTGGGTCTGATTTGGCTTATTGTGATTGTCAAGCTGGTGATCTGCGTAGGAACTGTAACTTCTGCCTGATATAGCAAAACTCTCTGAGAGGAATTTCTTCTTGTCTGTGTTAGTGGTCACTGTCCTGTTTGGGCAGTATTTTTAATGGACAAAAGTAACTTAATTTGCACTGCCTGCACAGTGCAAAGATGGTTAGAAAAGCAAGGTGTAACTATCCAACCACACACATGCTCAATGGAGTTCATAGCAACCTTGGCTTATTTCTACAAAAGCACTTTTGTAAACAAACTTCTTGGCATTTCCAAATGCAGATTCTGTGCCAAAAATGATATATGAGTCCACAGAACTTGCTGAGTTTATTCACTTAATGTGCCTGTTTGTTTTCCCTTATATAAAGCAAAGGGCTATGCCTTTAAGTATCAACCACACTTACATTTGATTCCAAAATAAACTGATGTTCTTTAAAACATTGGTGTTTATTTACTTATGTTAAGTCTGCATTTTAATTCCTTTTTATTTAAAAACATATGTTGTTATATGCCTTCAAAACAGTTCTACAGAATAAAAGGATTGTTTATGATTTGATTTATTTCATCTCTCTGTCTGTGTTAATGTTTGCATGTACATATAATGAAGCTAGATTTTAATCGTTCATTCTTCATGGTTCATCTCGCCAATGTCTTCAACTTTTATACTGTTCAAAAACTCTTTCCTGCATTCGATGTTATAGGGGTAGAGTTAGCAGATATTTAAAAAAATTGCACTTATATTTGGAAAAATGGTTTCATCACAACATGCATTTCTCTTAAAAGCATGTCTGCCATGTTATCACGTGGTGAAACTTCAGCATGCATGCTTCCAAATTTTTTTATGCCAACTTCTGTTACTGCTCTATTCTTGCAAGAGCTGGAGATGAAATTAGAATATTTAGTTTCAGTTTGCATGGAATTTGAAAAGTGTAAAGTTCAAGACATTTTGTCTTTTCAGCATTTTCTCTATGTTTTAGGAGAACATCTGTTATATTTCTAAAAAAAATGCTCAATTTAAAACTACAAATTTTATTTTGTAGAGACTTACTTACTGACAATGTTATGGAAAATAATTCAAACAAACACTGTATTGTTACAATATATTTGCAGCTTGTTACAACTGATAGTAAACTAAAAGCTTTTCTAGATATGTTTTTGCCTTCCAAAGTCACCATCTCTTTAAGATTTATAATGCTGGCTAAAACATTTTGAAATAATACTGCAGATTCATGTCTTTCAATCCGTCGAGTTGCACCAAATGGAATAAGGTGGCAATGCAAATAATTTTGCAGTATGAAGTTATGCATAGCAGATGAAATGAAAAAAAATTACACAATTTGCTCTATTGTATTGAATTTGTAGTAATCTTTTGAATCTCAGCAACTACTAAACATTGCTGAGATATCAAAATGCTACAGATCTGTTGCAATACCAGCACAATTTATTGGATTTAAGACTTATCTTTATAATTGCTTATGAATTATTATAAAATTTTCAACTGCTTCAACTGTATTGCAATAATATGGTGTCTTTTCATGTGTGCTTTGATGTCCATCTTTACCAGATAGTTTATCATGTGAACATAATGGGTTTATGACTGATTTGTTTAATGGCACCTGATTTTTGTACCTGCTATTCTTTTATCAACCTTGGCAGTACAGAACCTACAAAAAAAAGCCTTGAATTTTATCAGAATATATCAGTCAAGAATATTTTTCAAAACTTCATCTTCTTAGATATCATTTTTCATTCTTACCTTTTTTGAAATAGACTAAATGCAGATATGTATAATCATTTGTGTGGATTCCATTGATTTTTCATATTTATATTTTCAAAATTTGCAGACATTTTTGTACCTCTCAAGCAATTCACTAAGTATCCAATATTTCAACATAAACTTTCTGAAACCTTTGATTGATTTTGAGATCATTTATGTGATCTTCATCGATGTCTCTCTTCTAGACAGGGTTTCTTCGACATTCTTAGCCAATAAATAAGTATTTATTTTTTCATTATCTTCATCTTTATTGCAGTTAAAATTACTTCTGCTTTTCAGGTGAGTTTGATCTTGACTTTTTTTTTTATTTTTAATATCGCTAGTTATTGGTTATCCTTGCTTTGTTAATTTCTTTTTTTTTTGTCTTTACTATCTTTTTGTAGATTGGGACATTAGTTGAGAAATTTACTTTTTAGCCAAATATTCCAGAAAAATAGTTTTAATAAAAAAATTAATTATAATACTTGCTTTAATTTAAAATAATTGTCACTGATTCTTATAATTTTCTAAATAAATATATCTACATTAAATTTCAGAAGAAATAATTTCTGAATAACTGAAACTTTAAATGATTTGATTAGAACATATAGATATTTTAAATAATCTATTTAAAATGCATATGATGCTTTTAATGGTTTGTTTAAAAATGATTGTGCTGTATTCCCAGTTTATTGATGAAGATACCTGTCAACCACAGTTTTATATTTTTGAAAAAATTAAAATATTTCCTATTAATAAAAATTGAGCATTTTCCATACAGAAATTATATTAGTAGCTAAGTGAAGTATAATCAGATTTCCCTGCTTTTTGATTAATATAAATTTTTTACAAAACTGAATAGTAACTTTCATAATATTGATTTATATATTTTCCTGCCCATGATTTAGATTTGTTTTCAATGATGATGATGTGGCATTCAAACAATCCAGCTTTGGAGATTTGTGCTTTAAAACAAAGGTTTTCCCAACTATTTTTGGGGGTACAGTTCTCCATATCACATCTGCCTTTCTGGATTTGCTAATAGTTATTTGTGTTTCGTCTTGGTCCACACACTTATTCTACCACATAGCTTCCTTAAGCATTTCCTCTGGTTCTCTGAGAACTTTCCACTAGGCATATTGTGTAAACCTTCTTTTCCCGTGACTGTAACAGTGGACAGCCTCAGACTAAATAAATATTTTAAGATTTGCTAGACTTACAGTTGAGTGTACTTGAAGCCATACATGTTTTGTTTTTGTTTTTTCAACAGATTCAAAGCTATTTTTTTGTTATTGTTGTTGTTGGCTTTGCATCTTTCATTACTTAAAATGGTTTATTAATTTTAAAATCTTAAACAGAAAAAGTTGTCAAGATTTGAATGGTTAATTGAAAGAGAGACATAATAAAACCAAGGATTGATCTGCTCCACCCACTTTAATTAATTTTTTTGGAGGGTTTGTGGGAAAAACCTATGTGATTTTAACAATCCTTTAGTTATTAGAATTAAGGTCATGCCCCTAACAATTGCACCACACCACCCCCCAAAAAAAAGGTCATGCAGGCACGATAACTTATGCTATGAGAGTGTCAATGCATTTTGTTAAAATAGATTTCCAAAGATCAAATGCTGATATTACAGGTATGATCAGAATGTAAATGATTTCTTTTAATTATCATTAAATGGATTAGTCATTGAAAGAAATAATGTAAGATTTTAGTTTAAATTAAAGCAAATAAAAAAAAAAGGAATTATTTAAAATTTATATTGACAGTTAACATCGTAAAGCATGGGAATACTTTCATGAATGCTTTGAACTTCTCTTTTTGTTCTTTTTTACTAAAGTTAAAACTTAATTGGCAAAATTATTGATATTGCAAAGCAGGAAATTTTAACAAGCTGTGCCAGCCAGCTAAAGACATATATCTGTCAAACATTGGCATGTAACTTTTTAAAAGTTGCTACTATAAAGATTGAAATAAAGATAACAAGCTATTGAAGACTGGAAATGAAAAGCCGTATATACAGTATTGGAAATAATTATAGAAACAGTGAAAAAACTGGATATAGAATACAAATAACCATGTTTTGAATTTCATCACAGGACTATAAATATATAGGTGTGGTGAAAGTATGGCTTCTGGAAAGGAAATATCACATGGAAAATGTATAGAAGTTAAAATCTTAGCTGGTGACATCCACTCTATGCAACAGATTGCAGCACAACTTCATGTTTTAGAAGCTGTATGTAAGACTCTGACAATAGACACAGTCAAAGCGGAAAGCCCAAGCTCTTGAAATGGATGTTAAATATTGCAGTGTATGGTTCTTTTCATGATAGACAGTGAGTCAGTAAAAGTATTGTGTAAAACTTAGCTGCAAGATGGGTGTTTAAATTTCTTCAAGAATAGTAATATATGCATTTGTGTGAAATGTGTTTAATGGATGTTGCTTAGGAGAGGCAACCAAATGGCAACGCTGAAATGGTGAGTAAAAATGAAAGGCTGGATGACCATATCTGTAAAAAAGTGCTCTTTACATATGAATCCAAAGTATTAATCAATGGCAGTTTGTTTAAAGGTGAACTTATATAACAGTCAGTTTATAATAGCTACAATGAAGCATGCGGGTGGATCAATACAAATGCAGGGCTACGTATCAGCTAAGTGTGTTGATATTTGCATAAAATTAAAGGTATACTGACTGCCAACAGATTTTAATCCATAGTACCCTTTCCACTGGAATATATCTCAAAGAGCAGAGATTCATTTTCCAGCATGGCATTGGTTGTAAGCATGTGGCCAATTTCTTATAAAAAAAAAAAAAAGTGAAATGTCTGGAATGTAAAGAAGCTGGGAGTTCACTCATAAATATGTTTTGGTTCGCACAAAATCCCAATAATGAGCACCATAGAGGCTATATGGATTATATAGCTACTGAGAGAGTCAAACAGAAACCAAACACCTTGGAAAAATTATTGTGAATGCTACAGGATATTTGAAACAACATTTCACAGTCATGCAATGATATCCTGTTTTCATGCTTACATACAGGCTATCATGATCTGCATAAAGCAGAGGACTCACATACCAAATACTAATGCATTATATGTTTCTTAGTTGCAATTATTATTTGTGCAGACAATGCATGTGTTTCTATCATTTTTTCTAATACCTCATGCTTTTCTGGTATTAAGTCTTTGTGAGAAATTGTAATTTTTGTGAAATTTAAAAAGAGAAATTTTGTAAATACTCACAAGCCTTATGCTATTCAAATGAGTAGTAGAAAGAAATTTCTTTCTTTGTGTGTATGTATGGTTTTATTTGGACTAGAATCAATCGGCAGCTTATTGCCAGTGTTAATGTTACTATCGATATTTAGAAATGGGGCCATTTCAAATAAAAACTAAGATCAGTTTTATATACACAAAATTATGATGATCTATAGCATACAAAAATATGAAAGATATTTAAAAAAATGTTAATAATACAATTTTTAAATATTTCTTTTTATTGCTGAGTTTAAAAAGTAAGTCTTAGGCAAAATGAATTATACATGTTCTCATCTTTCTTGCAATCAAGTACTTTTAGAAGATGAGTTAAAATTTGTATATGTACATTTGAATAGATCAAGTAACAAAAGGTGGTATGAAAACTTTCATACTTACTTGCATTAAGTATTTTTTTATTTTAAATTCCAGTTGGGACCTACTCAGTTTGGTGTACCTACCTGCCATAATTTTGTCTGTCTTATTTTCAGCAGTCAGTCACATGTGTTTCTTCTCACTCCAAAAAATGCAGAGTTCTGGTAGGGATTTCCAGTGCTAGTGCATGTGGTGGATGTTCTTTAGGTAATTTTCAATTGGCTTACACCACCACCATTCAAGACGCACAACTATATCTAGGTGATTTACTTGAATCATCAAGGGTACCCCACACCATTTCCTTTTGACTTACTGCCGTGAGAAGTTCTTATACCTTGAAAGTCAGGATATGGTTCCCAGAAAAGAAACAGCTATTAAAATATTCATTTCAAAACTTTTATAGGAAAACATAATCTGGTTGGTCCATTGACACTTTCTTTGTTTCCAACATGCACTGTGCATCAGAATGGTATACATTTTTTTACAAGAATTTGTTTTTTTCTTACCCAAATTTTAAATATTGTTTTATTTTCATTTTTATACTGTTCCTCTTACCCTATTTCCCTTACTCAGTATAACTTACTGACAATATGCAGCTTTTTTGAGCTCCTTTCAATCTGGGAAATCAGTGACTAATTATAGGGTAATTTGGCATGAGCCATACTATACTATTTACAGGTTGGTCAGTCCCAATGAGTGGCATATCTAAATTGTGCAGCATTATGTGACATTTATCCACTCATGGCTATTAGTGTCAGGATACAGTGCCCTTATCTCTTATTTCACTTAGTGTTTCTGATGTCATTAATCACCTTAATACCATAATCCATTTACCAATCATTTCATGTTTGGTGTTCAGTGTTTATCTGAATTTATCTCTCTCTAATGCAGTTGATACAGACTTGTATTACCTAAGGTTGATGGGACTTGCCACAAACATTACTTCTTTTTTGAATTGGTGCCCATGAATTGTAACAAATGTATGCATTTTGAAAATGCTTTTTTGAGTAACTTAAATGCATGGAAAAAGTGAAATTAAAGCAAAAATCTGAGTCAGAGTTTAATTACATTGGTCAGCAAGTATTTTTCCTCAAGCATATGTCAAGGTGTACTTAGTGTAGTTTTTAATACTTATTTCAAATATACAATTAGTTTTTTGACATCACGTACAGTTTTCAAGATGAGAAAGATTTTTTTGTTTTTAGCTCATGCATTATATAGAAATTCCAATTAATGACGTGTATGCATGTATTTCATTTACATCATGGAAACATACCTTTAAAATAAACTACATTATTCATTGCTGCATAGTTCAGATGCAATATTTCATCATCTTAAATTAACCAATCGAGTTTTGTCTGATGAAATAGGTATTTCAACATCTCAAATTGTCCAGTCATAATTGGTTTGATGAAATATTTCATCATCTCAAATTCAATATAAGTATAACCGTTTGTATCTATTTCCATACTTGTTTTACAGTGTTAACAATGTCAAGACAGTGTAGAAATCCTCCTGATGTGTTTTGTTATGTCTGTGGACAATTTATTGTGAAAGCTCAAAAACATACAATAACACCAGAGATCAAGAAGATTTATAAGCTATACTTTGACTGTCCTCTTGGAGATCAGGACAAGTTATGGGCACCACATTTTATCTGCTCAGCTTGCTCAAATGGCTTACATGACTGGTTCAATAAGAGGAAGAAGTCCATGCCTTTTGCCATTCCAATGATATGGAGGGAGCCGAAAGACCATTTTAATGACTGTTATTTTTGCAAAGTAAATGTCACAGGATTTTCTATGAAGAATAAACACAAAATTGTGTATCCCAATTTGGATTCTGCAATGAGACCTGTGCCTCATAATGGAAGTCTGCCAATTCCAGTTCCACCAGATGATGGTATTGAAACATCAGATGAAGATGCTGACTGTCACGATAGTGCTGCTGAGAATATTACGTGGCTAATGACGATAGCTTTGAACCTCAGAAATTTTCCCAAGCTGAACTGAATGACCTTGTCAGAGACCTATCCCTCTCAAAAGATGAAGCAGAACTGTTGGCATCAAGACTGAAGGAGAAGCATCTACTGGAGCACGGTGTTCGTGTAACTTATTTTCGGCAGAGAAATGTGGTTCTACAAATGTGTTTTTTCTGTTGAAGGCCCGCTTTGCTTTTGCAGTAACATCAATGGACTTTTCGAATGTTTATCACAAAATCATGATCCTGCAGAGTGGTGTTTGTTTATTGACTCTTCAAAACAAAGTTTAAAAGCTGTACTTCTCCATAATGGTAATTTGAAGCCCTCCATTCCTATTGCACACTCCGTTCATCTTCATGAATCATATGAGAATATGGAACTTTTACTTCATGCCATTGCCTATGAAAGATACTCATGGAAAATATGTGGAGATTTAAAAGTCATTGGAATGTTAAAGGGAATGCAGTCAGGTTTCACAAAATACTGTTGTTTCTTGTGTCTATGGGATAGTCGGGCAACTGACAGACATTATTCGGAATCAAACTGGCAGACAAGATCATCATACGAGCCAGGACTGTCTAGCGTCAAGAATACACCTCTTGTAGATCCATGTAATGTCCTATTGCCTCCTTTGCACATAATGCTTGGATTGATGAAACAGTTTGTAAAGACAATATGGAAGAGAAATGCCAGAGGGTTTGAGTATATTGTATAAAAGTTTCCCAAAATCACACAGGCGAAGTTGAAAGAGGGTATCTTTGTCGGACCCCAAATTAGAGAAGTACTCAAAGATGTAAACTTCAAGACAACACTGGATGAACTGGAACTGCCTGCCTGGAATGCTTTCAATTGGATCTGTGAGAATTTCTTGGGCAACAAGGATGGCATCAAGAATCTTCTGAAATGTTACTCAGCAATGGGTTGTCGCATGTCACTGAAAGTTCACTTCTTGGACTCCCATCTGGATTTCTTCGCAGATAACCTTGGAGCAGTGTCTGATGAACATGGTGAAAGATTTCACCAGGACATTAGTGCTATGCTATGGAGAAACGGTACCAAGGCTTCTGGAATGACAGTATGCTGGCTGACTACTGCTGGACACTTTACCGTGATCAACCAGATCAGGAACACCGCAGGAAATCCAAATCACAATGTTTCTAACTCTGTTGTTCTAACTTTGTCTGTTTTGTCTGACCCATTTTTTTGTGTATTCACTCTTTGTAGAATGATAGTGATGATTTTTAACTCAATAAACTCATTTACTTTCTAAAAATAATATGCCCTTATTTATTATGTTAATGATTTCATATATACAAATATGTAAATATTTGCATGTATCTACTGAAAAACTGATATGTGCTGCATACAAATGGAGTGAAATTTTGAAATCAGCATGAAAAATTAGTCTAAAAAAGTTGGTTTGCATTCATAATGAGTATAATACATTTAATTTTGTTGACCAGTGTTATTTACTATAAACATCATAACTGTAAGCATTAGCTTATTTCATGCCCAGTTTGGTAAATTGAAACAGCATAAATACAGGGAATGGAAATATGTGATGCTGGTAGTTTTTATCTTTAACTTTTTTATTTCAAACAGCAAAACTTATTTTGTGTAAATTAGCATAATTGAATTTTTTAAAATTTTGCTTTATTGATTATCACATAAATAATTTATTCATAAAAGACAGAAACCATAGGTCTCTAGCATAAAGAATTAATAAAAAAAATTAATATCAAAGTAGTCAAGACATTAATTAATTACCATTATCAATTTAATTTGGTTAAACATTTCTGATAATACAGAATATAACAAACTTTGATAACTTGTTATTAGGCTCTCTAATGTTTTCAGTTTCTAGCTACAGTAATGTAATAATTATTTTGTTAAAAAAATACAAAAAACTTGTTAATTTTAACATCTATGTATATCTGAAAAATATAGATGAAACATTAAAATTTTTTATGCTGAATAATCAAAATATTTTTTATAATTTTTAGTCTCATATGTAAAAATAATTAAAATATAATATTTTGCAGATTCAATTAGGCTATAGCTTAACCTGAAGATTAGATTCCTGGCAATGGTGCAGAATTTGTTGTAATTATTCATTATTTTACTTACATGTGCTTTTATCTTCCAAATTATATTCATGAAATTTAAGCTGCAAGCATTTGCAAGCCTGCAATACTTCCAGTTAGCATTCAGACCTGTTCATATTCTGGTTGCAGAAAACCTATACAAAGAGAAAGAAAAAACAAACAAACATGAATTTGCACATAAAATTTGTAATGTTACAGTAATCTTTTCTGGAATTGAGCAACTTTTGAAACCCACTTGAATATATATATATTCATCTCCCCCTTCTCTCTCTTTTACAGCTGATTTCTATTCTCTTCTAAAAACTGGCCACACATGGTGGAAGTCAGTTCAATAATGCCTAGATATCATTTAACAAAATTTGGTTTTTCAAGCCACTGGGATGGTTCAAGGAGGAATGATGCAGATGTACCTTGTAGCTCAGTACAATATCCCTCACAATGTCATTTTTAGGCCACTAATAAGGTACTTCCAGACTGGCCAGTTCATGGAGAGACCTCATTCAGGTTGTCCAATGGTTGCAATTTCTCCCTCCCCAATGAGGATTATTATCTTGTCATATTTGCTAGAAGAAACCATTTCTCAAAAACATAATGTCTCCAAACAGCAACCAACCATAGGATTTCAACATAGATAGTTTGCAACAAGCTTTCATGCAACATGTGAGACAAGAATGCAATTTGAGGTTCAACTGTTGATGCAATGTTCTTTTTATTGACAATGTAGGTTTTGCCTGTTTTATCTAAACATCAATGATGAATGGGCTAAAGTCTTGGGAATAATTTCTAACTGTACCATTACACAGTATGATCGATTTGATAAAGTAAGCCTAATGGTGTAGGTTGGCATTCAAATAGACTAATGAACTGATCTTATCATCATTTAAAGGGGTGTCATCACTGGTCTTAAATACTGGGATGAGATCATTACACTTGTAGTTATGCCTCTGCCCAATGGCAAAGGTTCCAACTTCCTGCATGATCTCTAGCCATAAATCTAATTGAACATATTTGTGAAATTTTATGGAGGTATGTTTGTGGTTACCTACTGTGTGCAGTCTCTTTATTAGATATAAGTGGCCTCGGTTTAAGAATGGGGCCAGATTTCATAACAACAGCTGGAACATCTAATATGCTTGGTATCTAGATGTATATTAGTTTGTATTGGCGGTCAGTTGTGGTCACACATTATTAAAGCTATCCCTGCCAATGTCAATTTGTCCATAATCATTTTTAGACTGGCATCATTGCCATTTTGCATGTTCCTTTCAGACAGCCATTTTCGTTTTTCCAACAATTTAAGTTAGCTTCCACTGACATCAAGTATTTTTATGGAGACTTTAGAGCAACATATAAGTCTACTTCAACTAGAATATGAACAGTTTTGAACATACCATATAAGCTCTACAGGTTTTAAAACCTTTGTTGTTTTTTGTTACTAGTTCATTACTTGATAATTCTGACTTTCTTTAGAATAATATTAATAATAATTTGTTTCTTTGTTAAAGTGATTGATCATCCTTGTTAAAGTTTTATGAACATGATGAACACTTAATTATTTACTGATTTTCAAAAGTCAATGATATTTTTATGGACTTTATAAAGTTTCTAAACATGGAAATCATGCAAAGAATTTTTATAAAACCAAGTTTAAGTTAAATGACAATATAGTATATATGCATATCTACTTAGAACCTTCCTTTTCATAAGTAACAAAATCTTGCAGATGTGTTTGCTGAATGTATGCACCTAAATTGATGCTGATTAACTAAGTTATTCAGATGAGGCAGCCATTTGTAAATGTCAGGTGATGTAACATCATTACTGTAATTAATCACAGCATTGTAATGGGAAATTTTCTAGGTCTTTACTGCCTTAACCCTCTGTATACTTTGTCAGCTTTTGCCTTACTTATACAGTGGTGGATTAATCTGGCCAGTGAGGAGGCCCCAAAAATTGCCATAACATTACTGTGGGGAAAAAAATCAACAACAATACTTTCAGATAATTATTTTGATTTAAAATAACAATAACAAATTTCAATTTCCAAATGTTTGTAACTATATAAGTACTAATATTATGTTTGTTATTTCTTTGGAAAGAAAATATTTGAATATCTATAATTAATTGAAAATTCCAAACATAAGCTCTCTATTGACATTCTTATCACATATTATTATAGAAAAGGTTTCTTAAATAGTTTATTTTATTTTCATGGATATGTGATATGTGCCAATCATAATTTAATGTAGATAGCTTATGACTGGAATTTTCACTTAATTATAGATACTAATTTGGATAGCAAATGTTTAAATAGTAAAACATAATTGGGTTAAACAAATATATAGACAATTTTACTTACTATTGTTGTAGACTGGCCTAAGACTGTTTCAGCAAATTATTACACAAACACTTTCTCTCCCTCTCTCTCTGTCTCTCTCAAGTTTGAATAGTGTTCCCCAATTTGCAAATTTTATACCATGTAATTGGTCCAGTGTGATCAGTGTACATCAGAATTCACACTCACAGACAGTAAAAATCTGACAACTATTATTGGTATTTGTATACAAAATATCCAGTATGGATCAGTTTTACTTAAGTGAGAGTACTAAAGTAAAGTTAAGTTAAATGAGGTACTTTACTACAAAAGATACCAATAGTAAATTAATTTTCAAGAAAGGGAAATGGCTGATGAAGATGACAAGACTGGTTCAGCAGACAGTACTTCTGACACAGCACAGGCCTTCAACAAGAGGAAGCAAACACACCAGGACTAAGTAATGCAGATGAAACAAACAAACAAAATCAAAGGAGATCTATTAAGCAGCAATCAGCCTTGTACAGTAAAACTAAGGAGAGTTCAAAATGTTTTGGATTGCTAATGGTTTAGCAGCTTGTCAAAATGCAAACAGAAAATTTCTCAGCTCCTCAGATTTTTGGAGAGAAGATGCATATGCTGTGTAAGAATATGTTTTTTTTTGTTTTTTTGTTGGCTGCATGATGGTGAATCTGTTACATGGACTGGTTTATTTACTCACCTCTTCTAGACCTGCAAACTTTTTTACAACTAAATGCACACCTTTACTGAAGGATTCAGTGATATAATCATTGAAAGTATATGCTGGCATGAATACAGCATCTAATGGCAACAGGTACAGGTGATGCAGATCTATCATGGCAATTTTAGTCAATGTGTCAATACTGGGTAGATGTCCTTGAGCTTGTTGTAGCAGTCATTAAATTCTTCTGTGAGGCCAGACTCAAGTTCTGTGGCCACGATGAACTGCTAGGATCATTACATAATGGAAAATATTTGGGAATTTTGGAACTGATTGCTCAATTTGATCAATTTTTGGAAGATTACACTGGACAACAAAATGAAATTTTTTGTCTGCCACTGAGCAAAATGTGGGTGATCTTAGTTAAATTTTGGTTTCTGATTTCAAATCTGAAGTCAGAATTTGGCTAGGACGTCGGGTTTTTTAGAAATGCATAAGGAGGAATTTCATCACTAACACTATATTGTGATTTATGTTATATGGACTATATAAAGCTTGAACAATAATATTTGGTATTCAAATGTTTTATGTGAAACATATTTACCATGATCAGACAACAGATGCATTAGAAAGACTGATAAAAGCAGTATGGAAGATATGGAATGCATTTAACTTACATAGTAGGTACATTCCAAATGTTCAAAACTGTTTCAGATGCTTGTTCTTGCACTTATGTGAGGTATCAGTCTCCCCTTGGAGGAACCAACAGTAATCATCAATCATGGGTTTGAATTTGCCCTGATATCTACTTTGCATCACCTTTATGTCTTGGTGGAACCTTTCACCATGCTTATCACTGACAACCCCTAGATTGGTTGGAAAAAATCATGATGCGAATGCAGAAAATGCATCTTTAGAGATATCCTGGTCCTCATTTGCTAATACATCATTAGAATGTTTTCCACATACTCAGCATAGTGCTCAGCTCTATTTTTGCCAAGAAAGTTCTGTACAACTAAAATAAATGCTTCCCATGCTGCAGACTCCAGTGGGTTCAGCTTATTTTTTGAACCCGTCATCACGCATGAGTTCTCGAATTTCGGGCCCCACAAAAATTCCTTTTTTGAGTTTAGCTTCACTTTTGTCAGCACCAAACTTCTATCATAGTTTACTTGAAGCCATCACCGTCTTTATCCATGGCTTTGACAAAGTTTTTTGTAAGGCTGAGTTTGATTTGAAGTGGTGGAAGGTAGCCATTCTGAGGGTCTACCAATGGCATATGTTACACATTGTACCTGCCAACTATAGGTTCCTATTGCATAGGCCAGTCTTTCCGAGTGTAATAGTTGGCATCATCATGGCTGTTCCAAAGATACCAGAAATACACGTGTTTTGTGTACTCTAGCTGCAATCCGAGGTGGAGAGAAATAACTTTGAGATCACCACAAATTTTCCATTTATGATCTGAATAACTCGTCATTTTCAAAAGAAGTTCCATCGACTCATATGTCTCTTTCAAGCGAACTGCATGAGCTATAGGAAGGCTTAGTTTGCTACAGTCTATGAATAACCTCCATTCATCAGACACATGCCATAACTAAAAAAAAACGTGACGTTCAAGAACAAAACAGTTTTCAGATTTGAAATCAGCATGCAAAATACCACAATGTAAGCATAATAGTGTTCTGGTGGCAAAATCATTGTTGCCCAGTGTTAAAGGCTAAAATCATAAAAAAACTTAAAGGTAATCTTCCATATCAGTCATCAAATGTTTGAGAAAAAATTATTTATTTGATGGGGCAGAAAATTAAAAGGCAATAACAACAGAACTGCAATAAGCCAATATTTTTAGTGACTGTGTATTCAACACCAAATTTATTGAATATTGATCAGCTGACTTTTGTATTGAGATTTAGAATAATTTATTGAATTTGAGTGATAGTATTCAAATGGAGACAGACTGTATTTGCAATAGTGTACTACTTGAATTTGGCATTCTCTAATTGCCTTGGACATTTATATGCCAATGCCAGCAATTTGTTTGGCTAATACAATGGTTTGCAGGCATATTTAAATTGACTAAACTTGCTTATTCATTACATTCCTTATTTCCCCATTCTGTAAATTTAGTGAAAGTTAACAGTATTAGCAGCAGCTGTTCAAATGCTATTAATTTTTTCTGCTTTCTTTAGTTGCTACATGTTTTCTGCTTAGCATCCAGGTATTTCTTAAAATGGAATTTTAAGTGTCAAGAATGATTGCTACCATTACAAAAACCCTATCTGACACAAGATGGAACAGTTGCACAGATTTTATATAAACTGTCAGAAATACAGTGCAATTTGGTAAGTGCTAGAAGTACCTATTAAAAGACATAAAACAGATCCACTCAACTGAAAGCAACTTGCTGTCAGAGAAAGATGGAACATTTGGAAATAGCCTTTATGACACAATTTTGGTATACTATTCATCAATGGTTTAAAATGACTGGCTTGCAGTTACAGAAAAGTGACGTTGACCTGAATACAGCTGTTCAATTATTGCAATTACTTTATTCATTTGTGGCTTCCCTGTGTGATTAATTATAGAATACTAAAAATTATATTTTCAAGATTGCTTTGCAAAATTATTGAAGTGATAATTTGCAGATGAATTGGAAGAACTTGGCACCTTACTTGAGAGAAGGAAAAAGTTGTGCATTGAAACTTTCTGTGTTGTAATGGACCTGTCACTTTCTTGTCTTCATCAATGATAGGATTCCTATAAGATGCTGAGTGATTACATTGGAGTACTGTTTGAAAGCAACTAATTGGGCAACACTGATATTGAAAAAGTTGCCACTAAATTTGCTACAGTTTACCTCAATGATTTGGAACATAATTTCCTGGTAAACATATAGTTCAGATTCTTTGTACAAGATAGCCAGAAAATTGCATAGCAAAATAACCTTCAGTCATCATTTATTTTCTAGCGTGCACATTGCTTTCAGATTTTTCCTGATCATACCAGTTATAAATTGCGAAGGAGAATCTATGTTCTTGACAATGGCAGGATAAAAATAACTAAGATCAACAAACCAACAAAACCATCAAAATGGCTTTCTCTAATGGAAAATGAATTAGAACTGTGCAACAAATTGACTTTGATGAAATTTTAAATGACTTTTTCATTTCTTAAATCCTGTAGAAAAGTTTTAATTTAAAAACTAAGACATACATCCACATAAGATTTTAAATGATTGTAGATGTTCACATTTGGTTACATAATGTGATTGCTTTATTAAAATGCAGAGGTAATGAGTATATAAAAGAGAAGATAATTACTGTATATGAAGTATGGCACATGTTTAGTATTTCTGAAATGATAAAATTGGGATGTACTGATCATTTTTTTTTATTTTAAGTATAAAAATCACTGTAAAGGTATTGTTAGACTCACTAGATGCTATCAATTTGGTCTATATGTTTTTCTTGTGGTTTACTGCTGTGTACAACTTAAAAGAGTATTTTTTAATGTGGTTGTTATTTTTTTACTGTTAATACAATGATGGGAATGACAGCCACCTTTGTTAATAATTCCTAGTAAATAAGACTTGACAAGATCACTAAAACCAAGGAAAATTCATTCGGTTTTGTTTTACCTTTGTGGTGATCCAGTTAATTTCCTAAGGCAGGTATTTTTAAGCAGTTATGGAAACACTGAAGAGTTAATTTAGACATAGCATATTTGGATTTTATTTATTAATGCATCTTGATACATTCATATTTTTAATGGAAGTGTGGGATGTGAATATTCTTTGTGCTCACTGCAAATGAATTTTAAATCACCTCTTTACTTATACCATCTGGTCTGTATTTTTACTCTTGCATGGAAGCACTAGTATTTGTGTTGAATTGACTCAGTCTTTACTTAATACACTTTAAATGTTAAAAGACTTGGGTTTGGAGCAATATAGATTTGTCATTGAATGGGTTATGAGGACTGTCGAAAAAGTATCCGACAATAGGCTGGGAAAAAAAAATTATGTACTTGGTGGGGTTCAATTGCTAATCCCCTTTGAAGTGGGCCCCTTGTGCCTCCACACACTAAGCCAAGCGATCCTTCCACTGTTCGAAGCACGTCTGGAATGTTTCTTCGGGAATGGCTCTCAGCTCCGCCGTTGCATTCCGCATGATGTCCTCTTGGCTCTCAAAGCGGGAGCCTTTTAGTGGCATCTTCATTTTTGGGAACAACCAGAAGTCAGAAGGAGCCATGTCTAGAGAGTAGGGAGCCTGGCGAATGAGTGAAATGCCTTTGCCAAGAAACCTTGGATCAGCTGCCAGTTTTGCAAGGCCAACAGATCCCGTCTCTTGCGCCAAACTGCATCACGGAGACATCGGAGGACTTCCTGATAGTACTCCTTTGTAACTGTTTGTCCTTCTGGTGCATATTCGTGATGCACAACGCCTCGGTAGTCGAAGAAAACAGTCAGCATCACTTTCATTTTTCTGCGGACCTTGGTGATGTTGGGTGCTTCCACTGTGATGACTGAGCTTTTGTTTCCGGGTCGTAGCCATACACTCATGTCTCATCTCCAGTTATGACGGTATTCTGTAACTCAGGATCCCTGTTGGCAGTATTCAGCAGGTCCTGCGCAACCTCAAGACAAAGTTGTTGTTTTTCCTGAGAAAGCAGCTTTGGCACAAATTTCGCTGCCACTCTGCACAAGCCAAAATCCTCCTTTAAAATTGCATGTGCAGAATCTTTACCAATTCCAACCTCGTCACCAATTTCCCGCACCATCAAACGACAATCCTGCATTATC
This sequence comes from Nautilus pompilius, assembly GCA_018389105.1. Taxonomy (NCBI): domain Eukaryota; kingdom Metazoa; phylum Mollusca; class Cephalopoda; order Nautilida; family Nautilidae; genus Nautilus; species Nautilus pompilius. The sequence goes on from JACATO010000047.1 coordinate 641,253, forward strand.
AAGGACTGCACTTTCTCGATAACAACTGCATTGCAGCCTGTTGACAGCCTCCCGGAATGCTGGTCACTCTCCACCGATTTCGGCCATCTTTGAACCTGTTGTACCATTCTTTTATTTGGCTAGCACCCATGGCATTGTCACCAAAAGCCTGTTGAATTTTGTGAATTGTTTCCTCTTGGGTATCTCCAAGCTTTTGGCAAGACTTGATGCAAGATCATTGCTCCACAGATTCCGTCATCAAGGACGAAATGAAAATGTGACGAGTAAGTAGTACAGCACCTTACACGCTGGCTGCCTGACAGCGACTGATGCATCCAGCAAGCCAACCAAAAACTACGCATGCACATGAAGGCATGCGGCTCCACTATGCATACTTTTGCCTCCCTAACGTCATTACTTCCCACGGGAAAAAATAAAGTCGGATACTTTTTCGACAGACCTCATATATTAATAAGGGAGGTACCATACGTCATGATCTCTATTGCTCAACCTGATTTAACTAATTGTGAGGTTTAAATGCATTTCAGGTGGTATACAGAGGGTTGAAAGTGATGCTGCTTGCTCTTCAAAAAAAATAAGCATGAAAAATGAAAATTATCGTGTATCAGTTAATTATGTTGTATAAAGCAAAGTTAGTGAGTTTTTACTGTTGCCATTTTGAAGATTTAAAAAAATGAAAATTTTGCAGTTAGATGCAAGAGCACAGCTGAAAGTGAAATTATAATCTTTTCTTGGATGAGAAACAAAAGCAGTAGTCACATTTGATGTTCCGACATCAGTTTTTGCACTAAATTTTGGTTTACATTAATTCTAGTAAGGAAAGACTTGCTGTTAATGTTATAGGAAGTTTATACACAATTAATATGTTTGACCTTATTTATCTATGAAAGTACTTATTAATTAAACAAATATTTTTTTTTAATATTAATTTTTCATTTGCTTGTTTGTTAACCTTTCATTAAATTCTTAGTGTGATACATCCTGCTCACTCTGCCATAAAAATTAGGATGCTATTGAAATATTCAGTCACTGTGACACAGTCTTGCGAAACTGGATTAAATAATAAATAAGCATTTTAGAAATTAAAAGATCTATTTGCATTTTGTTGGAGTGTGGTGGTAGATTTGTGTTATGGGTCATTCCCGAATGTAATACTGTTACATCTTTTACTGTTTTATACAGAAAATAATGTTTTTTTTTTCTTAATCTAATGCAGACTAATTGGAATTTTATCATACTGAACTTGCTCATACTCACGGATAAGACTCTTCATGCATTTTTGTTTTCTTTTTGTTAATTCCAGTAGTTTTGAAATTGTAGCATTATTATTTTCTTTGTTGATTGATGTCACCTCATTTTCAAAGTTAGCTAATTTATAATTATAATTTATTCTTTATTTGATAAATTTAGAGAATTCAACTAATCTTTTTCCTTTTCAGAGGTTAATTGTTATAAAGATAATTAACCCGTTAACACAGTATAATATTAAGAAATCTAGCTGCTAACTAAGAAACTGAAACTGTGTAATTTTTTTATTTATCTTTTTTAGCGACAGTTTTTTTTCTCCATCTCTTCTGCTGGATCAGCTGCCCACTTGCTTTTAAAAATCATTCTTATTTCAAAAGTTGTGAGAATGGTTGTCAAAACTACTGTTTATGATTTTTATCAACTATCTGCTGCCTGGCTATGCTAAAATGTTGGAAAGTTCCTTGTAAATGAGTATAATATGAAATAATTAATAACTCAACACTTGTTTACTTTAGCTTTTAGGTTTTGAATTTGATTTTGAAGCTAATATCAGCAAATTTAATTTAATTTGCATGGAGAGATGAGTTAACTTGTTTAAATTCACATAAACCACTTTAATAAATGGGATTAATTTGCTAGAATTTAATAAAATACCAGTACAAGTATTTAAAAAAGCTTAAAATGAAATAAGCAACTAAATATGGGATGTCAAATTTTTGATCTTCTCATTTATGGAAGCATCGTCAGGCGTTTAACTTTGTTTTTTTGCTAATACTAAGAACAATTTTTTTCTATGTTGTTGCCATGTCAGTTCATATTGATATGGAATAGTGATTCCGGGTATAATATCTACTACAGGTTCCTCAAAACAAAATTCAACATCAATGTATTCCATCAGTCTTTTACATATTTCTTAGCATTGTTGTGCTGCATCTGCGACAACAAAACATAACTTCAAGTTGAATGTAGGCCAGAGGAATACTTTTATTAGTTATAACTATTTTTAAATAATACATTTTTAAGGGTATAACATTTTGCAGATGATTTTAAAGTCATTTCAGATTCAGTTTGGTTGAAGAGTTACTCAGTTCTCATAAATATTCTTATTTGCCAGTTTCATATTAACTGGATATTAAGAGTCAGCACACTGGAAATGGTGTTTCTTATGTCAGCAGACAGTATGTGCTTTATAGTACAATGGTCTTCAATCATGGCTGATGTAACATGGTGTTTTATCTTCAGTCAACACAGCTTTGCTTCAGCTCATTATCCTTGTTTACTGATTGCTTATTATCTAATGAGTTTAACTAGTGTCAGATGACTGTTTGAATCAATAATAGAGAACCTGCCAGTCACTTAAGCAAAATAAGTGCTTATCTTTAAGGTAGTGTGTGCATCCACTAGTTAACCTCCTTGTTTTTGTTTTTGAACAGGCTGATGAACAAAAAAACAAACTTTTGTTCTGATGTTTGTTTGTTTTCTAAAGATTTTAATAGTGGAGCACTTTTTTCAAAGTTATCATAAACATTGATGGTTTTGATTTTTATTTTATACACACTTGAGACTGTAATTAAAAACTTACTAATAAACAGATTAATCAACATAAAGGGGGGTGTTTCAGTGTCAAAAGTTAAAAGTTATCTCACTTTTTTACATGTATGGGTTTTCTAACGATTGACTGCTTGTATGGATGTAACTTTATAGCCAACATTGAAGTGCAGTATTTTATTGGCAAGTTCACAAGTATCATCACTGGTCGTGTTTGTGTGGCTTAGCATAATTATGATGACATATGACTCAGGTGTTGTAGCCTTAAGAAAAAACTAATAAAAAGTCAGCAGCCAATAAAAAAATAGCTTAATTTGTGGACTGGTAAATGAAGATAAAATTCAACTTGTCCACAATATATATATATATATCTCATTGCTTGAAATCATTTTTTAACATTCTGCATTGCATTTATTGACCAGTGGAAATGTAGAAATTCTACAAAAAAAATATTATTGATACCATTAAATTTCTTAAATTGGAATGCTCCATCAGCTTTCCTGTCTTCCTCACACTACTGTATTGTTTTGTATTCAACTGGAAAAAGACTATTCCTGCCAACTTTATTGATTTTTATTCAGATTTAAAACAACTTTATTGAGAGGAAGAAAAAAGCATTCATTTTGAAAAAAAATACAAACATGTAAGATCTCTGAAGGTCTGCATTCTGAAGCATTTGAATAGATGAAGTGAAGACTGATGTCAATTAAATTAGTATAGTTAATAGATTTGTTGTGGAATTTTAACGTGACAAAATTCTATCATTATCCTGATTAACTGTATTTTTTAAAGCCTTTACAGGTTTTGTATTGCTATTGTCTCTGCCTTTTACTTGTTTTTTTTTTTGGTCTTCTAAATTTATGGATTGTTCCATTAAGATGGGTCATGTGTTCTAAAAATTTCGAGGGGCAACAGGAAGTGGGTAATGAGGAAAATAAGTAATACAATCTGGTAAAGTTTATTTTTATCTTTGCTCAGTCTCTTAGACATGTTTATGAATGTTTTGAACGTATTTAGTTAGATTTTTTAAACAGTTTAATTGTAATACTTAACATGTTCACAAGGGTATTTTGAATGACGTTTGTCAGAGTAAAGTCCAAATACTTATTTAGCCTTTCTTTAAAGATAAGATGAGAAAAGTTCATTAATTGTGCTACCTGATTTCTGTTGCCGTATAGTGTAAATGTTTTGTCTTCATCCAGGTTTCATGGTAATAGCTAAACACTATGTGGAATTACTCCAATGTTTGCATCACGTCGTCCATAGGAAATGCTTTGGACTGTTGTCGCTTGTAATGATTATCTGACAATGTCAGGAAGGCAAGGGGGGATAACAACTATTGCTATTTCTGCCTGAGAGTGGGAAGGTCTTGGCCACATTTTCCATATAGCCTGCATTTTGCTTTCAGGGACTACCACCACCACCACTTTTTGCCCCTGGTGGATGTAACTGTCACTTGAGGAGATGGAAACAACTGGTGGGTAGAAACTGACATCATTTTGTATGTAGACCTTCTTACTTACCATCATCCCTAGTGACATAATTCTAGAATAAATATGCATCAAATCTATCAATAAACTGCACAAGCTATGCGGCCGGTGGCCCAGTAGTTAGACTACTGGAGCACCATTCCCTGGTTGGAGTTGGCTCAGTTTGGTGTACTTGCCTCACATGGCTTCTTGCTCTTCTTCACCAGCCCAGCTCTGTAGGTGTCCTGCAGGCACACTTTCCGCATCCAAAAATTAAGGATTCTAATATGGATTTCCCTGCAAACGTTAGGCCCTTGTGGTTCTAGAAATGCTTTCTAGCAGATAACTACGGTACTATGCTCTCTCACCATGGTCGTATCTGTTGTAGAGTCTGGTAAATGCAAAAAAAAAAAACAATAAAAACAACATACCCACACAAAAAAATAACATTCTGCACTTTTGTACTAAGCAACCTATAACATTTTTGTTCATATTTATAACTGTTTAAGCAGAGTTTAAATTTCAAATGTATTATGGCATTTTTTTTTTTTTTTTTTTTTTTTACCCCTCTCAGAACCAGAATAGTTTCTGTTCTTGAAAGGTCACTTATTCACAGTGTGTGTTGTGATGTCTTCCATTGTCTGGTGGGAGTTATGAATCTTCAACCTGTGAGGTACCATGTTTTCTCTTTATGGTTTTAAAATTACAACCACTTTAATTTGCTGTGCTGTGAGTTTTCAATAGTTTATTTTTAATTTTTATGGTAGACACTTAACCCTTTGTATACCAACTGGGGTGTATTTTTATTCCATTCCCTTTCAAGTCTATATCACTCAGCAGAGGTTTAGCCATATCAGTCCTTTGTTTTGTTATCATCATAGGTTTCATGGGGGCAGATCCTTTCATGTGTTCTTTAATATGGTTTTTGTCTCACGATCATATTAACCGCCAACACAGTCATGCCCAGGCCACAAGCAATGGAAGTCAGAGTTTGCCCGATTTGATATTTCTTTATTATGCTTACCTTTTCCTCATGTGTAATCACCTTATGCTTTGTGGAACCACTAGCACCACTTTTATGCTTTACTGACATGGCTTGCAATGAAAAAATTTACATAAAAATGAAAAAAAAATTACACACAACTAAACTCATTTGATGGATACTAATGCACAACTGAGAGCGTGGGAGAGGGATACTGGCCGACTAACACACCCAGACCCCAGCGCCCATTACTCCATGGCTCAAAGTAGTGCCCACTCATATCCGGGTACCAATACATAGCACCATGTAACATTTTTGCCCTATCTTGAATTTATTTGTTACGTAAAGTTGAATTTATGTATGTCGAGGCTTACATAAATCAGAGTATTCCTGTAAGTACTTTAGAATCTGGGCAAGGTTTTAAGCTACTGCACATTGGCCTAAAGCCATATTTTCTTATGCAGTGCTGGGTACCCCAGCTATTATGTATTATAATATAATTTCAGTTTACTGGTCATGTTGTCATCAATGAGGTTTATAATATATACTTTACATGGCATTTTGACTATCAGTTTAACTAAAGTGTGCATAATTTTATAACTTCTTATTAATAATATATAATAATTGACACTGATTCTCTTTCATCTCTAATTGTTAATACTTATGAATATGCAATATCAATATATAATACAAGTAACCAGTACCTTTGTTACTAAAGTTCCACTCTTTTTTATACATTTAAAATTAAGCTTATTATTAATAAATACAATAAGAAAAATTCTGAATTCTGAATGTTGAGAGGGTGTAATATATTTGTGTTCTTTTAGTATAATCACACATTCCATGTGTATAGTACATTGTATCATGCTGGAGATTTGCGTGGTATTGGCTGCGTCCTGTTGGAACATTATAATCAGCAGTTCATCATCTGGTCATCAGTCTCCAAATACTGTATTCAGCTTATCTGACAATTTTATGTTGTGAGGGGACTTTCTATGCAAATAACTTTTAGGATTTTACTATGACAGACATTACATAAAATAGCTATGCATTTAAAGAAATCTATAAGCTAGAGTTAGGATTTTAGAATCATTTTTATTGGTAAATGTTGTTGTGCTGTTTTCTTTTAATTAATTAATTTACTTTAATATTCTGATTTTATATTAAAATTTTTTTGTATTTTTGTATTTACTTCTTCCATAAAAAAGAATGACTTTAAATCTGTTTACGAGCTGTTAATACTATTATTTATCTGTCCATCAAGCCATGAGTCTTTATTGGATCTTTTTATTTTGTTTCTAAATTGCATTTTGTTTAATGGTGATTGTTTGCTTGTTTGTTTGTTTCTTTCTCTACAAGACGGGACATTCTTCTTTGAGATCACCTGCTAACTCTGGCACCTTTTAACTATGATTCCTCTGGTTTTACTTTCCTAAATTGAGCACAGGTGGAGAACAGGTGGTTAGCCACTTGGTTACTGCAAAAAGTCCAAATTAGAACTTTTCATTTTTGTAAATGTCAGAGGAAACTAGGGAAATCCTTCTGACTGATAGGTAAAGAAGAGTGAGAAGAAGCCATTCCAGGTAATTGTGCCAAACTCAGTTGATTCTGACCAAGGATCTAACTCAGGCCATTGACCTTTGTGGACTGCCTTGTCACTGTATCAAACAATATTATCATGGACTACATTTTTAATCAAATAATTTTTAACTACTATTAATTCTCAATATCTGCAGGTAAAACATGTCTTTGTTTTATTTTTTTGAGTTTATGTATTTTCTGCTTTATATTCATTTTTATATTTTTATTCTGAACTTGGTTTAATCATGTTATCTTTGTTTTGAATTTTTATTCATAGGAGTTTCCATATGACCCTTTAAAATTTTTACATGTGGTAGACAACTGCAGGGAAAGCACTTCCAGTATTATATTCTGGCATTGTCTGTTTTATCTGTAATTTTTTTGCTGGATCCTTTTTGAAAACCATCAGTTGTATTAACTTACATATGGATGAAAGGCCACATGCACATATTTTATTCATTTATTGTCTGTGCATTTGATTGCAAACAATCATAAATATTTAACAATAGAGACAATATATGGGATTAATGCAGTTTCCCCAAAATAGCCTAAAATATTTAAGATAGAATACCTAAATAAACAAAATGTACATATCACTATTGCTTATAAATTTTGCATGTGCAATTCACTGCATAATGCTTGTCAAATGGAATAAATATAAAAAAGGGGTAAAGTAGATTAGATTATTTAAACATTATTTTATGGTTTAGTAAAATATTATCAAGTAAAATAACTAATAAGGATGGTATACAAAATTATATTATTTAAGCATTTGTCTGTGGTTAACTAAAACATTGCATTGTTTTGTGAAATTAATCTATACATGGAGAAGAAGAAAAAATAATTGAATAGAGTATTAAAAACATTTAAAAGTAATCTGGACAATTTATCATTAAAAATAATATAACTTTTTTTTATTTTCTGTTAAACCAACAGTATTGTAGCCACTTCAGTTTTTTTTTTTTAATGTTTCTACATGAGTCTCTTTAGTTTTATGACCTACCTGTCAACACAGTGTTGGCCATAAGTAGAACATGACAAATGGAGAGTTTGTTAATGACCCACGCAAAGTCACCAAGACATGCTAAGTACCATATGATTGAGCATTCACAGAAACTCTCTAATGTTCTGAATAGATGAGAAATACTCTCATCCTTCAATATTGTTTTAGCTCTACTTTTATTAAAACAATTTTTGGCTGATTAAGTATATTGTTTGATGCACTGCTTTGCTACTGGTCTTATTGGTAACCAGGAGCTGTTTCTTTACCTGGCTTGTTCTATGGTTGGTCTTTACATGTTAACACCATTTTTTCTCATTCTTTTAACCCATGCTGAACAACAAACTGATATTTCTTCAAAAGTGCTTTTTTTTTTTTTTAAATAATGAATTTAAAGAAATGTATAACCTAGAGTTGGGATTATAGATTTAAGTTAGTAGCAAAATAAAATGACTTAAACCAATTTGAGGATAATGTGGAAATCAGTGCATACAAATTTTAAATAGTATGTTAAATTGTAAAAAAACAAAACAAAAAGAGAACATCAGTTTATCATGTCAAAGCTTGTATAGCAAATTTGCACTGAAAATACAGTTAACTTTGTATCTTGAAAAACGTCTTCCTATTATTGTTTATCTGCATATGTATCTATATTCTTGGCCAGTAAATTTCACCTACTGAGTAATTTTTAATATGTTTGCATCTATGTTAAAGGTGAAGTCATCTAAATCCACAACAATTGTATAATAATGAAACTATTCATGAGTTTAAAATTTGTAAAACTAACACTAAATACATGGAAAATGTCCATTTGAATATGAATGAATATATTGTTTGCAGAAATTAAAAAATTTGCATCAATCCAAATATTTAAAATTTTTTAAAAATCTTTCTGTTATCTTCTGGATACTGTTATAACTTATCTTTCAGTGTAGGAAATTCTGCATAACTTATTCATATAATGAAATAGATATTCATGCATGACCGTCTTCAGTTAATGTTGAAGCAGGTTTTCGGCAAAATATATTAATCCTGAATTGTGAGAATATGCATGGAAAGTGTGAAAGTGATTGTGACATATAGCAGATTGCTACATATGTTGGAATGGGCCTGACATGCTAAAAAATTGTTGAAAATTTTGGATTTTTTCATGCAGAACCTTTTGTAGAATTATTGGAATAATTAGGAAAACTGGACACTTCTCTCTTAAGGAAAGAGGTGGATTAACAAAAGTAATAAAAAAAAACAAAACAAGAAAACTGTTACCATGGGAAAAATGGGTTTTAGCAAGATTTCAAAAAAGGGCTAAATATGTCTCGAGTGTACAGTACATTAGTTAGAAAATTGGAAGAATGTTAGATCTATTAGATATTTGGTAAAAAATGGGCCTCAAAATCATATATCCAGACTATAAATTCAGGACTTTGTGCAATATTAAGACAAAATAAATTAAATTTTATAAATACCAAAATTGGTAAGTAGAAAATTTGGGTAAGGCAATATTTGCAGATGAAAGTTCACTTAATGTTTTTTTGGTAATTATGGTGTTTTGAGGATCAAAAGAAAAATCAAACAAAAACTGCATTTTACCAACCTAGAAGCCAAAGTTTCTACATCTGGTTCTGTTTATCTGCTAATGGTAAAGGCAATTTGGTAATCCTACCTAAAGAAACATCATTAAATACAAATTTTTTTTTTGGAATTTTTAAAAGAATATATTTTATAGATTTTGCTTAGAAATTCAATCCTGATGGTGACTTTTGGTTTTTACAAGACAAGACACCACATCACACAGCCAAGAATGCAATCTCTTGTTTTAAGAACAATAAAATTCATCGGTTTGAAGACTAGCCTAGAAATCTTCTTTATTTAACCCCAGAATCATCTAAAGAAGACAGAAGAATTTGTAAAAGATAATGAGGAGGATTTGGAAAATATTTCACTATAGAAGATATTAGTTGAAACAAAGGTTACTTGTTAGAATGTTAACAAAGAAACAAAAAAAAAAGATAGTTTCAACTCATTTTTGCTATAATTTTAGTTTTTTTTGTATTCTTTTCTTTATCATGCTCATTAATAAATAAAAACAGAACACTTTGACCTAGCTTTAATCTTTCATGTTAAAAATAAATACATAGAACATTAATAATTATGGGCCAGATTGACTGAACCAGACTTTACATTTGCTTTATGCTTTTTGTTTTTTGTTTATTTTTTACCAAAATGGATGTTTCCCTAAAATAGCTAATAATAATAATAATATAATAATAATAAGGTACAGGTATGCATGCATACATATCTTTCAGAATCATTAAATTAATATTCCATAAAATAATATTCTCTGGCCATCAGCTAGATTACTGTATGTGCAGGACTGCTTAATTTCTTTATGTTAAAGCAGTAAATAAATAAAGAATAAACTAGTTTATAGTTTTATGCCTGGGTATTGAGAGCTGAGTAAAAACAGGATATAAATATTAAACAGAAGGAAAACATGCAGTTATGATGGATTGGAAACTAAGCTAGTACATGAGGATCACATATCTTTCAGGTTTTAACATTACCATTTGATATACAGTAAAAGCTCAATTAACCGGCATCGGTTAGCACACCATTTTCCCATTGTTTTCAGAAACTACTCGTAGGTGGCACCAGTTTATGTCTTATCACTTGCAAAAAGAGTGTGCGTGGTCTTGCATCTGAAATTTCTCTAGCTTTTAGCAGTGATTATCAGCCCTTACTGAAGACATCCTGAAATTATGGATAGTGATTTGTTACAAACAAGAAGTGGACAGAAGAGAAAGCACGTTATGTTGATGATAACACAGAAATGAGACATTATTTGGCAGTTGGACAAAGGCGACAAACGTAATCAAACAATGAAGGACTTCAACATTGGCTCATCAACGACCTACGATATCAAGTCTCAGAAGTCAGGGTTGCTGAAGTTTGTGGCCAGTTCTAAGACTAGCAAAGCTATTGATGAATGCCATACTTTATGTAAACCTATGATGGAGCAGTTGGACATAGTAGTAAGCTATCAGAGGGAGCTGCAATTTCTGGCCCGATGTTGACTGAAAAAGCAAGAGAGTTTTATGGGAAAATGGAATTGACCTAGAGCTGTGTTTTTTGTCTGATGGCTGGCTGGTTCACTTTAAGTTATATCACAGAATAAGGTTGCTAGATGTGTTCAGAGAATAGCAATCTGCTGACCAGTATTGTGAATTCTTCTGGAAACTGATTGAGGAACATTGCTTAACTGCAGTGAACATTGACAATACAGATAAAACGGGACACTTTTGGCACTGTTTGCCAACATCAACTTTTGCTGGTGGTGATGAAACTGTTGCTTCAGGATTGAAGAAGAACAAGGATCATTTAACTGTGCTAACTTGTGCTAATGCTGTTGGGACAGAGTTATGTTGCTTGCGGTTGGAAAGTTATCCAAGAGCTTTGAAAAGTGTTGTTCACTTGCCAGTTGAGTACAAGGCACAAGCTAATGCATGGATGGATAAAGAAATATTTTTTTACTCGTTCACCGTGTTTTTCCATCTGTGAAGAACAATCTGAGGGAATGTGGACTGCCTGAAGATACAAAGATTGGCTTATTGCTTGATCCAGTCCCATCAACATCAAAGCTTACAACTGATAATTTTAAGTTTAAAATATTGTAGCCAAATTGTTAAATACTGTACTATAATTTAGTATAAGTTACAGTGGCAGTACTCTTAAGTGAAGATTGCTGCTCACAGTACTGATCAATCAAATATTCTCAAAGTTCCACTTCATTTAACTACTATTAACTGATTAGTGAGTAGAGTATATAAAATGTTTTTACATACAGCATTTTTGTGGATTAAACATTGCTTATATATGGTTGCTTGTTTCATTTTATAATTTATGCATAATCCCTTTCATCTTTGGTAAACATTCATATAACCGGCAGATTCAATTAACCAGCATCACCAATTCCCTGAGGGTGTCGGATAAAGAGCTTTTACTGTACAAAGATTTCATAAATTTTAAATGATACTCAGAAGATGCTCAAGTCACTATGCTGTGGATATTTAGAATTCATAGCCAATATTAGCAAATGTAATGTATTGACATAAAGAGGGCCATTGGGAATTTCAGATATGAGACCCATTACTCTACATTAGGCTGTCTGCTTCAGGACCATTGATTCATTGGGCAACATTGGTATGAAACAGGTAAAACAGATAGATGTTAGGCTTCAGACAAAAGATGTTAAATTAGTGTGCTTTGGATACAATGTGCTTCTGGAACTAGAGAAAATAACTGACATACTTAATAAAAAGAAAAGAAAAAAGCCTGTGATAGAGAAAAATATTTCAAGAACTTTGATGGAGTTCTTGGTGTGCCTGGTGATCAAACTAGTATAAGTCAGCCAGGGATCAAGTAGAGAATGTTCTGAGCTATGTTAGTCACTGGAGTGGTGAAATCTGCATCTGGCGCCTAGGCTTACAGAATATTTTGTAAGCGTAAAATACTGGTGAACTTTATTTTGTGTCTAACATATTACTTTCTAAGAGGTGTGTTTTCCATCAAGCTAAAAATTTGTAATTGAACAAACACTTAAACTGTCAGATATTTTCATGGCTTCTGAAACAGTAAAAGATGGCAACATGAGATACCACATGAACAACAACAGAGTTTCTGTGGGCACTTACAGGGAAATATGTTGAATTTAATTTTTTTTCCAAAATGACTAATTTTAAAAGATAACTTAGAAGTTGGATGACTCTCCTGCTTCAGCAAAACTTCCAGAACAGGTTTACATTGCTTGATGTAGTCCTAACTGGTTTCAGTACAGTATTAATTGTATTAAGCTTGATGCATTATGGTGCTACATATAAAAAGAAGTTGCCATTAGTTCAGGCGTAGGTGAACTTTTATATGTATTTGTATGAATTCAAATTTGATCATTTCATACATCAGAACAATCTGTAAATAATTTATTCTGCTAAATCTAAGCTTTTAGCCAAACTCGAAAGATGAGCGTTTAGTTGACAACCATATGTCTACTTCATAGCAGTGAATGCAGTATAAAAAACGATTATTGTGAAATATGATTCATAGTTAAGAAAACTAAAAGAAACTCCCAAACAGGAACATGAGATGAATGCAGCTCAGGATATATAGTAAAGGTTGGAACACAGATTCATTATATTAACAAAGTTGAGAAATTTTCAAATGAGTTCATGAGGGACATTAAGGAATGGCAATTTCCTGGGATTAATTGTGAGACAGAAACTGCATACAGAACATGTCATGAATGTTATCTAATATGCCAAGCAGTTAATCTGACCATTGGCAGTGCATCACACAGATAGTTAAGTGACTGATAGAAGGATCTATCTATTGATATAATATGACTATTTATATATAAAGAGAGACCATTTTACTAGGGACATTGAGATGAAACTCAGCTGAAATAGCATTACTGTAACAATATTTTGCCTTTATGCTATTGTAAAGTCAGTATCATCTGTAGTAATTATAAACTGTGGACTTCTTATTTCTATCACAGTTGATAAAAGTCCTCTATGTATCTGAAGAGTTCAGAACCTGTTTGGACAATCAGGGTATTGGACACCAGTGTATGACCATGGATTAATAGGCAAGTTGAGACACAAACTTTAACAACTTTTTTACCCATCAGAACAAGACATGCTCATAAAACATGTTTTAGAATAAAAATTGCTGCTGGCAGCCCAAAACACATGCTACTTAACTGTACAGCAGGAAATAGTACTGGATAGTTAATTTTTAAATAAAGATTAGAACAAAACTGCTGCCAGTATTAGTCAACACGCAGACAAATTCTTCCTTATAAAAATGTGGCTTTTTATATTTGTCATTGTTTTGATTGTTTTGGTGTATGATGATCCTATTGATATGGTAAACTCTGTTGTATATGGCTGCTTCCATAGCAATGTATTCCGTTGTTTTAACTAACATTTGTCTTGCAAAGTGTTTCACCAGATTACTGGGCCAGTCCTAAAAACAATATGTTGAATATTCATGAAGCTTGAGGACACTGACCATATACTCGTATAGCTGATAGTATTCTTTTATCTGATAATAGGTATTTTAAAGATTTTGTTGTGAGTATTTATATTTAAACACCACTAACCATGCAGTATGTAGACGTTAAGGTGTACTTCCACAGATTGCTTTTTGAAACCATATACTGCAATTCATTATCAACATTTCTAAATTATAAGCTTCACCTTTTTTGAAAAGCCAATGTTTACCAGGCAGATATAGTTGTCTACTTGTAAGAAGAACCAGAACTGTGAATGAACTTGGATTTTTTCATTGTAGGAAATTATAGTGGATCTTTAGGACAGTTCATAAAGTGCTACCACTAGATAGCTTTTAATGAATAACAATGAACTCTCTTCATTGTTTTCACTGTTCACTACAGTATACTATTGACCCAACAATAAATTGGAAAAAGGTTTAGCCTGATAAATGAAATTGATACACACTACCTTGGACTTTTATCAGCCAAAAAAGACTCTTGCTGTTCTTTTATAAACCCTCTAATACAGTGGTTCCAAACCTTTTTGGACTCGTGGACCTTTTTCTAATACTCAAAAGACCTGCAACGCCCTGCTAGACTTCCATAATTGGAAAAAATCAAAGAATAAATTTAGCAAAAAAATCACAAATAAGAATTTTAGTATTACTTTCATCGTACATTTATTGAAAATTATTTTAGTGATTTTTTGGGGAACAACACCTGCACATATAGTAAATTCACAACAGCTAAACGGAAATATACTGGTATCAGTGGACTCTCCCTCTGATCAGAACAGCTGTGTGGTGTGTCGTTTTGGCGCCCAAGTTTGCCTAAAATCGAGCTGGCTAGTGTGCATCTGACCGAAGTCACAGTCCAGCCCTTGTAGTGTGCTCTGCCCCAGGCGTCGTGGTCCAAGTCTTTTAGCTGCAGGCTCCAACGGTGTTAGCCAATGGAAGTGCGGCTCTATTGCATCAGTCATACTGCAGTAACAGTTTGAGTTCCGGCCTTTGTCGCCAGCATGTATTGTCCGTGTTTCTATGAGGGTGGCAGAGCATCAGGAAGCTGCAGGGGGGGGGGCAAGTGATGTAAGTATGTTACTGCAGAGGCCTGTGACACAATCCGGAGTGGCTGCCATGGGAGACAAGCCTTACACCCTTGGTGCTTGGTGTCCCATCGGTGATACCGGCGTATTGGACGCAGGATAATTTTTGTGTACTTTCTTCTGAATAAAAGTGCATCTTATAAGCCGGCAAATACGGTACATATAAACAAAACAAATACATACTCATGAACAGTTTCTTGACTCTCTCATATGACGAAAATTGATACTCCCAGGATTCCGAGGCCCCTCCCCAGAAAACACTTTGCGAACCCACTGGTTGGGAACCACTGCTCTAATAGTTTATTTGATTAAAGATGACTTCCTGTTTGTACATCTAACTGCACATTATAGACACTGGCAATTACCTGGAATTGTTGAGAATCATTGTGCCCAACATTTGTAAAAAATGCAATGCAATTTTTATTTTATGGATAGAAATGTTTGATGTCTTTTAAAAATTTGAACAGACTTTGTACAACTACTGGTGCCAGTATTATATTGATTGTATGATATATAATATATATTATTTCAAAAAAATACGTTATGTATTCTTTTTCTTTAAATTTGTGATTCATAGTAAGCACATGAGGCATCCACCAGAGGAAACCTTATGGTTTCAGTTTACTAAACCATGTCTATTAGCCATGAAAAATGTCTAAATAACATAATTCTTAATTACGACATTCCTACATTTTGTTAAAAGGAAGTTGGAAGCGTTTAACGGAAAGTATGCCTGTGCTTCAACAACAAAAGGGCAAATGTTTACTTAAAATATATAAATTAAATAATTGTTTACATTATATGAAGTTACTATGTACTTATCATGTTAATCATATTACTTGTTTTTTCTTCTATTGGTCTAAAAGGTGTAGGAGCAAAGATATTTTAAATTTCATTTAGATGGCTAAAGAATATATTTACAAAAAAAAATACTTTTGAAGTCATTTAACTTCATTTGAAAAAAACATTTGGCATCATTTGAAAATAGCAAACAATCTAAATACTTTGTGTGCATAATTGTCCTTTGATACAATGTATCACTTTACAATATTTAACCCTTTGTATACCACACCAAATTAAAAGTATCAGTTAGTATCTGTGTTGAACTGGCTGCATGTTTAGTACTCTAGGTGGTATACAGAGGGTTAAAACAATTTACTAATTGAGATTATTGTCTATCTTTATTCCTGATTATGTGTGTGTGACAATTTATTTTAGTTTTACACAAATAAATTATTTAAATCTTATTTGGATTTTTAAAATATTTAATTTAGCTATGTGGACTTTCTTTTTTTTCAAAAGTTTATTTTTCAATTAGAAGGAAATTATTTTAATTTGTATTTGGTTTATTGAAAAAAAAGAAAAAAAAGAGCAATAGTTTGCATTGAAACATATGCTACTTATAATAATGTTAAACATTTTTTTTTTCTTTATTGCTAATAAAGTGATCCAAATCTCATGAGTACTATAGATTAAAGTTAATTAATGTAATCAGATTTTATTGTGGTACTTATTATTTATGATATTTTATCTTAGCAAAAGTCATTGTTTTTGGGAGGCTAACACACGTGTGTGTTAGAACTAATTTTTCATTTCTTAAAGATTTGGTTTCCTGTATTCAATGCAGTATTGACAGCAATGGATTCAACACAATACCCGTAGGCGACTTTAGTTTCTCTCTCTCTCTCTCTTTTCTAGGAGCAACACTTAGAAATAATGTTTATGGCATGACGATAAATCCATAAAAAAGAAAGTATTTTAGGATAAATGTTATCTTTAGAAATCATGCTTGAGTTTCACTGTATAAAACATTACTGCATAGCTGCAATTTTAAAATAGCTAAATTCAGATGAAGAAGATGTAAATGAAAATCAGGAAAAATGAGCAGATATATAACAGAAATAAATATACCAGAGTAAATAAGCAAAATAGTCCATCTTCAACTGAATAAGACGACAACCAGCCTCAATTAACATCCCAATAATAATGGAATCAAGCAAAATTTTGTGACATCTTGGTATGCTTTATTTAGCCGGAAGTTTTTTCTTGTTTTATTTTGCTTTGGAAACCTTGTGCATGTTCCTCTTTGACTTTTTATTTATGTAACACAAAATACTCAAAGAAATGCAGTTGTAATTTTTAACTACTTTTTTGCTGTTCTGAGTTTTAGCATTTCTTGCATGCGCCAACATGTAGAAACTATACCTTTTCTGAGCACATGACAAGGTGGGAGATTGGAGAATATGATTTTTGATTACTCTGTGGTAGATGCCTTATGATTTGCAAGTTGATGCAGTTAATTTATCGTAATATCATACCAAGTGAGAGGGTCTACTAAATAATGATGCCAATCCACTGTATACTGAATTATGAAAAAGCTACTTTCTGCAATCGATTGCTTAAAGCTCTTGAACCATAACATGCATTAACAAAATTATTGTGTGTCATGGGAAATATATAAGTAATATCTAAAATAACCATGTGACTTTTAGTAGTATTTTTATTCTGAAATTGATGTGTATCTGTAGCAGAAAAAAAATTTAAAAATGTGTTAAAACCAGGAAAGTTTATTAACATTTAGCTGAACTGGTTTTACTAGTTACAATAATGTCGACCACTTCCCTGGATCAGCGGGAAGCAAATCCTTTATTTTTCGTATTTTCATGGAAAAAGATTTAGTGTCTTGTAAATCATCTTCTGCACATTTTGGTGTGGTAGACTAGTAGATCTGGCAACTTGATGGATGCTGCATTGTCTATGGGGATTGTCTTGTCTGATTTTTTATAACAGTTGTCGAAGTCCTGCAACAACTTTCACCAGTGTAAGTGGTCATCCTGATGATGATGCATCTACTACAGATCCTATCTCAAATATATGGACAGGATAATGCAGGCAGGCCCTTAGGCTACACTAGTTTGAATGGATGCCTTTGTCATAACAAAAGGTGCATAAAGCTGACCCTGCAATGCATAGATTGTTATAGAAAAACTCCTCAAGTGCTATATGACTTTGGCAAAAAACAGTTTACAGGCAGACTGACTAATCTGATAACCTTGTAAGATTATATACATGGGAGGGGGGGGCAGAGGTGATGTTACAAGGCATAAGTGGTGCTTCCCATGGTAAATTTCATAAACTATGGGAATGCATTCCCCATGATTTCTTGTATAAGTGCACTTCCAAATTATATTTAAAAAAATGCTTTGGTGGGTAATGAACATTGTTTGCTTTAAATATCCTTGAGTTATATTTGATTTTACTATATTTTTTCTTATGTTGATTGTGCATGTGTGTGTGTACACAGTTACAGTATATAGATAGAAATCCATTGCGGTATGGTGCTGTGACAACAGATGATTAATTTTCTCACTATAATTGCAAAATCAGCTTACTACCTGAATCACATAACGGTGCACTGTACTGCCTACATTCCTGGCTCTAAGGTAACAAATTTAAATCATTAAGTTATGTCTTCTATCAGTTGGCCATCAGGTTCGCCTTTGACATCACTGGGCTCACTCTATAATTCAAGATGGCCTTACATTAAAGTCTCCTTATAATTAATTTGCTTATTCCATCCAACTGACTAAATTTGATTAGAATCATAACCAGCTGGTGTGCTAGGAGTGAATGGGGAAGATATGAACCAGAAAAACTGGCAAACTGACAGGCATTAAGACACTACTTACTTTCAATTTTATCCAGTTTTATGGAGGTCAAACAAAGGTTAGAGTAATCCATGAGTTATCCTTATGAACATTGCAAGTGGTTTACATTATTGCTTCTGTTATTTTTTTTACTGAAACTTAGCTCAAGAACTAAACTAGAATAATACCTATATAGGAATATATTTGATATACGAAATTTTGGTATAACAAACTTTTTTATTTATTACCATTATTCTACACAGAAAGCTAAAAACAGAGTAAAATAATGAATAAATACATTGATATTGTATCTTATAAAATTCAGGTTGCTGTCATTGAGCATCGTACTTTTAAATGAAGATACAAATGATCTATTGAACCTACTCTCAACTTCTAATAGAAACTCAGATACCTGGTAACATGCTCCTCGTATTGCATAATTTTTGTTAGTTTCTCACAACATCTGAGTTGATAGGGTTAGTAACTGAATGTAGGGAGTGACTCCAGACTTCCCAAAGTGCTTACTCTCTCTCACATTATTGTCCAACTTTCTCTAATTCTCTGCCTCATAGCACAAAGTACTTTACATGACAGGATTTTCTGGTGTTTTCCAATAGGTCATCTCATTAAATGGGCAGTTTCTTGCTCTACAGGAAGAAGCTAAGTTATCGCATGACTCTGCTGTCATAATTGTGTGCTTACTAACTTGCTTACCACAGCATGTTGAATTCTCACGCGGAAAGTCTGATTGTAAAACACCTTGAATAGCTGGTAGCTGGACAAACATTGAATTGCAGAAGACTATGAAAGTGATCAAGTGATTGTTCTTTAGAGAAACTTCACACACAATGTTCTTTCTGATGCTTTAAATAAAATTACCAATGCATTGAAAATACTCTCAGAACATGATCCAAATTTGAAGTAAAGCAGTATTGTCAAGAGGGCTGTTATGGATGACATCATCTGCTACAGTGTCTTAGTGAGAAGCTGGAGAAAAAACAGTCCAAACTTGATGACTCTTTTATGAATCAATGTTCTTTATAAATGAATGGAGGAAAGCTGCAACCTACACTGTCATCATCAATGGATCGTGTTAGCTCTCCACACACATGATTTCTGTCCTTTCTTACTCCTATAATATTTTTGGAGCTAAGGTATTTGTTAGACAATGAAACTTTATGGCTACACCTAAAAATACACTGGAAGGTGGGAATATACAGTGCACTGTTTCTTTTACTTATGCCCATTTAAAATTTAAATTCTGCACAGTGAGAAATAAAGTATTAATTTCTATATAAATTGCCTTTGTTTACAATTTGTGTAGTAAGTTATGAAGTGTCAGTGGTATGAAATGGTAAATTATGAAGGCTAGGAATACACCCTCATAGTACCAATGTTATAAGCTTACATAAACAAAGCTCCAGGAACACATCTACCTCATATATTGAGGTATTACTTGATACATTTTTGGCAGAAGCTACACTCATAGTCTCTCTTGTTCTCTGTCTGTCTGTCTGCCACACACTTTCTTTCTTTCTGTCTTTCTGTCACTCATGCTCTCTCTCTCTCTGTGTGTCTCTCTGTCATACTTGTTCTCTTCCTGTGTCTCTGTCTTTTTTTTCTCTCACACACTTGGAAAATAAGATGTATTCCATTATTTTTTTTGGTCTTTTTGATGACTGTAAAAATAGCAATAACTCCTTAACTCTTGGCAGCTCAAATGATGATGGTATTTTTCTTAGCTATCAGGGTTTGCATGTATTTCTGGAAAATATGATTTTAACATATTCTTGGAAAACTCAATGAATTATTTTTCAGGGAACTAAAATTCAGCCTCAAGTAACAGATATTGCAAACTTATTTTTAGTTGTTTTTTTGATGTATCATATTAATAAAGAAATAATAAGTTGAATCCTTGAAAACCTCTAGTTTTTTTTTCTCTCCCTAAGTGTATGAAATACCTCTTGAAAACAAAAATGCTACATATTATTTACCTTTTCGACACTGTTTCAGATTCTATGTAGCCACTTAGGTAAACAATTATAGTTACTTTTGTATCTTGTTCATCATACACAATGGTTCACATTTATAGATACCCATTGGACTTTTTTATGTCTAATTAGTGTATTTTCATTTCAGTTGATTTAAATAATTTGTTGTTAATGGAAGGAAGTTTATGTCCACTATAGGCTCTGCAGTATGACTTTTCGTTTTTATATGAGGGTGGAAACTCGAGAGCCCAGAGGAAATCCATATGATGAACTGGTGAAGAACTGACAAGAAACCATGCCATAGAGGTAGACCAAATGGAATAGACTCCAACTGGAAATAAAACTTGGGTTCTTAGCTTTGGTGCTCTAGTAAACTAACCTGCCACTCGATTTAAACAGGCAAAAAAATACTATAAATTATGGAAACAACAACTTTTTTCAAGCTTTGCATTCTGCTGTCTGAAAGCAATTAAAAAAAAAGAAGAGATTATGATCAGCGGAAACTCAATTATTGATGAAGAGATATTAAATATATATTTTTGAAATAAGTTTTTGCATGTTTACTTGCTTCACTAATAAAACCAGAGAATTAATTTCATTAAACAAATGGCTTGCTGATTGGTAAATTATATTGATGTATTTTCACCATTTTTAAGTTAAAATTTATTTATATGTATCACACTAATTGTTAATATCTTTACCACTTGAAAAGCAGTCTTATTAGTTCAGTCTATAGTGAAAACATTTTCAGCAAAACTATACAGAATAACCTGAAATGGGGAAAAGCAGTGTCAAAAAAAAAAATTAAAGATTTATTAAAATGGAGACCAGACATTATTTTCCCTTTTTCAAAATTAGACTACTTCTAAAGTATATGGTCAAGGCTTGTTGTCCATGTTTTGTTGTTATCGTACTAACAGAATTATTATGTGTAGATGGAGTGTTTTGATTGGTTGGTTAGGTTGATTGGTGGTCCAATGATAGACTAATGAATTAGGATGATCTAAATCCTGAGTTTGCACATCAGTGGGACTGGCTCAGCTTAATGTACCTCCCTGTGTGTGCATATGCAGAATTTTTTCCAGGGTGGTGGAGGGGCAAAATAAAAAAAAAAAATGTCTGCAGGATATATTACAGGAGAGGGTGCATGCACGCACACCACGTGCACACACACACACACACACACACACCACACACACACAGCATTATATTATACTTTCTTATAATGCTACTCTCTTCCCAGTGTTTGGTCTTTGGCAGGGTACAGTCAGACTTGTTATTTCTTGCCTGATTCACCACAAACGAGTGAGCATGGTGGATCATGCAAAAAATTCTGCTACTTTTTTTCACCATCGATATATTGGTGGGGGAGGCATTTGCCTGCCCCTGCCCTTCCCTCCTGATCCCCATGCTTCTATGGCATGGTTTCTTCTCTTTCTTTTTCACTAGCCAGTGCTTGGATTTCAATTGGGTGCTCTGATTTCCTCCCAGGGTTTTTTGTGTGACTGTGGTAATGGTTATGTGGGTAACTTTTATCTGGTTTGCCCCTTGTCCATCACTCAAGAGCCCCTGAGGGTAGCTAGGTAACTTGCTTAAATTCCCTACAATCCATACCCTCCCCTTAGACCACTAAAGTCAGGACGAACTTCTACAAGAGTAAAATGATTGGTTGGTTTGTGTTTAGTGACTTCTTATCTAGTCAAGCATGTTGTTGAATATAATATACTGTAATACGAGGTCTGTCGAAAAAGTATCCAACCTTAGGCTTGGAAAAAAAAATTACGTACTTGGTGGGGTTCAATTCCTAATCCCCTTCGAAGTCAGCTCCTTGTGCTTCAAAACACTTAGCCCAGTGATCCTTCCACTGTTTGAAACACGTCTGGAATGCTTCTTCCTGAATGGCTCTTAGCTCCGCTGTTGCATTCCGCATGATGTCCTCTTGGCTCTTAAAACGGGAGCCTTTCAGTGGCACTTTAATTTTTGAGAACAACCAGAAGTCAGAAGGAGCCATTTATGGAGAGTAGGGAGTCTGGCGAATGAGCGAAATGCCTTTCTTTGCCAAGAAACCTTGGATCAGCTGTGACGAATGAGCCGGGGCATTGTCATGATGCAGCTGCCAGTTTTGTGAGGCCCACAGATCTGGTCTCTTGCGCCGAACTACATCATGAAGACATTGGAGGACTTGTTAATAGTACTCCTTTGTAACTGTTTGTCCTCTGGTGCGTATTCGTGATGCACAACGTCTCAGTAGTCGAAGAAAACAGCATCTCCTTGATTTTTCTCTGGACCTTAGCAAAGTTGGGTGCTTCCACTGTGATGACTGAGCTTTGGTTACCGGGTCATACCCGTACACCGACGTCTCATCTCCAGTAATCACGGTATTCTGTAACTCAGGATCCCTGTTGGCAGTATCCAGCAGGTCCTGCGCAACCTCAAGACAAAGTTGTTGTTGTTCCTGAGAAAGCAGCTTTGGCACAAATTTTCCTGCTACTCTGCGCAAGCCCAAATCCTCCTTTAAAATATGCTTGTGCAGAATCTTTACTGATCCCAGCCTCATCACCATTTTCCTGCACCCTCAAACGATGATCCTCCATTATCAAGGGCTGCACTTTCTCAATAACAACTGCATTGTGGCTTGTTGACAGCCTCCCAGAATGCTGGTCACTCTCCACTGGTGCCACCATCTTTGAACCTGTTGTACCATTCTTTTATTTGGGTAACACCCATGACATTGTCACCAAAAGCCTGTTGAATTTTGCGAATTGTTTCCGCTTGGGTATCTCCAAGCTTTTGGCAAGACTTGATGCAAGATCTTTGCTCCACAGATTCTGTCATCATGGACGAAATGAAAATGTGAGTAAGTAGTACAGCACCTCAAACACTGGCTGCCTGACAGTGACTGATGCATCCAGCAAGCCCACCAAAAACCACACATGTGCATGAAGGCATGAGGCTCCACTATGCACACTTTTGCCTCCCTAAAGTCATTACTTCCCACAGGAATAAATAAAGTCAGATACTTTTTCGACAAACTACGTATGTTTGTATTCATTTAATATCAGAATGAACTTAAATAAAATAAAACTAAGAAATTTTCAGTAGCAAAACAGACAACAATTTAGGAATATATGAAGAAGCATGAGAATGAGACTTTCTTTAACAACTGATAACCAGAACATTTGGCAATTTTCCCACAGCATCAGGGTGAGTATTTTGGCAATAAAGTTCATATTTGGATAAACTACAGAAACTGATTGTCTATTTATTTAAATGAGTTTCTGAATTTTCTGCCATCCTAGTGAAGCGATTCAATGCACAAAATCTATAATAGTCTTGTTTATTAATGTATTTACTGTCTGGTGTTTCTAAGCTAAAAGTTTTTATGGCCATAGAGATTACTTTTATATTTTCATTCAGTTTTATTAATTGGAAATAGAACACTTTCTGTTTTTTTGTTTTTTTTTAGTGTGAAATAAAATAAAATGATATTTGGTTTGAGTTATTACCTCTTGTATAAAGGGCGCATGTGAGATTTAAAAAGATAGATAATTAATCCAAGCTGCCTGTTCAGATATAGACCAGCAATCATCAGTTTAATGCACAGTTGTATTACTAGATAGTTACTTTCTTTCTGTTTATATATAGTGTTCATTTCCCAAGGGTGGCTGCCTTTTTTTTTTTTTTTTAGCTCTTTATAAATTAAAAAGACAAGAATTAATTAATGAAACTTGAGATATAAATGGAGGCCTAAATAATAAACTTATTATATTCAAATTAAAATCAGTTTGTGATTCCCTTTCATCCCAATCTAATAAAATAAATGCAAATGGATATTAGGTAAGATTATTCTACTCTGGCAGTGGCTTTTATCGAGAAACTACGAGAGAAGCCAGGGTTAGCTTTTTGAGAAGCACACCTGTTATAATTATCGAAAGGGAGCATTGAACCTATCAGAGTAATCCCATATATATGCATTATGATTTTGAACTATTTATACCCCTAGAAGGCGAAATGGTATTTTTTCTACCAAGTAATGATTTTAAAAGTGGAGAAAGGTCTCAAAGTGATTTCTGAATTTTTTTTTCCAAAACAATCCTCCATGTAAAACAAAACAAAACAAACACAAAACAAGTCTGTAGACTTTGTAGGTATTTAAAAATAAAAAAGAAAAAAATTCAAATGTATATCTGTTTTATGCCAGCTGTGCAGGTTTAAGATTGATGTATAAATGTTTAATTTGCCAGGTTTTAACTCAATACAGCGCCACTACCGTGATCTGTAGACATGTTATACTAGAAAAGCAAAGTTGTAAAGGATTAGATATAGGATCTGTGTTTTCTATGGATCAAACTAAGGACAAATCACATGTAGTATATGAAGTTCAGTGTTAGAACTATTGTTCTGCATACATTAAAAACAGTCTTAAATGTAACTGGGAGTGGTTAAATTTTTATCTAAGAAATCAAACCATGTGTTCTACCTAATTGATAAAGGTGCCTTTTCTATTCTTAAAGGTATTTTTAAGATTTCAGGATAAGAATGATGAAACTCTGCCAATTTACTATAAGATATTTAGTCTAAACAAACAAAACTTTTCTTCTTTTCTATTGCCATTTTGCATTTGTTTTAATATACAATCAGTATCCAACTAACAAAAAGAATTGATATATATATATATATGCAAATGTTCACATTTTTTAAAGCTTTTTTTATAATATTGCATATTTTCTTTTTGTCAAATCACCATGCTGATGGTCAAAGGTGAAGGACATTTCACAACTATAAGCTAGAATGAGGTTATGTGGAGCATCTGCCTTGGTAGCCAGTCAAGAGTTACCCACAGAGCCTCTACCACATGTATCCAGAAATCTATGCTAGAACTCTTCAATTTTAGATGTGAAACAAACCAAAGTGATCAGAGGAAACTCACATCACCAACAGGTGAAAAATGGGGAAGTATACCAAATTGAGTCAATTCCAACCAGAATTCGAACTTGGCTCCTCAATCATAGCATTTCAGTAGAGTACCAATGAACTACCAGTCAGCTAGATAGCAGTTAAATTAAGTTACAAAGGATATTCAGTAGTTATGGTATACAAATTTGCATAATATAGTAAGCATTTCAGTATTATTTCTGATGTATAGCAGTTGCTTAAAAATACAAGAAAATATTGCATAATTAATGAAAAAAACAAGCATTTATAAGAGATAGTCTTTAAGCTGATGACAGTATTACGATTCTGGTCTTCTAATTGAAAATAGTCAAAGTAATGAATTCAGGAAGTTAGCTTAACTTAACAGAAGTTGTCTCTAAACCTATGCATACATGTTTTAAAAAATATAAAATACTTTATTAACAAGGTTTCTTTTTCTTTAAATTCATATTTCATTGATTCCATGACAAGATTAATCATCATAGCAGCATTATGGTTGCTTTTCCATGTCTCTTTATATAGTATAAATGCACACATTTCTAAATATTAATTTATATTGAATTAAATCTCATATTCATAAAATTGAAAAAAAAAATCTTAATTTTTCATTGTGTTTATATGTGGCCTCACTAGAATAATTCAGATTCCATCTTATAATGGCAGAAGGGTGCCAATGCGGTAGAATAATTGAAGATTAATGATTCTTTGCTGATAGCTAAACATCTATTTTAGTGCACTCACCTACCCACAAGGTAATCCATACTGGTAGCTAATTTGCTGCCTTTTTACTTATGTTATCAAACTAAACAGCTGGCTAATTGATTTCTCTTCCTATCTCTCAAACTCTTTGAGATTATACATTAACCCTTATTGTGCAAAGATGCTTACAGCAAATAAATACAGATATCAGTAGTGATGATGGTATTATTTCAGACCAGTGTTTCCCAACTGGAGTCCAAGTGGACCCCATGGGTGAATTGCAAATTCCAAGGGGTCCACAGTGCTTGGGGGTAAAATAGGGGTGAACAAAATTTAATGGGTTCATGCCTCTCTTTGAGGGTGAAGTGAGGGCCAAAGGTATAAAAATGCAATGCTTATGTTGCTTGAAGAGGCCCTTTCAGGCCTGATCTCGTGTACATCAGGTATTATTATTATTGTTATTACAAATGCATGAGTGCTGCCTGCTTCTGTAAAGGCAGAGATGCATGCCTACCAAAAATGCTGTTCAAATTCAAATACTCACTGAAAATAGTAGTCAGCAGCAGCATTGCGACAACCATGAATTCTTGCCTGTGGCAAGTCAGCCCACTCATAGGTATGGTGGTGTAGCCATCAGTCGCCCAATTATGTCATAGTCCCTCCGGGTCAGCTTACCCTGGTGTCGCCAGCTCCAGACAGCATCATGTTGCTCTGCCACCAAAAGAATATGCACTACCGACGCTAGCCAGAGGCCGGAAGTCATCCTGCCACTCTGGACAATGGGCCTGGCGGCAAAAGGCCAGGAGCCGGATCTTGGACTGTTGCACGATGGGGACTGGTGTTAGAAAAGCTGGATAGGGACTTCATGGGACAGTACGGATGCACGCGAACAAACTGAGTGGTATGCCTATATTATGGTCAGCACAGCTAAGAAGAAAGTACATAAGTACTTAGTTGAATAACCGAAGTATGGCTTTATCGCCTTTCCACCTGACAAGAGACTGCCACTGTGTTTACTTTGTGATCAGACTTTATGCAATGATTCCATGAAACCAACAAAACTGGAGGTACATTTGCGATCCAAACACAGGGAGCATGCTGATAAAGACCTGTCATATTTCCGGGATCTAAAGGCTGATCATGAGAACAAGATGCAGGCTCAGAAGACCATACTCTTAATGTTTAAGTCATAGACATCCATACAAAATGCAGGACTGGTTGCTAGCTATGAAATGTCACTTATCATTGCTGCATGTGTTCACAAAACTGTACTGCAAAGATTGGATGATCCTGTGCCAAATATACCTCTTAGCAACAATGCAGTCCAGCGCAAACTCGATGAGATGGCCTCAGATATGGTGGATCAACTCATTTGTGAACTTCGACAAAGGCCATTTACCATTCATTTGGGCGAGTCAGCGCTGAGGGCAGTCAGAGTATTCTTTTTGCCTATGTTCGTTACATAGAGGCAGCTGATTTCAGTGAAGAGATGCTGTTCTGTCAGTCATTTGAGACAACTACGATTATACAGGACATATACCTGCTGTTCATGAAGGTTTTTAATGACCATGACATTCCCATTGCTAACATAGTCTCATGTGCTGCTGATGGAGCACTGGCAATGATGGGGAAGAGGAATGGATTCCTCCAGTTACTGAAGAGCGAGACAACTCTGCTTTGATCTCTGTGCACTGCATCATACATTGTAAGCATTTCATCACCAAAAGTCTTTCCCCTGAACTCAGTGTGATTATGATGGCAATCATCAAAGTAATCAACCACATTAAAGCCAACCCGAAAACAAAGACTTTTCAAAGCGTACTGCAAAGATGCAGAGGAACAGTTTGTAAGGTTGCTTTCCCACACTCAAGTATGCTGGCTTTCAAAAGAACCATGCCTGAAGTGATTTGTCGATCTTTATGATACCATTTTCATGTTTTGCAGGGATCTCGAAATTATTGAACCATTGCGTGGTGGAGATGCGATGGCTATGACTCTTTATCTCATGGACATTTTTGACAAACTAAATACTTTGACCTGCAATCTTCAAGGTGCCAAAAAGACCATCATTGAGTCCAAGTGCAAGATTTTTGGCTTTGTGCCCAAGTTAGAGCTGTGGTGAAGAGATCTGGGCAGGAAGGATTTCACCAGTTTCAGCCATTTGCTGCACTGTCCGATCAGTGACCGTGTTTTGACAGTAATATGTGACCATGTTGCCTCACTGATCACTGAATTCCAGGCCTCATTCGCAGATTTGCAAGCAATGGAGTTTCCGGACTGGTTGACAACCATTTCTCTGACAACTTGATGATGTTGATAGGTGTTACTGAGATGAACTGGCAGAAATGCAGCACAATGACTCTATGAAAGTCATTCATAAAACGAAGAAACTAATGATGTGGTTGACTGACGAAGCTTCCAAGAACTATCCAGGGATGTCAAAAACCACAAGAAAGATGCTGCTTCCTTTTCCAATATCCTATTTAGTAAAATGTGGATTCAGAGCAGTCATGGGCATTTTGACCAAGAAGCGAAATAGGTTGGACATTTGTGATTGGGGTGACCTACGATTGAAGCTGACTAAACTGGAACCACGCATATCGTTTCTAGTTGGATATCATCAAGTGCAGGGCTCTCATTGCATTAAATTCTAAGCAGTTATCCTCAAAACGCAATGTATATTAGTGTGCTAATAAACATTTTCAACAAAATATCCATCTCTTGTTTGGTGTGGGTGGGTGGGAGTGATCCAGTCATTTCTGGTGAGAGAAGGGGTGCATGATGGATAAAAGGTTGGGAAACACTGCTTCAGACTGTTTGACATCTTAATACACTTTTTTCATGCTTGCATTATCTTTCTAAGACTGTCTTGAATTATGTTCTATTATTATATCTAGCAAAATGAAAAAGTGACTTCATATAAATAGATAATCTAATTGTGGAATGTGGAACTTTTTAAAACATTTCAAAATCACTCGATCAGTAGGAAGTTCTTACTTTTGCTGGTGCATACCCGTAAGAGTAAGTTGGGATATGTTCTTGGGGTAACAGTTGATAAAATGTGCTAAAGAGTAAAACATTTGTTCTTTCTAATACACCCGCACAAATTCAGAAGTCAATTTTGGCTTTTGTTTACCTGGCAAGAAAAATTATTATTTTATCTTTTTTTTTTAAATTTCACAAAGAGCAAAAATAAAACTTACATGATCGTTGTTAACTATATCTCAACAGTTTTATGTCTTTGGTAGATTTCAGTATTTAATAACACGTAACTGCATAAGATAGAACAAACAAAGGAAAAAAATCATGCAATTATATGTTCCAAGATTTTGAGTAATGAAGTGGAGAAGAATTCTTAAATCTCTACATGCCCACTGTCGTCAGTGATACAGCATCGAATCATATTTTCCAGTGTCTTTAACAGATTCGCCGGCGGCTCTTGTGTGATACAATTGATAAGTGCTTCAATCTGTGCTTTGAGTGTTTCTAAAGATTTAGGTTTTGTTCAAAATTTTATGAACTGTTGAAAAGAGATTGTATAATTTTTGTGAGCCACAGCAATTCAGTTTCCACAGGGTTCTTGGAAATGCCCCCTTTTTTTTGACAGCTGCAACAATCTCCTGCCTGGTACCTGGTCAGCCAGAACATTTTCTATCATTAACTGAATCTGTTTCTTTAACTTCTCCATCCAGCTCTTAATGGAAATGTTGCATGGTAGATTCTTGTTGTAATCATTGCAGTAACTGACAAAAACTCAGCAAGCTGCAAGTTACAGTTATATTTTCTCTTTGACTATTGTCATTTTGGTTTAACATAAGTCTAAACAACAAAAACAAAAAAAAATAGTGAAACTTTCAGCACATGGCTTTGTAAAACTATTTATTTCTTTTTTGTTGTGTTTTACATAATTAAGCAGTTATTAAATATTGAAATTTCTCAACAACTTTATAAATACCCTGTATGTGCGCGCGTGCATGTTTGTGTAAGGTAGGAAAAATGTATCAGTAGATAATCTGTTTTAGTGTATGTTATTTAAAGATCTTATCTAAAGTTTACTTGCATTAGCATTTATTTTTTGGCAATATCTGGTTACTTGCATCTACTGACATAGTTGTCGCATGATATACGAGGTGTAGTCAAAAGGTATCCGACCTTGAATTTGTTTGAACAAAATAATAATGCGTGAGCAAAATCCGCATGGGTATTAGGTGGCCGCGTCCTTCCTGAACATGCACAAAAATTTTCGTGTCTGTAGGTTGTGCCAGTCGTCCGCAGTGACGCGTTGAGTACAGATGTGAAGAGTATGCTGTGCGATTTTTCTTTTTGAGTCAAGATGACCGAGCGCATTGAGCAAAGATACTGTATCAAATTCTGCCAAAAACTTGGTGATACACAAGCCCAGACTATTGAGAAGATTCAGAAGGCCTTTGGAGATGATGCTATGGGAAAAAACACAAATAAAGGAGTGGTACAACCGGTTCAAAGATGGCCGCACCTCACTGGACAGTGAACCACGTTGTGGCAGACCATCGACTAGCAGAAATGGCGAAATGATTGCAAAGGTTCGAGGAATAGTCTATGAAGACCGTCGTGTGACTATTGAGCAGATTGTTGCCGAAGTTGGAATCAGCCATGGGTCAGTTCAGTCAACAGAAGATTTGTGCATGAGGAGGGGGTCAGCCAAATTCGTACCAAAGTTGCTGTCTGACCAGCAGAAAGAAAACAGAAAGGAAATCTCCCAGGACATGCTGGAGTCTGCTAGCCAAGATCAAAACTTCATGAACGCTATCATCACTGGCGATGAGACATGGGTGTATGGCTATGACCCTGAAACAAAATTGCTATCATCCCAATGGAAGCATCCATCCTCGCCAAGACAAGACAGGTGCGCAGCAATATTAAACTGGTGATGACCTGTCTTTTTTTACTACAGAGGTATTGTGCACCATGAATATGCACCACAAGGTCAAACAATTAACAAA
Source organism: Nautilus pompilius (assembly GCA_018389105.1). Taxonomy (NCBI): domain Eukaryota; kingdom Metazoa; phylum Mollusca; class Cephalopoda; order Nautilida; family Nautilidae; genus Nautilus; species Nautilus pompilius. The sequence continues at coordinate 672,486 of JACATO010000047.1, forward strand.
GAATACAACCTGGGGGTTCTTCGTCGCCTTCATGAAGCTGTGCAGCGAAAACGACCCGACCTGTGGGCAGCAAAGAACTGGCAACTCCACCATGACAACGCACCCGCTCATTCTGCCCACGTCGTCCAAGCATTCCTCGCCAAGCATAACACACCAATTGTTCGTCAGGCTTCCTACTCCCCAGACTTGGCTCCGTGTGACTTTTGGCTATTCCCAAAGCTCAAAATAACACTCAAAGGGAGATTTGAGTCAACAGAGGACATTAAGCAAAATTCGACGGCACAGCTCTGCAGCATCCCAAAAAGTGATTTCCAGAAATGTTTCCAGCAGTGGCAGGAATGCTGGCAGAAGTGTGTAGACTCCCAAGGCAAATACTTTGAAGGACACTAAATCAAAATGGTGAGTCTTTTAATATTACTTGTTTTTTTGGCCAAAGGTCGGATACTTTTTGACTACTACACCTCGTATGGTGTAGTAAATGCATTTTTGGATAGAAAAATGTAGTTATTTTTTCTATTTTATCAATATTTAACATCTGCCAGTGGGGGTCTCAAAATAAAACATTACTGACTGTATGAATAATAATAAGGATAGTGATGCTAATAATATTAATAAATTCATCATTTTTTTGTAAAATCAATGGGTAAGTCTACAATACAAACAAATGAAACATATTATAAACAACAAAAGCATTCCATTGGTGTTAAAGTACTGTATCAGTTTTATTCAGAACTTTTAAGGGAATATATAATTGCAGTTGAGGGTAAATTCTGCTCTCTTTTATTCAAAGTCTTCATGTTAATAAATAGATTTATGAGGCTTTGATGCTACTCCCTTATTTAGTAATGCTTCAATGGATTGCAACAGATTTTTACATTAACACATTGTATCAGGCTCTTGTAGGTGCTCTCCACCATTCTAAAATCAGTGATGTATAAGCCATTGGTTTTGTTCATCATATGCTTTTTTGTTCTTTTTTCAATATAACATTACACTAAAGCTAATGGGGAACTTATGATTGCCTCTTTCCATTGGTTCAGGTTCTTGTCAACATTTGTGTGCATTCCACTGAATGGCAAATATGTCCATTTTTATGATAAATGTCTGACTTGCATTTATTTGTTCAGTCAGTGGACTTGACTTGTTTTTTTTTTTAATTTAGCTAACATTGTTCTAAGTTGGCTCAATTCCCAACTCTAGAATCTTGATGGAGACTGAGAGCTTTGGCTATGCTTTAGATGCACCGAGTTCTGATCATAATGTACTCACAAGTATTGCATCCCTTTGAAATTAAGATATCCTGGTTTAGCTTTCAGAAATGAAAGTTTTCTTTACTATTGCTTTGTGTAGTATATCTGTTTTAATTTACAGAGCCTACAGATAATTTTTATGTGTTAATTTCCATGGGACTGAATCTCTGACATTAAGTGGATTTTCTAAATTATTGAAACTAGTGTACATAAATAATTCTTGAAAAAATATATCTTTTAAAAATTGTTACCTTTTTAATCTGAAAAAAAAAATTATGGTTCTTTAAATTTACAACTTTTAACTTTTGGTTGATGTTAAGGTCCTGGTTTACATCTTGGTTTGTATTTCAATAATAAGTTTATTCATTAAACGGTTGAAACTCTGTGCCACCTGATGTCCCTTGTAAGTTTGCATAGTTTTTTTCTTTTGTTTGCCAATGTATCTCTCTCTTATTTCTCTCAGTATTTGGTTATTTGTTGTGATCAAAATATCTTTGGTTTGTACTAATTCTCATTTTAACTTTTAGTTTATGCTCAATGTACAGTTTTTCAAATTGGCTTTCTGTACATTTTGTTCCACGTGACTGTTATGTGTATGCAATATTATATCATTGATAGCGATATTATAACTTTGCAGGTAGCAGTCCTTATGATTTTAATGAATTCTCTTTTATATGAATTATGAATATGTGTAATATTTATTTTTCATTTCTTAAAATAACCACTTCTTTTGTTTATCAGGTACTATAATTTAAATTGATATAAATATTTCAATCCTTGAAAGCTTTGACAGTTTGAAATTCATTTTGTCATTTCTGCTTGTTTTATCTTAAGAATGAGTAGCTAATTAGGGGAAAATGTTCTGCCCAAAAATAATAATAGTCATCAAACCCTGACATCAAAACAAGTTGAGTTGTTGGTTGTATTCTACATGACTCAGAAAGGTGTTTGCCCTCCCCTGTTATGGCTTGCCAAAGGGAGCCAATTTGTGAATAAGCCAAGCCCCCTCACCATCTCAACTCATTAAAGGTGTCATTACCATTGGGCAAAGTGCACTCATGCCTTCTTTGCTCAGTAAAGAGGAATGTAATTTATTTCATTTTGTGACATCCTTCAGATTTTTTCCTTCAGGTGTCACTACTTGAACAGCAGGGCAAATAATGGCTAGATCAGAGCCCCCCCACCTTCACATACCCCTGACTTTGATGATTCATTTCATTCTTATCTGCTGCAAGTCCTTTAGTTCTTAAGAGAATACTGATCACCCTTGAGATAACAGAACCTCCCAATCATCTGGATATATGATTGGATGTCGGATTTTCTTTCCTTCGTTCCTTTATTCAACTGAAAACTTTTAACATGGCTTTACTATTTACTTATTTATTTTTTAAAAATTCTAATATACAATAAAACAGGATAAGAAATGTATGCCGGACAAGTTGTGTCTTGTAAGAGAAAGCCTAGATATTAAACCTGCTGTGGAAATGCTGAAACTTTGCTTGAACACCGATTTAAAGCTGTCCACTACACAGATGTGATCATCATTAGCAGCAGCAGCCAACAATTGATTAATTTACAATATGGTGAATGGTTAGCATGCCTGGCTTAGACAGGTGGGTGAAGTAGGTACTGCTGTAAATATTTTCAAAAACAGTCTTCAGTCACTAAGAGTAGGCTGTATTTGTATATCTGCAGAACCCATATAAACTTTATCAAAAAGGTTGTTTGCTAAAGATCAATTTTAGGATGGGAGAAATTGATAATTGTTAAAATGTTGTTAATTCCTGTGAATAAGTGAAATGACTCATTTATTTATTTTGATCTGATTAGTTTCTTTAAATTTCTTAATCAAAGGAGGGTTGATAAAAAGGTTTTAGCTAAATAGTATTAATTAATTTTTTAAAAAAATTAAGGCATTACAATATACAATACATTAACCAAAGATGGTTCAAAATTTACATGCAACTTGGATGGGAGCATGTTTACAGTGTAGGATTGCTAGATTACTAATAAGGAGATAGGAATTGTCTGAACTAACTTTCCACTTTTGTAAATACCATGGCACCAATAACTGTCTGTTTTTCATTATGATTTTGTATACGTCTCTTACAAATTACATTAATTGTTTAAAACTTAAACAATTTTATTAACTCTCTACATTTTAAGAAAATAAAAAATGCATCCCTAAATCATCTTCCCATGAAGAATTTTAATAGAAAAATAAGTGGTTTATTAAGTTTCATTGGCTAAACATACTATAATTTACTATTTATTTGAAAATTGGGCCTGATTTATGAGGATCCTTAACTTGTTGTTTGTTTTGTTTAAATTTTAAAACTTTTGATAATCAAAAGGAAAAAAAAAAAGAAACTTCTTTTTTTTTTGCATTGAAATCAAACTGGTCAAAGGATATGTTGTGTTATGAGTGGTTGCTAAATGGAACAACATAATTCCAGCCCAGAGACTTTAAACATACAGTGCACCATGCTTGTACCTGGGTATCAGACTCCTAAGTAGGTAGATCGCCTACAGACACCACTCATGGGATCATTTCATTTCTGCCTCACTTAAACATTTATTGGTTTTTAATTTCAAAATTGAAGTCTGACCTCATTCTTGATGGCTGTGGCTGCTCCATAGTTAAATGGTTTTGTTAACATGGAAAAATCAGGAAGATATCCGCTTTTCTCCTGCAAAAGCCTGAGTGAATCTAGATTGGTCAGTAATAAAACATAAATATATAATAAATATATGTAATAAAATGAAAAGGTTGATCGAGGCTTTATTGGCATTTGCTAGAACAGTTCAGCCAAATGGCCATCTTACATATGTGGTCTCCTAATACTTTTTACCATACTATCAGAGGAGATTTTCAGACCTATGGGTACATTCCAGTTGAGATCCATCTGAAAATGATTATTGATACCATCAACTTGTTTGTAAAGAAACCAGTATTGGGAGAAGGAAAGAGATCTCAGATCATGCAATCAGGTTTTGCCCAACAATAAAAAATTTTCCTACATTGTGCTTTAAAACCTCCATAGCAAATATATCATCATATTTAGTAGGATGATGCAGAAGAGCCATTGGTACAGGTTCTTTTGGTTACAGGACTTTGCTTATACCATATATTCAATTCTGTTAGAATGCTTATTTTAGTTTTTTTTGCAAAATAATGATTTTATAGTCAAGAGTTTTAAAAGTATATATTCAGAGTAAACAGTATGCAGAGATTTGTATAGTAATGCCCGTTATGTTTTTGTTGTGTAAGTTACAAATGTGGAAATGCTTTGATACTTCAGTGTTCATTGAACACTGGGAGTTTGCTCTGCTGTATTTGATAAGTCAACTTCAATTTTTTTTATAACTAGCAGTTCAAGATGGAGATATTGATTAACCACTGAAGTTGGCTGTAGGAAAGGTGCAACACATTTTATTCTAAATCTAACTGGTTATAGCTTGCTGAACAATACACAGACCTGTTGATTAGTTCTGTTGTATGAAAAAATTGCATGCATTTTGCAGGGAGTCAGCTAAGCACTTCAAAGACATTCATTTGTCTTACCTCGTATGTTAAGGCGTCTTAAAAAGAATGTGCTTCAACACCTCCACTTAGCATCCTACTGCTACAGTCTTCGTGTTTCATAATGATGATTTATTACTGCTGAAATACTAACTTTACCTTAATTACTGCATTTGTGTCCACCTTACTATTTACTATGTGTCAGTGTTACTGATTGTGAGCGATATATAGAATTTATGTATCAATACACATTCAATTAAAGGCGTACTACCTCTGATTATTTTTCAGATAGTTTCAAAATTAGCTACCTCATTTAAAATATCTTAAACAATTTCTTCATCAGTAAAAGAATCAAACAGAGTTAAAATGCCGGAATTTTATTGCCCCTTTTTGTCCCACTCCATGTTCATGAGTAACTATATCAGAGGCTTTACTAATGTATAGTTAGATAAAAATAAATGTTGTTATCATGTCTAGATTGTTACTCATATTGTTTATAAACTCAGGCAGATTTGTTAGACATGTTTTTCCTTGCAGAAAACTATGTTGACGACCCCGAAGTATATCTTTTACTCTTTATGAAAAAAAGTGCCCATCTTTAATAAGTGATTCTAAAATTGTATCACCTTTGGTTGTCAAATTGACTGATTGGTTTTCTTACATTTCTGAAGTCTATGCAATATTAGCCACGTTTCTTTTTAGTGGTACTTCAATAGATAGGTGTTTAAATACATTATGTTGGTAGCTCTTTTTATCTACTACTAGTAGTATCTTAGGACTGAAGATAGTGGGAGCAGGTGATTTTCTTTATGCTTAATATTATCTGAATTCACTCTTGTGCTATTAGTAGCTTTTTTTAGTGGGCAGCACAGTGGGTCATTGGTTACTTACTGGATTTCTAAAGTTGAGGGCCCAAATTTTGAATCTCGGTCACTTTTGCATACCTCCGTAGCTGTGTTAGTTTTCTCCCACATCTAAGGAGTGAACAGTTCTAGTGAAGACTTTCTGTGGTAGCTAAGCTTCTGCAGCCTGTTCTTCTCTGCTTTGTTTTTGGAAACTTAAACCAGGAGGTTTTCTATGGTGGATATCTTATGTGCTGACATTGACAAATAGGTTCAATGAATGGAAAACCCATTTTAGTAAATGGACATGTTTCAATAGATAGGGCATCCCTTTTTTGCCTTCAATTAGACTTTCTGCCATATTGATTAATGGTCCAAGTTTATCTTTACAAGCTCTGTTAAGCATAAAAACTTTTAGGGTTAAATATGGGGTGTACACTTTTTTTTCTCAAATAAATCTTGTAGATTTAACTGATTTGTTTTATGCACCAAAAGTTGATTCAGCTCTAAGTCCTTTATGGAGTATCTGTCTATTTTAGGGAGTCTTAGTAATTCTTTTGAGACCTTTTTAAGATAGTAGCTTTTGCTTTGTTTATAACTTTGTGAGGGTAATCATGGCATAGCATGCATCTAATATATTATTTTTAAATATCAGTAAATCCCTGTGTACATTATTTTAAGGAAATAGTTCATTTTATTAAGGTTGCTCCTAGTCTTAACATTATCATCAGCCTGATTTGCATTTAGCGTTATATTTACCATGTTTTGAACACTGCTTCCTAATGGTTTTACCCATTTGCCTTTCCAGATATAATATTAAGATATGTTAGACAGAAGCATATAGTCTTTAGCCAATTCCAGTCAAAACTTTATCAGTGTTATCAAGTAATTCTCCAAAAAAATGATTTACTTGGCTACCTTGTGTTGAAAGGGTTATGAAATTTGCTAAATGATAAAAAAAAAAGATTAAATAAATAAATGCAAGGATTTGTTAAATAAAATGTAACTATTTTTGTTAGCTAGCATAAAACAGTCTTCAGAATATTTTTTTTAATGTGATGGAGCACATTCACTGAAATTGAATGCACATTCTAATAAGATAAATTCTTGTCATAGTTCCTATAAATTACCATTGTTGTTGTTGTTGTCATGGATATTGGTAAATAAATGACTGAAACCAATTTAAACACAACATCAAGTCCATATTTTAAAAAAAAATGTATTTAGCGTAGAAATTGATATAGAGATCCTTAGTGTTCGAGCCACTTCGTTACACAAGGTGGTTTGACTCTAGTGAGAATCAAAATAAAAACTAACTGACACAGCTTTTAAATGAAGGGATATGATAAAAGATAACTACTAATTTTGTTTTACGTATGTAAAGTAATAAGTTGCTTAGACCTAACTATTCTATCACTATCAAAGCTGATATTGACCATTATTTCAATTCCCCCATTATATTATTAAAAGAAACTAGGTAATAAGCACACATTATGGAAATCATTCCCTGTTACCATCATCAGCATTAATTCTGAGAAGGTCTGGTCTTGGATTGCAAATATCAGTGCTCATTCTATTTAAAACCTGATATATTTTATTGGCACTAGGTATATGAATGACTCTTTGGTTGCTAAGTTGCCTTATTGATTTTTTACCACCTGTTTAACCTACCGAAATACCGGGGAAGTAACAAATCACCAAAAGTTTCTGTTTTTTTTTTCTTTCTGACTTACTGTAGTAACTCTTTTGTTGCACCATTCATAATTAAAGAACAAATTTGAAAGATTAAGCTGTAAAAGAATGCTAATTAAAAATATGTGTTCATTTATTATAAAACTTAAATGTTTCTGAAACATATTATCCATGGGATCATTGTCCAGTGGTCTACAGTATTTACTGGTAGACATCACTAATGATAGGTATAACATTAGAGGAATCAAATATTTTTTTCTTATTGCTCTCTCTGTCAAAGAGCAATTGCAGTCCTTTTAAAGCCAGCCAAGTATGCAATCTGTAGATTTTCATCTATCTTACTTCAAACAGACAAATTTGGGATTAAGGATTTTATAAAGACATTAGCTAGAAACTCTTCATGGGTGTCTCTGTAGTGAGTGAGTGACAGCTTTTTTCCCAATGAGGCAATTAACATGATGTTTGATTGCTAAGATGGTGTGTTGCTGAAAAAAGTCTAATCACTTACCCTGGCATGGACCAGCTGTACAAACTATGCTGCAATTATGAATCCTTATATCTACTGCAGAGGCTGTAATCACAGCTGTAGTAGCCATTCAGTATTGTTCCAGGCAGAATGTCTCTGTATAGGAGGTATTTAAAGAGTAATTGGCACATGTTGACCTTCATTAGCACTGGACATGAAAGGTGGTCAGCATCTTGATTCTGGAAACTAAATAATGGAAGCTTCTGCAAAGAGTCTCTTGATATAGGAATCTGAAGCTAATTTTGGAAGTGTGACTGAAAGTGACTGTTAATAAAGAAATGTATGCAACTTTATAACAATTATGCAAAAATTATAAAAAGATATGCTGAGTTAAGGCAGACTTTTCAGTGGTTAAAATGTAATGTTGAAAAATGTTATTTTGGAGCATGATTTATTATCTCAGTGATCACTCTTACAGTGGCAGATCATGAATAATCAGGTAAGTTTTTGATATTTTATCAGTCAATAGGGATAATGTGAAAACTTGTTTGTAGCAAATCTTGTGGAATTTGTCTGTTTAAATGATAATTCACAAAATCCGTTATACAAAAATTTCATATCGATCTATAACGTTGTTAAAATTGGGGAAGATGATTATTAGTATTATGATTAATATGATTATTAACAAAAATTAAAATCAAATTCTTATTATTCTTTTCATTCTTCACTAAGATAAACACTAAAACAAATTACTGCTTTTTAAAATATTTTAAACAAAAAAGTTTTAAAAAGTCTCTGAAATAAGTTCATCTTTGTGTGTATATACAGTTTGATTTCCTAAAGTATGATAAAGATGAAAATAGTGTAGTATACTTTCAGCTGTCAACCCTAATCCCTTTTTGGGACCCTCAGCCACATATGAATGAATTTTCTCCTGTGTCAAAGCTGAAAATGCACGTGAATATAAGGCCCCTCTGACTATTTTATAAATTTGTCTTTTTGGCCTTTACAAATTGTTTCATTCCTAAATTGATCATTTTTTAAATGGTGTTTAATACTGAACGGTACAGTGGCAATAGAGATTACATTTGATAACCACAAAACTTGCCAGAGGATTGGTAGGTTAGAGAATAGTATAAGTCAGAGCATCTTTTCTTGGATCTGGATCCTGCAGCAAACATTTGACGGTGCTGCTAGATAATATGACAACGCATCTTCAAGATTGCTTTTTGGCTTGATGAGAAAGAAGAAACATTTTTTCAGTGAGAAAATTAGCTGAAATCTGATTTTCAAAATGAAGCAGGCTTCAGTGTCTCAACACAAACTGTATGTAATCAGATTCAGCCTAATGGTATGCCGCTGTGAAGCTTATATCTGCATACCGCTAACCATGGGACCACAGGGGAATTGAACTATCTATAGACCTTTTATATGGACTAAAAGACACTGGATTACTTTACTTTTCAGATGAGTTCATATTTTCACTGGACTTTACAGATTGATAAGTCAAAGTGTGGAGAAGACCAAAAGAGAGATTTCAAGATTCCAGTTTTGTTGAATATGACTACTATTGAGGTGGTTCTATGATAGTATAGCTTGGACAGCAAGATTAATCTTCATGTTTTTTGCAGAATGGCAGCATGACAGATTTAAAGTAAAAGGATGAGATCCTTGATATTTAGGTGATGCCAAGCATTGGTGCTGGATGATAATGCTTGCCCAGAATGTGTGCAGATAGTTGATCAGTACCTGGAGCAGGAGACAATTATTTGTATGGAGTTGTCAGCTCATTCTCCACATATTAATCTTATCAAATAGTACAGGCATACCTCGGAGATATTGCTGGTTTGGTTCCAGACCACCACCAACAAAGCAAATATCTCACTAAAGCGAGTCACACCCATTTTTTGGGCTTCCCAGTAAATATAAAAGCCTAAAATAATGTTTACACTGTAGTCTATTAAGTGCACAATAGCGCTAGGTCTAAAAAAATGTGTACTGTAAAATTTAAAATACTTTATTGCTAAAAATTGCTAGTCTTCATCATCTGAGCCTTCAGCAAATCGTAATCTTTTTGCTGGTGGAGAGTCTTGCCTCAATGTTGATGGCTGTTAACTGATCAGGTTGCTGAAGGTTGGGGTGGCTGTGGCAATTTCTTAAAATAAGACAACAATGAAGCTTGCCGCATTGATTGATGCTTCTTTTCGCAAAGGATTTCTCTGTAGCATGATACTGTTTGATAGCATTTTACCCACAGTAGAACTTCTTCCAAAATTGGGGTCAATCCTCTCAAAACCTGCCGCTACTGTATCAACTAAGCCTATGTAATATTCTAAATCCTTTGTTGTCATTTCAACAATGTTCTTGGGATCTTCACCAGGAGTAGATTCCATCTCAAGAAATGATTTTCTTTGCTCATCCATAAGAAGCAACTCTTCATCTGTTAAAGTTTTATCGTGAGATACCAGAAATTCAGTCACATCTCCAGGCTCCACTTCTAGTTCCAGTTCTCTTGCTATTTCCACCACATTTGCAGTCACTTCCTCCACTGAAGTCTCGAACCCTCCAAAGTCAACCATGAGGGTCGGAATCAACTTCTTCCAAACTCCTGTTAATGTTGATATTTTGATCTCCTCCCATGAATCACGAATGTTTTTAATGGCATCTAGAATGGTGAATCCTTTCCAGAAGGTTTTCAATTTACTTTGCTGAGACCCATCAGAGGAATCACTATCTATAGCAGCTACAGCCTTACAAAATGTCTGTCTTAAATAATAAGACTTGAAAAACTTGAAATGACTCCTTGATCCATGGGCTGCAGAATGGATGTTTTGTTAGCAGCAGGCGGGAAAACAACATTAATCTCATTGTACATCTCCATCAGAACTCGTGGGTGTCCAGGTGCATTGTCAGTAATCAGTAATATCTTGAAAGGAGTCTTTTTTCCAAGCAGTAGGCTTCGACAGTGGGCTTAAAATATTTGGTAAACCATATTGTAAACAGATGTGCTGTCATCCAGGCTTTGTTGTTCCATTTTAGAACACAGGCAGAGTAGATTTAGCATGATTCTTGAGGGCCTAGGATTTTCAGAATGGTAAATGAGCATTGGCTTCAACTTGAAGTCACCAGCTACATTAGTCCCTAACAAGAGAGTCCGCCTATCCTTTGCAGCTTTGAAGCCAGGCATTGACTTCTCCTCTCTAGCCATGAAAGTCCCAGATGGCATCTTCTTCCAATATAGGCCCAATTCGTCCACATTGAAAATCTGCTGTTTAGTGTAGCCACCTTCATCAATTATCTTAGCTAGCTTTTCCGGGTAGCTTCCTGCAGCTTCTACATCAGAACTAGCTGCTTCACCTTGAACTTTTATGTTGTGGAGACGGCTTCTTTCCTTAAACCTCATGAACCAATCTCTGCTAGCTTCAAACTTCTCTTCTGCAGCTTCCTCACCCATCTCAGCCTTCATAGAATCAAAGAGAGTTAAAGCTTTGTTCTGGATTAGGCCTTGGCTTAAAGGAATGTTGTGGCTGGTTTGATCTTCTATCCAGAACACTAAAACTTTCTACATATCAGCAATAAGGCTATCTCACTTTCTTATCACTCTCATGTTTACTGGAGTAGCACTTTTAATTTCCTTCAAGAACTTCTCCTTTGTGTTCACAACTTGGCTAACTGTTTGGTGCATGAGGCCTATCTCAGCGTTCAACATGCCTTTCTCGCTAAGCTTAATCATTTCTAGCTTTTGATTTAAAGTGAGAGACATGCAACTCTTCCTTTCACTTAAACACTCAGGAGCCATTGTACGGTTATTAATAGGCCTAATTTCAATATAATAACAATGAAAAAGTTTGAAATATTGCAAGAATTGCCAGAATGTGACATGGAGACACGAAACGTGCAAATGTGGTAAGCAAATGGCGCCGATCGACTCGCTCGATGTGATGTTACCGCCAAAAACCATCAGAATAAGAAGGCACGTTCTGAAAATAATAAACGTTAATAATTTGAAAAAAGCGCAATATCTGCAAAACGCAATAAAGCGAAGCACAACAAAGCGAGGTATGAGGTATGCCTGTATTTGGAATGGAATTCAGATGCCCATCAAAAAGTATCTTGTGCTTCCACAAACCTTACAGGAATTTGGTAATGTCTTCATGTAGGATTTGGACAATTTAGCCATGATCTCCATTCAGTGATTTATCGGGGGTAACTTGTGGCTTTCATACATGACGCTGACTAAATTTCTGAACAAGAATTTTCCATTTTAAAATTCTGTCTCAATAATTGAAAATCTTTGTTTTTGAGTGATGCATCTACCAATCCATTCTATGCCATTATTTAATGTTAGCCATAGAATTTCCAACATAATGTATCCTTAAATTAAACTTTATACACATTCCAACTTTTTTTTCTTTATTGTACCATGCTGGCTTGTATCCCTTGATCCTTGACATTTTTTTTTTAGTAGTAATGCATATATGTTATTTCTTATTAGGTCCATATTCTTCATCATGCAAACTATGGGAGATATTAAAAGAGAAAGATTAGCTATGTTTTGAGTTTGTTTTTACCAGTTTTCCGAATTTTTATTTCAAGTATTTTTATTTATTGTTTTTTATTATTATTATTTTAAATAGTTGTATATATATTGTATATTGCAAGGTTAACTATACAGCTTTTTTCTTGAGAACAACAGTCTATATGGACAGCCAAAATATTAACATTTTCTTTCACCACTTAAAACAATTTTTTTTTTTTTTTTAAATATTACTACTACCAATTTCAACTAAATTGCCTTTATTACACATTTTACCTTGGTGTGTTTTTCATCTTTTGTCTTTTCAGCATAACATCTGTTAAGTAATTTTAAAGGATGACAACAACAAATCTCTAAAGATGACTTGCAGTGACTTGAATATGATTGGACAACAAAGTAAGTTGGTTTTTAATTGCTTAACAAGTTTTGAAAAGTATTAAGGATTCCTTTCCCAAAAAAAAATTATTTTAAAAGATGTGACAGTTAAAAGCAATGAGTATTGTGAAAAATCTTTTGACTAAGTCATATTAAGCTAAAGTTTCACAAGCAAACTAGAGTAGATATTAGAAATAATTTTATGAGTGCAATACCCTTCTATAACAATAACTTGAACACTTGTGAGTTACGAAGACAAGCAGTTGTGTGGATTTTAAATGTTAGTGCTTGAGTCATCTTTTACAGCACTAAGAGCCTCTAACCTTTATGACACATTATTGAGTGTTGAATCACCGACATGATCAGTTTTTTAAAAACTTTCATCATATTGATGGAATGGAATCTTTTCTCTTAGCTGATGATCCAGTTGCTTCCACAAGTGCTGAACTGAATTCATATTAGGGCTTTGATGTAGCCAGTGAAGAAGTTGAATGTGCTCATTCACAAATGAGACATGGCATGTAGCACCATCTTTCTAAAGAATGTGGGCATTAGATATCAGTATGCCTTGTTGGTACAATGATGGCAGATGCATCTTTTAAATGATAATATATCCAACAGAATTTAGACATTCTATGACACATTTTCTCAAAACTAATATATAACCTCTAGACATGAATTGCTGAAACCTGGATTCATCAAAGAATACTCAAATGCCTTGCCAGACATGTTTTTGTCCATACCCTTTAAAGCATTTCATTGTTGTGGGGCCTCTTATGGGCTGCACACCATCTGTAACTAAGTTGGTGGTGATGAATACTTTACCATTCTTTGATTTCTGTTACATGGTTGATATCAACAAGAGAATCTTGATGGTGAATGTGTATATGATGAAAATTGGCACATTCTTATTTTTCTTTCATTGTTGAAGGGCTTCCAAGATATTTTTCTATGGCAATGGCATTTGCCTGGTGAACTTCATGATAATGTTGACTCCAGTTCTTTAAGAAATGTCAAGCTCTTTGACACTCTGTTGTTGACTTTCAGTGGTCTATAACAATGTCAGGCAAATGAAGAAATATCATGTGATCCACCTATTTTTGATATGATGATAGAGCACACTGGTTTTCTGTCAACCTTGTGTACATAATTACATTGGAAATATGATATAAAGTTTGGTTGGATACATTGATTCATAGGGTAAAATTATTAAAATGTTGCTATATACTATACACTTTCCTAATATATATTGGCATATTTTCTGATTAACTTAATATGCATTTATGGGTTATTAGCTACTATATTTATAAAACTAAAGAGATTTCTATCCTGAGTGTTATTTAACAGGAAATGTAGACCTTTGATGACTGAAGCCATTGGAATGATGTGAGTGAATGAGTGAGAGAGATTGAAAAGGATTATGCTTCTGATGATGATTATTTGATATTAACTTGATAGATGATTTTGTACATGTGTTATTTCATTTGAAGAATACATTAGAATTATAACATGACTTTACATAATACTAAACAAGTTATCAATTTTATAAATATTCAATCCTTGTATATCTGATGATTATCATTAAAAATGTCTGTTGTGATGATTTATTGAGTGTATTTTGCATAAAATTGAAAAAGGATTTGTATTTGAATTTATACATGAAATAAAAGGTGATATAGACTGTAAAGTATAACTTAAATAATGCTCCTATTTTATTTTTTTAAAACATCTTATTCAGGTGTCAATCTGATCATTACCTATAAATGAATTAGGAATTTCTAATCTGACCATAGAAAATAAATTTTTGGATTTCAGAAAGTAGGAATCTTGATATTAGTAAATGTCATGTAAAAGTTTTAAAAAGGCTACAAAGAAAAAAGTAATAAAAGCAAAAAATTAAAAGATAGAAAATCAAAATAGTAATTTCAATCAGCTGGGCATATTTAGCCAAGGTGTTTTTTTTTTTGTTATTTTTTGAGCTGTAAGCAAAATTCTAGAATGTTTCTCTCATGATCTGTTGTTTCCATTAGCTTGATCAAGCTGAACAATAAATGCAGTAAGACTGGTGATAAAGAGCTGTGAGCAGGCAATAATTGAAAGCAGAAATTCATTTTTATTTCAGCAAACTGAAAACACAAGATACCTTATCGAAAAGGTTATATTGTATATACACAAGTGGTTTTCTCACTATTCAAAGTAACTGATGATTGGTTAAGAGAGCAGTTGGACCAAGTATATGAATATATACATCTTTTGTTTTATATCAATTAAAGTAAACAAAATAAAACAACAATTTCTTCTCCTATTAAGGAGACTAAAAATTGTATATCCAAGTATGAAACTTTTTTTTTCTTAAATTTAATTTATTTTTATTTTTATATGCTTGTTATTGCATTACTTTGAAAACTATATCTGTTTTAGATTCTAAAGTGTCACATGATTAAAATGCAAGGGTCTAGGGATACCCAGCCTACCCAAATGTTACAAAGTTCAGAACATCTACACACACACACACAGAGAGAGAGAGAGAGAGAGAGAGAGAGAGAGAGAGAGAGAGAGAGACTATATATTGGGGAGATATGACATGCCAGAAACAGTTATGTGGAGTGCAGGGATAATGGTAAGTGATAAGGTTCACTATCACAACAAAACAGAAGTGGCTTGCAGTTGATGTAGAGAGCAGCATTTAGTGATCTGATTGGGGCAGATGGCATGTAACCTCTTAGACTATTACTTTCCAGGCCATGCTTCTGCTTGTGGTCTGATGCCAGAAACAAATATGCAGCATCCCAGATGAAATGCAACAATGAGTTTACACAGTAATTATTAAGAAACTATTAATGACACAAATGTGAAACTGGTAAAACTATACAGAAGAAAGTCTAAATTGTTTTGTTTTCCATCTGTTGTCCACAAACGACAAATTTAGATAGAAAACAAGGTGCACAATAAGCTGACTGTGCAGCAGAAAACCAAACTTGTTGAGTGGTTTTCTGAGACAAAACCAGTCAAGACAGTACAGAGGAAATACAAATGGTTTCAAACCATAGATCATTCTTTCTGTTTGTTCATAGGCTACAGATTATTTTTTTTTAAAGTATGCAAATTAAAGCTGAGGAAAAAAGATATGATACAAGAAGCATGTGTTTATCTTGTTTGGACTTTAGACTGACTTTATTATCAGTAAGTATTTCCTTGGGTTTATTCTGTTGGTAGCAGGAAACTGCTTAGCCAATTGCTGACATATCTCTCATGCTGTGATTATATAGATGGTCTCAGCTGCAGTTGTCACAAAAGAGAAGAAACAGTGTTGTAAAATCTGTAGATTAGGAACTGTTCAAAATGTCCTCCTTTGTTTATAATAATTATAAGTATGAATAATATTAGGGCAGTTGAAATGTAAAAGAATAATATACAAAAATAATAATTTTCAGCCATTCACTGAACCAGGGATTAGAAAGCTGATTCCATACGATGTTTTGAAGCTTTCAGTAGTGCAAAATAACAAGTGGTACAACAAGATACCTAATGGGTTCTTTCCCATTTCAATGTTGCTTGTCAGCAAAATATGCCATTCATAATTTAAGGAAGATAACATATATTACCTAAGTGCATGCATAGGGTAATTAACAATAATGATTCTAAATATTGGTAGTTGCTTTTGATGAAAAATTATGAAATAATGCCATGATTCTATTAATCTTATTGTATTTATGAATAATAATTTGCGGAGGACGAATTCTCAATTTAAAGACAAGACAAAACAAACAGAAAAATCACAGGGAAATGAAGAAATATACTGTACATTATCAAGGTACATCTTATTTAAATTTAGTTTATTAAATATGGAATCTTTTCATTATCAAATAAACATTTGTTTTCACACAATAACTGATGAAGACTGTAATGCCAATATTGCTATTTCACCATGGGCAAATCATCCAAAACACACAGGGTGATACTGAGCACAGTGTTGCTCACAGCAAACTTTTTCAAATGCTGCTGCTGAATATCTGGAATCTTTGAAACTTCAGACTTCCTATTTACTCAGTAAGCTGTAATCATTGCACAGTTAAGAGATAGTTAACTGAAACTGTCTACATCTATATTTTTTAAAATTTCATAGTGCAAGTTTTTATAAGGTGAAAAAAGTAAAAGTTGATTTAAATCAGTTAATAGAAACTCATAGCTAATACAAGATACCTAAAATAAACAAATCCTTTAATTAGTTTTCTCTTTCTCTCTCTCAAAATATTACAACCTTTTAAGTTTATAGTTTTAACTTACTATAATAGTCTTTCTCTTAGGCACTTCATATTTTATTTCATTTGTTTTTCATATTAGTACGAAGTCTGTCGAAAAAGTATCCGACCATAGGCTGGGAAAAATAAATTACGTACTTGGTGGGGTTCAATTGCTAATCCCTTTTGTGAGACCCACAGATCCAGACTCTTTTGCCGAACTGCATCACGAAGACATCGGAGGACTTCCTGATAGTACTCCTTTGTAACTGTTTGTCCTTCAGGTGCATATTTGTGATGCACAACGCCTTGGTAGTCGAAGAAAACAGCATCACCTTGATTTTTCTCCGGACCTTAGTGACGTTGGGTGCTTCCACTGTGATGACTGAGCTTTGGTTTCCAGGTCTTACCTGTACACCGACATCTCATCTCCAGTTATCACGGTATTCTCGAACTCAGGATCCCTGTTGGCAGTATCCAGCAGGTCCTGCGTAACCTGAAGACAAAGTTGTTGTTGTTCCTGAGAAAGCAACTTGGGAACAAATTTCGCTGCCACTCTGCACAAGCCCAAATTCTCCTTTAAAATTACATGTGCAGAATCTTTACTGATCCCAACCTCGTCACCAATTTCCTGCACCGTCAAACAGCGATCCTCCATCATCAAGGTCCGCACTTTCTCAACAACTGCATTACAGCCTGTTGATGGCCTCCCAGAATTCTGGTCACTCTCCACCAATGTGCGGCCATCTTTGAACCTGTTGTACCATTCTTTTATTTGGGTAACACCCATGGCATTCTCACCAAAAGCCTGTTGAATTTTACGAATTGTTTCCGCTTGGGTATCTCCAAGCTTTTGGCAAAACTTGATACAAGATCATTGCTCCACACGTTCCATCATCACAGTCGAAATGAAAATGTGACGAGTAAGTAGTACAGCACCTCACACGCTGCCTGCCTGACAACGACTGACACATCCAACAAGCCCGCCAAAAACCACACATCCGCATGAAGGCATGCGGCTCCACTATGCACACTTTTGCCTCCCTAACGTCATTACTTCCCATGGGAAAAAATAAAGTTGGATATGTTTTCGATAGACCTCGTATATATTATAATACATTTTAAAATCTTTTTCTGCAATCTGATTTTAAGTTCCAGATAAATGCCTGTGGTAAGAATAAGAGTCATGAAATTCTGTTATGTGCATTTTTATGCAGGAGGTTGCTGATGTTGGGGAAGTGTGAAATACTACAATTGTCTGGCATGTAGATTAGCAGTGCAACTGATTTGTACTGTCTAGTTGGAAATACAAGTCCCAAGAATCACCTGGAATTTGTTCTGGATGGAATGTATGAGATAGCATAGTTATGAAAGCTAGATAGATAGATGTAGCATTCATGATGAAGGTCAGTCCTGCTTTGGCACTCCTTGCCAGGTCTTTTGTGAGCTTAATGCTGGTCTTTAGCTGGCTGCCAAATTTGGCTAATGATACTCTTGTGTTACACCAAGTTAAGCAGCCAGGTCTGTCTGTCTGTCTGTCTGCTTTTGTATATATACTCCAAAGTCACATGCAACACATAAGGCAATAGAATTGTCACATGATGGAAACCTTGGATTAGTAGAGTTTATGGATCCTGTGACACCATCTTCAGTAGCCACAGTGACTACAAGTGGTCACATGTAGTGTCTCATACAAAATACCCTTCTATTGTTTTGTTCAGTATATATAAATCAGTTTAAATAGTATATTTTTCTGCATGTAAACTTTAATTCTTTTTTATTCAAATACATAAAGTTTTTCTTTTTACTCTATATCTATTTATTTATTTTATTTTATAGTTAATCTGCATGCTTGAGCAGTTGTGAAGAATTTTTTACGATTCTGTCATTTAAAAAGTTCATTAAATACCAGAGTATAAAATTTTAAAACCATTTTCAAAAACAGCAATATAAATAATAAGTGCATGCTTTTGGAAAGGGTGTGATATGACTTTGGTTTTATAAGAGTTGCCTGCATACTTTTTGCTGGGCAGAGTTTGGTGTACAGTCATTCAGTCATGCATGCACATTCCTTTACTCCAACACAGTGTTTCTTAGCTGAATTTACCAGACAACCCACCTTTCTGAGAATTTTCTCATCCTAAAAAACTCAAGATTGGGGATAGTTAATTTAACGTTATTTTGTCTTCATATGGATACAATGTTTTTTTTAGTTATCAGTACAAAAAAATCCATAACAAATACACATATGCATTCTGGCTCATAAATATTCCCATTTGATGAAAGCAACACCTCATTTAAACACATGTACAAACATCGCACTCCCACTCACTCGGAAACTTTCAGACAAACATCCCCTTCTTTCACTCACAATCATTCACAAGAATTTTCAATACAAACACATTACTCTGAATTTCTCACACTTTTCACACACAAATTCACATGCAAACACACTACTCTCATTCATTCACACACACACACACATGTGAACAACATTGTCTCATACAAACACTTACACAGCTTCATAATATGCATAGAAATTTAAAAATATGAATCAAACTCTAAACAAAATAGAGTGGGAAGCAGAGAGAGAGAGTACAAAAACAAGGAAAACTGCATAACAAAAATAAATTATTAATAGTATTTTGAATTTTCATTCATTTGATTATACCAAATTACTTCTTTGATGGTTTTAATCTATAACTAAAAGGTATTGCATCTTTTTGGGGGGGGTTGCCAAAGATTCTTTTTAAAATTAAGAATGGATGGATATTCAATGTAATGAAAAACAACCAAATTAACAGAGATACCCTCCACATTGTTGAAGGACCAGTGGACCTAAGTTCCGATGTTGAGATCTTTGCTCCCCTAGATAAACAAAACAACTACCAATTCCTAAAAGTGCTCACCTTCCTTAAATATGGAAAGATTGGTGGAGAGCTTCTTGGCACTGGAACACAATCTTTGGATTATACCCAGTCTGGACTATTCCACAATTGAAGAGCAGTGCTAAAATCATTGCCAATCATGTGTTGATGGAGATTTATTAGGTAAATGTTGATAGTGTTGCACTTATAATTTATTATTTTTTTTTGGAATAAACAAGAAATAATCATTAATTATAAAACTTGCCAAGTATTACAACTTTGTTTAAAGGGAGCCATGTAGAAGATTTTGTGATATTTAGGTACCTTTTTTGTTTTTTTTTTTCAGAAAGGGGGGCATTTGAAACAGCTTAAGTATATTAATTTTCTAAATTAATGTAAAATGTCAATTCAGCTTTTAAAATGCACCTTATTAGCTAAAATTGGATGAAGGCTCTAATAGAATTGGGTAACTGCAACATACAGGGAAAATTTTAACCTTTTTTTCCCCTTTACAGTATGGGGAAAATAAATCTTGTACAGCTAGTGTAGTATTATTAGTTTGGCTGCACCGGTTTTTGGTATATATTTTATGGAAATAAATTGTGGTTGCGCAGGTTGCTGCGGTATTGACTTTCAAAGTTGCCAAGTATGGAAGCTTCTACTTATGCACACTTAAAGTGCTGAGTTTACTGCTATAGTTGCAGGTACAGAAAAAAATTACATTTTTCTTCACTGTTTGTAAAACAAAATAAAACAATGATATTGCATTCTAAGTTGTTTTTTTTTTTTTTTATTTGAAAAATGTTAGCGACACCCAAGCAGTGGAATTGTACTTTTGTTTCTTTTTTTTTTTTATAAAAATAATTTTTCTGAAAATTTTGAAAGGTTACAGTAGCCATTATCTGTGAATAGAAAAGTGTTTTTGCATCAATAGTTTATTAAGAGTCACAGTGCAAAGTATCAAATACTTAACCAGTAAAATTTTTATTTTTGTTTCATTAGTCATTCCATTTTGCATTAATTTATAATTGTCTTTTAGCATTCTGGGAAATTTATTTAAAACAAAAAAAAAGTACTATATAGAGAGCCATTAAGTATAACGAGTCAAAGAGTGTAACTAACTGACAGATTGATTAGAGACAAAATATATATACTCTCTTTGTTCTATTAGAATTTTTGTTATTGCTGTGTCCCCTATCTGGAACAGTAGCCAGACTGGGAAGGTTGCAGGGAGGACATGAAAGCGGAACCAAAAGTGCCTGATGTAAAAGAAACTAGTGTTCAGAGAAAACACAAACAGCTAGCTAGCTGGAGAAGAACCAATGCCAGGGAGATATTCCAAAATCCAGGTTGTCCCAACCAGGATTTAAATAAACTCCCTCCCATCAATCTGGCAGTTTAACAGTCCACCATTTGACTACCATGCATGCCACCTACTACTGTGGGTTGTATTCCATGCTATATTAGGCAGATAGTGCTCCATATGCAGTCTTAAACAAACCCATACAATGTATCTATTCATTTTTTTTATTCCTGAATTTGCTTATTTGAAATAAAATAGCAGAACCATACTTTTTTTTAAAATTCTCTAACCATTAAAATAATAAATCTTGTGTATTTGTATCTGGTTTTTAAACCTTGGAATTTTTTTTTTGTTTGGTGTTCCTGTGCATACACATTCAGTCAGTTATCTGCCCATGTACACGCCATGGCTCAGAACCGTACCAGAGAATTAATAGCTCAGGTGATTTTTCTTTGCCATTTTCAGTGAACCTATGCATGTTTTTTTTTTTTTTAAATAAATAAAGAGAAAAAACACTATTACTAAAGCTATTAACATCTGAATTTGTTGTATAAGTGTTATTCTGTCAGTTAAATGAAAAAGTTTCCTTTTGCAATTAATGTGGAAAGCATGAGATCAGTATTCATTTCTTGATGTTAGATGGGATTATTAGCAGTACATGTTTGCTGTATTTCCCTCCTTCACTCCTAAACTCTTCTGTATCAAGTTGTACCTTCTAAATGAACACCCACATAAACGATTTAAAAAAAATAAAATAAATAAGTAGCAAGAAGAGCTGTGATTTATTCTAATATTTTATTTTCATCGGAAGTCATTTAATTGTATAAGCAGTATCTTAAAGAAGACATGCAGTGTTGCAACAGAAAATATAAAAATATTTAAAAAAAAAACAAAACATGTCTGATAGTTACTGGATGACTTCATTTATTTCACTATCGATTTGAACACTCTTTACTGAAGTATACAGTTTAACTAGTAAAGGGTCTCTTACCCTCAGTTAATAGTGTGGTGTCTCTAGTTGCTGTTGAAAACAATCTTCTACTTACAACCCAAATTCTCTTCAAGGTATGCTCTGTTACTGTATGGTACCTGTGTTCTAGGACCGCAGCTGCTTTCAGATTTCATTCTAATATATATATTATAATTAAAATATACATACACAGTATTTTCTGAAGATTTTGATTAATGGAATATATGAAAGAGGGCAAACCATCCCATCATTCTTGGCTAATTATTTTTTTGTTTTGTTTTTCTTTGGAAGGTGGAATTGAAAATGATAAAAGGAACAGAGTAAAATTCCCATGAACATAAATCTACCTAGAAGGGCAGTGGAAAACCACTCATCTCAACTGTTTTAAATTGAGGAATTTAAAAAAAATTAAGTGGGGGTACTAATGGTGAGGTGGGTTTTTTTTCCAAATTTAAAATTTTTTCTTTGTTTTGTTTCTACTTTTAAAAAAAAATAAAATTTCTATCAACAACAAAAATATTTTTGTTGTTGTTGCTGTTTTTTTTTTAAATATGGAATATTTTCAATTTACTAAGTCTTAAAAAATTAAAACGAAAGAGGATGGCTATGGTAGGCATAAAGTTGATTTGTGATACCATTTACTGACTTTGCAACATTTACCATTATTAAACCTTATCTTTGAGTTCCTCAGTAAAAAAGACTAATCATTTGGTCAGTTACTTTAAACTCCTTTAAACACACACTCATGAACTCTAATAATTTTTCTAATAGAGCAAAAATTAATAAAATACAGACCATTATTTCTTATTATGTCACTAAATTGACAAATTCCAGTCATAAGTTACCAACTGGTCAGTCATAGCTCTTCTGGTCATTAGTGATCAGAAAGACATTATCCTGTACTCTTTGTTTTATTAATAAAAATTTGAAATCTTTAAAAAAATCCATCTATCTACTGTTGATGCCAGGTAGGCTTATGTTGTCTATAACTTTTTTTTTAGTTAATTGTAATTGAACAATAACAATTTTGGTATATTCTCTTCTTGTTTAGGTTCCCTAGCCTTACATTCAATGCATTTATACTGATAATGCTCAAATAAAACCCTGTCAGATATAATCATGATAATTCTTTTCTAACCAGGTTTCATTGTATTATCTCATCTGCTTAAGTCTGTGCCATATAGTATTTCCATTATTTTTGGAAAATGCATATGCTGTTATTGATCATAAATCTAAGTGCAAATTGTTTTGCTATAATAATCCTTGAATATATATATTTTAAAATTTAATTATTTGCATTTTTCCAAAATCTTTCTTTCTTTCCCAGATTATTTTTGCTGCAAAGTTCATAAGTTTTCAGAAAGCAAATGTAGCTGATCTATTCTGTAAATATCGCATATGATTAGTAGTTTGTTATCTATCACATAGAAAAGAAAAATATATATATATATATATATATACTTGATAATGCAACAGGGTACTTACCACTTTATTAAATATACTAGACACCAGAATCACATTTTCTTGACTGTAGAGGGAATTTTCAAAATGTTTGGAAAATTTGTGCAATTTTGAGCTTGATTAATTATAATGGAATTATTTTAAAGCAGTTGCATAGTTCTGAAATTTGGAATTCTTTTTGAATATTGCATTATTGCATGTGACTTTAAAATCAGTTTCTATGAAAAATGTCATTTGTATATTTTATATTTGAAAACAATTGATATAAAATTAAAGAAATGTCAACGGTGAATAGCAGTACAATGTCTTTTTTAAAATCACAATAGCTTCAAAAGTAGCAGGTACTTCTTAAGAGCTGTAATTTTGTTCCAAGAATTTACTTTCCATATCATTAATAACAACTTTTTTTAGTGACTTCAATCAGTTTAAACAATTTTTTTCTGTTTGATTGATGCAATTAATGAAGTCTTGAACATGTTAACAGTTGCATTTTCCTTTTCCTTCATTGTGTAAATGTTTCCTAAGGACATCTGTAATGACTATTTGAATGTTTGAATAATATATTTGAATATGCCTGTTTGGTAAGTTTTTTTTAACAAATATTTAATAGTTCTCATTATTTGAGAAAAATAACGTTACATTCTGTCTAGTAATTTGGTAGGCATGGCTTTTGAAAAATTTCTGATTGATTTATGTCAGACCAGAAACCATTCTCCAAAAACTGGTCTACATTTATAATTTAAACACAAAGAAACTTTGTTAGATGCAATTCAAAAAATTTGTATTTATATTCTAGTTTATCAAAGATGATATGCTTTCATTCATTTCCTCCAAAAAGGAATTCTTTTCTTTAAACCCTTTCTTACTGTTATTAATTGATACAAAGCTTTGAAGGAACCATAATCTGCTTGCCAATTGATATCATTTATCAAAATAAAAAGTCTGCTGCCAGCTTGAACTCATCTTAATAGCAAATGTTAATGATATGTTCTGAACATCAAGGATGTACTGTACATTAGACTTCATTTATGTGCCTGAAGAGTATCAATTGAGGAATTTGCTAAGGTTTGAGAAACATTGATAAAATCTGTGCAGACATTTCAAGGAATTACATTAAAAAAAAACAAACTAACTAAAAAAAATGACAATAAAACAAACATTTAAAAAAAAGTATTTTGATGAAACATTCAGAAAGTTACTTTTGGCTATAACCATTGAAGATTAGAATTAATCAATTTAAAATAACTTTGCTTTATAATTCAATAATTTTTCCATTAATTGTGCATTTTAAAATTATTATGCTAAATGCTGTTTGCCATCTGAAAAATCATTACACAAGTTCAAATATCTACAGTAAATACCTTAAAAATTTTTTTGGGGGTTTTGAAATCAGCTGAATGATGGGAGCAGAATGGAATACCTATATATATATAGATTCTTATAGTATAAAAGTAACAAGTGAAAACCTTGCACACAAACAATAAATGAAAAATGAAAAGAGGTTTTACCAGTGGGGCAGGTACTGAATGGCACATGTAATCAAAGATCTAAGTTTTCATTATTTTAATGTATTTACGAATGTGTGATTGGTGATGGCAAACAGAATTATTCAAACTTTTTATGTTGTATTTTATTTCATTTAGTTGACTAAATTATTTTTGAAGTGTTTACAGTGTTACTGGAAAAGAAAAAAAATGAGATGGGAACACTTTGTAAATAAAATTTAAGCTATAAATGTGATGATATCATGATCTTTGTTCGCATTCTTTTGTAAGACACATTGACGTTCCTTTTTCATAATGTCTGCAGTTTTACGCAAATGGTGACAGGATATTGGTATTGGTTGTGGAAGAGAGTATGTAAGCCATTCCAATTATGAACACAGCTCTGATGAAGACACACAAGAATTCTAGCTACTTAAGAAACAGACTAAACCTTGAAGTGCAATAGCATTTTAAAAGTTTCCATCAGGTCTGGATAAGAGATTGAAAAGCTTCTAATGTAGATTTTTTTGTGCAACAGAAAGAATATACTTAACAAATTGTGGTAAATATTTTCCGATACTGATATATCTGTCATTAGTGCCTTTTACTGTAGTAGATGGCAACTATTTTGCAATCAAAATCATGGAGAAGTGAAAAACACTTTTTGCTTCCGTCTGTTGCAAATATTAGGAATGAGGAGCTGTGTGCACAGATTAAAAAAGAAGAAATTGAAAATAAAATCTATAAAAAACATTATTTACTAATTTATTCTTGAGCAGAATAATACTTAAATGATTGTTTGGTAATTGAAAATCTTTAGGAAGAAATCCAATTATATTATTTAGTGTTGGCACAACAAGTAGTTTAATTTTTGAGGGTAGGGATACATTTGCCATCTGTTTATTTAACAGATCAGTTATAGACAAATGCAATGCTTTGCTTGAAAAAATGAAAATTGTGAAAACAATATGTAAATAATTTTATAAAGGAGCTAGTTGCATGAATATAAATTTAAATTTACTGTCTTATTTACCAATCGTCATCTCTTAATATGCATGACAATGCCGCCACACAAGGCATCCACCAGAAGAAATTCCCTTGTTTAAGTTTCCTAAACCAAGTGAAAGATTACAGGCTTAGAACAAGGAGAAATCCCACTGTGAAAGGGCATCACATGACTATGGATTTAATTATCCCTTCTGAATTATTCTCTAAGAGTTTTGCTTTTTTTTTGTTTAGTGATTTGTTGCCATGAAAATCATTTTACTTCCAGAAACACTATTTTAACATTTGCCAATCTGTTGGTGGTGTACCTTGGTGTACTACAAATATAGTACTTCTTGGAATGCTTGTTTTTTTTTTTTTTCTATATCCAATCAAACTCAAACCTTACACTTTTCATGGTAGCACTAAACAGCATGAGTAAGACTGCAGCCATAGCATACTGCTTGTCTGGAACCCTCTAATAATATCAGTTTGATACCTTCCTATACAGCAATAAAACCTTTGGCAAGTTCTTTTCTCCAAATGCCCTTCTTCACCTAACAGTAAGCAGGTGCCTGGTCATTAGCCGATTGACAGATTGCTTTCTGGGTAGAGGTTTTGCCAGTTTGAGTAGGAAGTTTTCAGGTCTTCTAGGATATTCCTTAAGATCAGGTTACACTGCTTGCTTCTTTAGAGTTTGGTTGCTGTGTAGTCAGTAATTTCTATGCTACAAACAAATTTACACATCCAGGTGTTTGAATGTAATGCGAATGACTGGTTATGAATGACAATCATTATCATTGTTCTATGTGTTGTATATTTTCAATTTGTTTCTGTTATTTTTGAAAAAAAAAGTTTATAAATCATATTCTAAAGTCAGACCAGACATGGTCACAGTGGTGGGAAACAATTTACTAATATTTCATCTTATCATATTGTGGTACTGCACCAGATTCAGTATGCAGATTAGTCCAAAAAATAATTTGCTCTATGATAATAACTAAGATAGTAAATATCTTAATTCAGATCAGTTTAATATAGAGACTTCTTGAAAGGGGCTCTTTTCTGGAAAATATTTGACTATTTGCATTAAAAAAAAAGTCAATAATGTTTCTATAACAGAATTAAAAGAAACTTTGGTAATGTAGACTACTTTTTTTTTATTACTCTCATTAAAAGGCTTATATGTATATTAAACCTATACATGGTCCAAAACAACTAATTGCATGCCAGAAATAATATAAAAGCAAGAATTCTACATATTTAGTAGAATGTTTGCTTTTGAAAAAAAACAAACAAAAATCTGAAAACCGTCGGGAAGAAATTTAAAAAAAAAAAAAATTTCTTAAGATGATTCTGATTGTATGTTTGAGCTTTTAATAATGTGAAATGTAAGTAAAAGATCCATGGAGATGGTGGTGGTTAGATTTTGACCAAACTCAAATTTGACCCTCTCAAAACTGGATAGTCCTGAGTAGGACATCTGTTAAAAAAGCAAATCAAAGAGAACCCTGAACCCTTTCATATAACATCATAATCCTTTTTGAAAAAAGTAAAGTATATTTAAAACAATTAGGATGTAGAAATAGATAATTTTCTGTTGTTTTTCTCCATAGATACATACTCAGGTATATTTTTACATTGTAATAATTCGAGAAGTTCATGTATAAGCACAAAGACACACACATATATATAATGTAATGTACTTTAGGATATGTTTTCATATGTTTAATATACAAGAACACTTTATAACCATATAGTAATCAGTCATTAAATCATACATGGTGAAAAAAAAAAAAAAAAGATCAAAGTGTGGCAACAGGACATTGTGTCCTTATCTTTCCATTTTGGCTACCCACCAGGTGCTACGTCCTTTTTGGGTGTGGTCACTCAGATTCAGACCTGGAGGGTGCGGGACGAGTACTCTGTAGTGGCGCACAGATGGAAAGTCCCCTGCTTGAAATGAATGGGGGCGAGCGATGGTTTTTGCTCTTGACCTGCTTATCTGGCTGGAAAGGTTAGGAACCTCGGGACCGATTTTCGGACCATAGGTGTTGAGGCTTTTTTCTCCGTAGAGGTTTTTTGGCTGGGGAAATGTCCCTCTAAAAGGAATTCGCTCCATCTATGAAGCTTTTCGCTTTCCACAACATGGGACGCTTCGGTGTTCCTAACCTGGGTTGTTTCTGACCAGTCACACGAGGTGCTTCAGAACCTCAATACCGGCCTTTTCAGCCTTCACCAGGAACTTGGCTCCATTAGAGGTTTTGGCCTCTCCCACCCCCTTCTCTTCGGAGATGTACACACATACACAAAGTTTACACTACACCACACATTGCCAACACCATCCAAAAAAATATATATATAGATATAGAGAGAGAGAGAGAGAGAGAGAGAGACTGTATGTAAGAGGCATTATTTTACTATTGCATCACTAGAAATAGCGATATAGATTGACTTCATTGAGATAATCATAAAGTGACAGCTCTCTAGTTACTTTGAATAAATTATGCAATCATATTTATGGACCTTGTTGATGTCAAGATAACATAATATGCAAATTATGCTATCTTGTTACAATTTACATTGAATGACAGTCTTGCTATGAATTAACATTTGGGATATTAGAATATCATTTTTATGTGGATTTGTTGAAGCTCTAACTGTATGTGCTGAATGCACATGTATATGATTTAGCTAGATCAGTTATACACACAGCTGTCATAGCTGTTTACAAGCAAGCCTACCATTTTGAGAAGCTTGCATGTAAGTCAAGGTAATCTGCCACTCAATTTTTCCCTAGAGGCAGTTGTTAGAACAGAGCTTTCTTAGACAAGGCATATTTAAAAAATTTATTTAAGAGTGGTACTTGTACTTGACACAATGCAATTTTTCATCTTTTTAAATCTATTGACAGTCAGGTTTAGCATTTAACAGATGCAAGATCTACTCTTGTCCCTTTTTTTTTTCTTGTATATAGATCATGATGAATGGTTATAGAAAACAAACATTAAGAACAATACAGTACATACCAAAGACAGATTTAATAATAATATTTTTGATTTATTACATTTTTCTGATAAATAAAATCATAATTGTCCAGTTTCGATTTATTTACTATGTCAGTTGTACAGTGCTGAATCTTTGATTGCCTGACTCCAGAGATCGGGGGAAATATATTAGTGCCATCTTTCTGGCACCATAGTAACAATAACATCTTTGGGCTCAAGTCAGGCAGGTGCCAGGGGTCATGCTTGGACCATGCTGGCTTCTATACATCAGGGCTCAAGCATTTAACTTGATCAATAGTAGCACCAAGGGACATGGAAGCAGAACATTTCTGTTCATAACTACTTGGAAAAAGCAAAACAAGCAGCACCATTGTGATTATGGTACTCTTGATAGGGGCTGTGGAAAATATTGCTTATCCTGGAACATACAAATGTTTACTAACATTTACAGAACCAGCTCTGGCAGAATTTGGCTTTGTTGTCTGTTTGGCTTGGTTACAAATTTTACTTTCTTTAAACTGTTCAGCGCCGAAGAAGAGCTCTATAGCCCTGGTGGTATTTTCTGGAGAGCATATACGTCATGGTTTCCTCATTAGAACTAAAAGGAAAATCAAATCTTCTGGTCATTTTTTTTCTTTTTTTTTTCCCCTTAATGTCAGTTTTTCATAAATTTGCAAAATGCATGAATGCGTCATGGTGTAGCTAACATTCAAATGATATGGAAAAATAATTTCATGGATTTAACTTATTTTACATGAACACTAGTAACTAAGTACAAGAATGAATGGATGGAATGATTTATGTTAATTATTTAGGAAGTAGAAACAAAATTGGTATTATTTCAATATATCAAAACACACAAAATGATGAAAAAAAATTTTTTTTTCTTTGTTGAAACTTCAGTGAGTTGAGTAATTAGTTAGCTACAAATACTTTGAGTGAAAGGCAATTTTGCCTTTTTAAAAGAATTTAATTTCTTAATAATGGACTTTCCGTCTGTACATAACATTTCTAATTGGTCTGGCCAGAGTTATAAAATCACACTAATTCTGATAGTCTTATAGGTTTGCCTTTACTGCCACATTGCTAAAATTTTAGTGAATTTATTATTATAACTCTGAAATCCTTTTTTTGCCATCTGCTTATATTATACTAATACACGTTAAAATCCTAATTAGAGCTGAATATAATTGCACTCTGTTACAGTGAATCCCACTACTGATTAATATATTTACCTTATTATGTAGCTTAGTATTGTCTGCAGAAATTTGATGAATATTTTGAAGGATAATTTCAGCAGCATTTATTTAAAAGAAAAAAGAAAAAAAGTCAAGAATAGACCCTTGTGCAACCAGTACTGTCTATTCTATAGGTAGTTATCATTAACGTTCTCTTGTTTGAAAACTGTACTAAGCAAATGCATTTCTTTAAATACAGAACCATTTTACTGAGAAAAATCAAAACAAGCAAAACAGCACAAAAATTTATAAACATTTTAAATATTTATCTTACTTATTGTACAGTATATACACAAGGTCATATTACTATATCAAAGGTTAATAAATCAAGAAATAGTCACAATACATTTAACATAAGTTTTAGTAAGTAATCATCAGAATATTTAAACAGTCAGTTTCAGATTTCTACACTTTCTCGTTCATTATCTATCTATATAATGGTGGAGTCTGTTTTCAAATGCCATGAATGCTCCCAGTAGTTTTTCATAAGGTATAGCACTTATCTCGTGTTGAATTCTTCTCCTCTTGAGGTCCTCCAAACTGTAAAGCTTGTTTGAATACACTCTGGATTTAAATTTTCCTAAAAGAAAACATGTATAGGTGTCAGGTCAGGTGATCAGGGAACCCATATGAGAGGCCACTGTATCTAATCCATCTGTCTTGAGAGGTCTGAGGAAAACGTGAACTTTAATAGTATAATGTGGTGGAGCCTTGTCCTTTTGGATGATCATGTTATTCTGCAGGCCATGATCTAAATATAGTATGGAGAATCTTTGTAGCATCTTCAAATGTTAGTCACCAGTTATGGCATTTTATTTTTTTTATTTCTGTAAGAGTGCATTAGACATTAACTTTAGGAAAACATGTCTTACATTTGCTTATCCTATGTGGATTGTGTGTGCTCCAAATTCAGTAGTTATGTCTTAGTCATTATTTGTAGATTTATTAAACTTTAAGATATAAACAGGAAGCATGACTTCATGCACATCCTGTATTTAAAAAAATAAAATATATATGTACAGGTTTGTTAAAAATACTTGATGTGAAATTGTTTCAGAAAGTGTTTTCTGATCATCCATAATTGCGCATAGATGTAGAGTCAAGCCAAATTCTGATATTGTTTACTTTGTTACAGATATGTAATGACCTGGTTTAGTTCTAGTTCATTAAAAAAAAAGAATCTGAACCACTTAGAATATGTTCACATAAATACTCAGATCTGGAACCAAAGTAATACATGAACAAATAAAATAAAATTGCTATTGTGCCAAAAAATGCCAACTTTTATTCCACAGCGTAAATCAATAACTTTTCACAAAACAGTAGACATAACCAACTGAAGAAAGAAAACCACATTTGAAAATATTGTTACAGCAGATCACTAATGTCCTGTCATGCCCCCTCCTTGTGATAGTAACTTGAGATCAGAAAATCTGTATTTGTTCAGGTTGTGCATTCTTTGCTGATGTCAGTATTTCAAAATGTTTTCATTTTTGCTAAGTTGAACCTTTTGAGTACAAAAAAAAAAATGTTAAACTGTACCAATGCTATTTCTTGTACAAAAGAAGCTTTAGCTTTTCATCTTCCTTCCTGGCACTCATTGCCCTACCTACCTAGTTTTCCTGATGATTGATCCAGCAGACCATTTCAGTGCTGGTGAGAACTTGATGGGGAGACTTTTAGCCAATGGCTGATGTCTTGGATCAAGAAAGATTGCAGTGAGAAAAGTGTTATTTTCAAGCAGAAATTTTACCCTTTTCATTGAGTTCAGCAAGTTAACCAAGAAAAATGTTGACACTTGATGTTTCAAGCTATTATTTCAGCCATATGGCATATAGAAGTCCCTCATAGTTAGCTGTTTTGATGACTTTTGGTATTTTTAAAGGTTTGAAGGAAGTGACTATTTGTTTAATAGCGTTCCATTGGGAAACTGTGATATTAAGCTGAGAATAAGATGCTGCCACATCCTTGAAGGAAAGTTTTTTCAACTCAAGAGAGTGATCAAGCATATCAAATTTGAATGCCATCTTGTGGGGCAGTCTAAGATAGATCTCTTAAGCTTCACGAACAACCATGTTCATCTGCATTCTCAGGTTTTACAGGCAGAAGAAGCTTTAGTAGCTGTATGAGCAATTCTTCAGTCTTACAGTGCATCATCGAGTGGTAGCTGAAGAGTATAGCCTGAGAAGCAGACACTTATTACTACAACATCAGTATTAGGTACAGTTGTTGCTTGTTCCAGTCCATGCATCTCACCTGAATTTGTTTCTTTGTAACCAACATTTTCTTCTGCATCAAAATCAAATATTTCTCTAGTATCTAAATTTTCTTCAGTTCTCTGCTTATTGAAATCATTTATATGTTGGATACACTTCATCATGTTTGCACTGTTATCTGTTGTTATGCTATATATTTTCTGTACACTGATCCTTGCAGATAAGTATCCAGTAAAAGTTTTTCAAATGGTAAGATGTTTCTCACTGCATTTTCATGGTCTTTCACAAACTGGATGCTGGTACCCAATACAAAGCAATCCATATGTATTGCATAGTCAATCTTAAAACAAAAACAATGTCTATAAACCTTTAGCCCAGTGCTTGCTGTCTCTGGGTTACTGTTTTCAAAGGGCCACTTGGCAGACTTTTTCTTCTCTCAGTTCACAGATGGATTTTGATTTTTTTTTTTTTTTTGCAATTCGCTGTAGTGCTGACTTTACACTCTTGGATCTGGCACTAAGTTGAATCTTTCGCACAGTTGGACTTGAAGTATTGTCAAATAAGTTTGAGTTGTTTTGGAAAACCATGACAATGAAAATCAAATGTTATACGTGAATTCAGAGTGATAAAAAAAAAATGCAGTTGAGGCAATTAAATAACCTTATTATAAATCAGACTTAACAGTGAGAAATAGCTGAGCACCAATAGGTGAGGTGAGCCAGGAAGAAACAGACATAACAATCGTCTCTGCAGCTGGGTAACAGCACTTCAGAACTGGTCTTCAGAGAACAGCCAGGGATATGTCACGATGGGCCAGAACTTTCTGTTGAAGTAGAAGTTACTCAGAGATGCTCTAGTCTATCTTTCTAGTGTTGTTCTTAAATAGCTGCAGATATTCCTTGGTTCTATGTCAAATAACCTTGTACATTATTAACTGCTGGTCTATTACAAAGTTGAGAGAACTTCTGTTGTCCTGTACTGAAGGCATCTTTCTCTGGGTCATCTTCTGTGTATTTTGGCCCATAACAGTGCATCTGGAATTTCTTCCATTATGCAGAGTTGACATTAGACAATGAGTTTACAAACCTTTCACCTCTTTGTGGTGTTGCATGTATGTCCTTGTACAAACACACACACACACATACAAAAACTGAAACTATCTATAGCTGATGATTAATTATTCTTTTCACAAGTTCATTGTAGCTTATCTCAGGGAAGATGGTAATTAATGGATTTTTGTCCTAAAATCTACCCTATTATGTGTTCTGAAGCCAGCCTTGCTATAAAACAAGTAATAGTGTTGGAAGAAACTGATACAGGCATTTTTTAGGTAAGTGTAAAGGAAAAACAAAAGCTGATAAATTATGAACTCCTCATGTTTTTATGTTTGTCTAGTTGCGCGTTCATCTCAATTGGATTATTTATTTATTTCACTCAGGTTCTGTTCTGGTGTAAAGAAAAGAAAGCAAGTCAAACTGGTTTATAGTTCAGTTTGAATTTTTGGTTAGATAAAGATAATATTTGCATATTTTATGCCTTAAAGAAAACTCATTGTATTTCATATAGTATTTTTTTATTCATTTCTCAAAATAATAATGGAAATGTATGCTGTAATTAAAGAGAAAAACAAACAAAACAAAATGGAGTCTTTCCCTATTACTATTCATGAGTGTAGGTAAGAATCTTTGTTACAAAGGGAAATCATTTCTTTTCATCGTAAAGTTAACAAATATTAGTATGGTGTAATTTAAATGATATAAAAAAATCCCTGTTTAGTGAGGATGTTAGTGTAGAAATATTAATGGGTTTATTTCAAAATGCAATTTGCTTTTTTTTAAAAAAAATTTTTTGTAAATGTAAAATTCATGTACAGAGAAAATATTGTGGAATATAATCATCTTCAACCAAATCTAAGCTAGAACAAGGGAGGGCATCATTATTATTTACCTTGCATTAGAAAATATCATATGACTGGTGAATTTCTCTGGTGTCAATAGCTCTTTGAACTATACAGTGTATCCAAAGAAAGATGTTATAAGCAAAGATTTGACAGATGCTATGTCCATTTTGGGTTGCTGCCAACTTTCCAGTAAGTATTAATTAAGGCCAGGGGTTTTGATGGCTCTTTTAGGCGATGTATTAGATATATTTGAGTTTCCAGGCATGGACCCATTAACTGTACCTATGTCAAGCTGAGACTATAAAATGAGTCTCAGAAATGGCTATTAATTCCGCCATAAAAGGTTAATAGCAAAGGGCAGTATGGCATAAATCCTGTCTTATTTGGCAGGCAGAATTCCAGTGGACAGTAAGAAAGCAACTTGTAATTGGGAAGATCTTTTGTCTCCATTATAGACTAATAATACTGAGTAAAAAAAAAGATGTGATGAATAGTTGGTAGCTATGAGGAGTCTCTCTGAAAAACTGAGATTTCTGCATCTAAGGAATTGTTTTTTTTTTTAAAGGGTTTATGAAAAAGCCAGCAGATCAGAATTGCACAGAAGAAACAACAAAACTAGGAAGATTGGCATCAAACAGAATTTCTTATTGATTACCCAGCCCACTGCATTCCATGACTGCCTCTCTAAGTAAATCTTTTATACAGCACTATGCCTAAGCTATTTGAAGCCATTGAATTTTTATCACTATGTTACATCGTGTTTAATCAAGCTCTCACATAGAATTCAAGAAATTCATTAAAAGATAAACACAGTAAATAAAATAATAACTGCATTATAAAGTTTATCTTGTTTCGGAAAGTAGTACTCTTTCTTTGCCTGTGTGTATATGAATGTAAATATGCTATTATAATTTAATAAAAAAAAAACTGATTTTTTAACTATTGTCAATATACTTTATAATTTTTTGGAGGTATCTTCTCTGTTATACTATTAT
The DNA here is from genome assembly GCA_018389105.1 of Nautilus pompilius. Lineage (NCBI taxonomy): Eukaryota > Metazoa > Mollusca > Cephalopoda > Nautilida > Nautilidae > Nautilus > Nautilus pompilius. Next base: position 707,838 of record JACATO010000047.1, read on the forward strand.
ATACTACTGAAAATTGTTATAGATCAAGGGATACAAAGATGATGTTTAGGTACCATGAAGAAAGAAACGTTGGAATGTGTATAAAGTACAATTTTATGAAGCATTAATGTTGACAAATGCATAATGATATCACATTAGGTTAGTAGATACACCAAAAACAAATATTCTAGTTATTGAGGCAGACATTGTGAATTTTGACATTTGGCTCAAACTAATTGGAAAATTTTTATTCATTAATTAATTCATTATCTTTTTTGAAAGCTTCTAGACTGCTGTCATTTCATGCTTCTGATGAGTCTTTGAATGGTAATCTGGGCTAGATTTTCCTATTTTTATATTAAAGCATTACCAAGTTTCTGCAAAGTACATGTGGTAGCACAGGACCTAAAACATATTCTAATGTGTGTATTTGGATTAAGATCTAGAGAATCAGCAAACAACTCCATGCAGATAATTGTGTCCTACTCAAAGTAGGTACTGTTTGACTCTTTGGGGCATTATTATCCATGAGAATGAAATTATCCAAAATAGCACCATCATATGCCTTGGCCTCATGTAAACATCAAGGATTAATCCCTGTACCTTAACATACCATAATGCCACTCTAACTAATCTGTTTGCACTCTACCAAAGAATCACCTCCATAGTGGTCACACTCAACAATGTTGGCATCTTGAAACCTCTCACCTGGTCTTCTCCACACTTTGATACAGATCGGTTAAGTTCTGACAAAATCTGGACTTGTCCATTGAAGTCACATTTAGGGTGAGAAGCCTAAAAAGGGAGTTAAGGTTGGACAGCAAAAGTAAATTGTGCTGGTATTAGATGTAATATTGATGGTTTGTTGATACTTGTCTTTTGCTCTTTTGCAATTTTTGACTAGTACAATTTGAGGTTCTGCAGTGAGATATTTCTTAAGTTGTCATTCATATTGTATTTTATATTTTATTTATTTACTTTAACATTATTTAATTTTGCTTGCTATAATTTTGTGTAATTATTACTTTTAATAATTTGTTGGTATTATTAAAAACATATTTATCTAGTTGCCAATTTGCATCCATTTTACTAATGTCTCCTTTTTGTTTCACAAAGTTACTGTTGTTGTCTATTAACTTTTATCGAATTTCCTTCAAATTCACTCAAGGTGGTTCTGATTAATTCCTTAGCTGCCGTTCTATCCTTCAGTGGTCTTGGCCCATCATTCACAGGACCCTTGGAATAGCGGCCTTAGCTGTGGGTGATAATCAGAACACAACTCCATGTACAAGCTTCTAAGCCATAGCCATCTGATGCTCTTTGTTACCCTTTCACTCAGGCATCTTGATTCTGCTTTGCACTGTCTATAAAAGAAACCAGTGGTTTCCACAACAATCTTCCCAGTAGTCATCTGGCACCTACTTTTATTGGGAAAAATTACACTTTCAATCTATTCACTTTATGAAGACTTGTGCCAAGAAGTCAATATGTTCTTTTCTTTTCCATTTGCCTCTTCTATCCTGGCTTTACATTGAGCTATTAACTCAATTAAAATCTACTTTGTTTTCTTTGACCAGATGATGATAGCAGGTCCCCCGGTCTATTATACGTATATCTTGAGGGAATACTAATTTCTCTCCCACATCTGCCAGTTCCAACTATTCATTGGCTTGCTAGGATATGTTTTTCCTCTGTTCCTTAAGCTTTCTTCAGTATTTCCCCCTCTTTTACAAATTGTATGAATGGAGATAATACCATTTTTCTTTATTATCATAAAATACAGTTTTTAAAACTATCATTATGCTGAACAAAAATGAAATGTAAAGGAAAAAGTAAGTTTCTTGATAGTCCGAAGAGTAAGCTACATATAAGTGTTGAATGTCTCTTGATGTGTAGATAATAGATTAAATAAGTATAACTGCATAGTTGGCTTTGCTTTAATTCCAACATAAATGTAGTTATGGTCTGTTAAATAATAATTTAATACTGATAAGCAAGGGTGTTTAATTTGAGGTTGATATATAAATAATATAGTAGTGCAGTGGTCCAGTGGTAGATGGCTGAATTACTAAGGTTGAGAGCCCAAGTTAAATTTCCAAAGGGGACCAACTAATTTTAATGTACCTACTTAGAATGGTTTCTTCCCATTCTTCTTCACTAGCCAGTTGTGGGGGTTTTCTCCAGGCTCTCCGCTTTCCTCCCACTTCTAAAAAAGTTAAGAGTTCTGGTAAGGATTTCTCTACCAAAGTTGGAAGCCCATCCCCTCATGGCACAGGACTGGCCCTGGAAACTCCTTACCAGGTCTGTCTTTCTGTAGGCATTGATGTATGGAAAAAAGTACAAAATTTTTAAAAAATGGTCTGGTCAATGGGATAAACAGCAGCCTGAAGTCAGAGCTCATACCACCCTCCCATTCTTCAGCAGTACCCTAGTTCTCTGCTCGCATCGTATAATTATTGATCATTTTTAACCTTCAGTAAATAGTAGCATCAGTAATAATTAATTAAAAGAGGTAGTTATCAGATTCAAACCAAAGTACACTTGTCCTCTTAATTAGATAACAGAACTATGAATACTTCTGGCTGGCGATTGCATTATTATTTTTTTTTTAATTTACAGCTATGCTTTGGAAATGGATGGGCTAAATGGCATTTTGGCTCATTTTCTGACAGAACCACAAGCTTACCTTATTTATTTACTTTATGTAGGTAATATTAAAAAAGGAATGTGCTAAATTGTAACTTGACAAAGTTCCTTTTACTTTAAAATAAAAATCTTTTCTTGGACACTAATAGTAAATATTTAATCTCTTTTTGCCAACTTATATGGAAAGTGAATAAATATGATAGTCTTGTAATATCTTTTTTTTTTTTTCATCGAGAAAAGCTATGATTGCAGTATATAAAGTAAATCAGCCCTAAAGATTTGATGATAACCGATAACCAAAATATTTTTATTCACAATTTAAAAAATTTTTTTAAATGTGAGTGTACTACTAGTTTTGTTGTTCTTGTATCCATGATTACCTCATAAACTTAAGCTGTCAGGGTGATCTTTAATACTGGTGAGTAGGCAGAAGAGGTTGGGTGACACGCTAAGCAGTGCCAACCAACATGGACATCACTGACACCTAGTGTGCTCCAACACCAGCTAGACTAAGACTAGCAACGATGAAACATTTCTGATCAAAGGTGCAAGAGAGACTTCTGATTGGTGAAGTGGTTTGGAAAGCCAACCATGATACTGAGTGGGCAGCCTGTTATTACTGAATTAACTCCCTGCACACATCCTGCAGAGTATTCTCTGATGAGGTTGTTACTAAATTCTTAATGATTCCATTTTGCTTTCAGTCCATTACAAGTGTGCAAGCATGTTGATGCTAAGCTTTGCCAAAAGTGTAAAGATAAAACCGCTATTTCTTTTAGGCTTGAGAATGTTTTAGAAAATTCTGATTATTTTAGCACACAGCTTAATCTCCACCATTGTAAAAGTTAGTCAAGTAAAGTACAGAGTCGTCAATGTATTAGTTATACTTTTTTTTATATGTCAGATTTTTTTACCTTTGGGGCAATTTTCCTGTGCTGATTTTTTCTAGAATCAATTAATTCATCTGAATTACTGCTTTTTTTTTTTTTGTATAATTTCTGTGCCCTTTTTGAGACTAACAAACAATAACAAAAAAGAATTAAAATGCACCTCTGTCTGTGTGCGTGTGCAACGCAGAGAGATTGGTTGATTACTAGAAACGCTATCATAGACTCTACAGAAAGTTCTCATGCACACACACCTATGAGCTGTTAAGATTCTGTGCGAGAAAGTATCGTGTAATCCCTTGTTATTTCATGCTGGGTTTATAGGTTAGATTTATGAATGCTGCATAGATAACCATACACGTTCAATAGTGAACATTTTTTATATGCAAAAAGTGTGCCAAAAATGAAAAAGTTGTTGCTATAAGTAATGTATGCAAGAGAATGAACAAAAGAAGGCAGCATAGCTTACATATAAATGGTTGTCTTGGACAGTGTTTATGCACAGAAATTACTGCAGTTTTTAACACTTATTAGCACTGTGAGCACTGACAATTAAAGCTGGTAATACAATTGTTAAATTAGTATTATTTGTTCACAGTTAAAAATGATAATTAATGCAGATTATTTATTTCACTAATCCAAACATTTGTGACTTAATAAATATTTTCCAAAATACTATTTGATCTTTTATATAAATTTATTTTGAAATAAATAAATAAATGAAAATAAAATAAATAAAATCTTGTAAAATGGTTAATACCTTTTATCAAAATATTTAGCAAACAATTTTGAAAGCTACAATCGTGTGTTTTTGTTTACTATTGAAATGCTATTTTTTTCTGAAATTCATATCCAGTAATTAAATACCAGTTTAAAATTCTGGTAATTGAGCATCTTTGATTGACTAACAGCCTAAATATAATTTACTTCACAACAATTATTTTCCTGGTTTCTGTTGAAACCATCACCCATTTTGATATGGCCTGTCTGTAAGAGCTTAATGGATGTGTCAGAAATCATTTTGCTTTCTGACAGTGATCACATAGAAGTATTACTGCTCTCAGAGTTGGCTTTTAGTGGCCATGCAAACCTTTGGTAAGTTTTGTGATGTTAAGATGAAATACCAAAGAAAGGGGTCACAGGATCTTAGTCTGAAAAAAAAACAAAAAACACACGTTTAATTTCCTGAGAGAGAGAAAAACAAGTTTTTAAAATCTTATGAAAATTATTTAGAGGAAATACAAAAAAATGTTCTGGTTTATAGTTTAATCCAGGAGGAAATGGAAAGTCTTGTCTATTCTGACAGTAGAGAAACAAACCATTAATAGTTACAGCTCATTAATTATGTCAGTACTATTTGTGCATAACATGTGTTGGCCATACATTTCTTCTTATACTGTATTTTATCTTATTTTCAAAAAAGTCTTTTTAAAATCCTGTTTATCTGCATTTATTTTTTTTTTATATTGGTCAATCTTTAAATCTATAAACTTTCATATATTAGAAGTAAATTATGAAATTTTTTAAAGATTTTACCTGATGAATTAGGGGCAAATGAACAAAAGACACAGAAATATGTATGCTACAGTTTAGTTTATCTTTTTTTAAATTTTCTAACCCTGTTTAAATTTTACGTACATTTTCAGAAACATGCATTGATGGATTCACAGCATATAGCAGCGAAAGTGCTTTGGTCTATTCTGACAATTTATTAATACTGATTCTGAAACACCTGGGGCTCTTATCACACTTGATGAGCAAGGTATGCTGATGAAAATATCTGATTAAGCCAGTTTTATTTTGTTTTTTTATTTCAAATAAGTTTTGTTAGCTTTTTTTGGTTTTCCACCATTGAATTCTGTTAATGTTCTTCAACACTAAATTGTTTTCTTGTTGAGGAATTGTCAGTGTTTAAAACTACAGAGTCATTAGATTGTCTGGTCACTGAGAACATTGGTGCCCTGCGAGGTGCTTTGTTAAAATCATTAGTGACCTTTAACATCGGGGTGATGAAGAGAAAAATTAAAATATAGCATGTTGAGCTTCACAAGGGTATTACCCTGTGTGATAACGATATCTGTCAATCCGAGTTGAAGGAAGAAAGATTAGATTAGTAGATATACACTGACATGAGCCATGTTTAAATGCATATTGAAGCTTTGATTTTTCTTGTGGCAGCAGATTTTTGAAACTAAAGAGGTTTGCGTTCACTGCAAGTGGACTGAAAAGAAGAAACAAGTTTGGTTTAGAATTTTTTTCCCCCTAAGGAATTGCTAGTTGCTGCAATGGTTAATTGATTGATAATGAACTGACCTGTCATATAAAGAAAACAATCAAACAAAAAAGATTGATCAGACATTCATGTTTAGAGGGTGGAGACTGGATGAGGGAGAAGCAGATTATGAACATGACAAGCATCTACTTTTTTCTTCATCACCTTTACCAACCAACCAAAATTTCGATCACCCCAATAGCATGTTCATAGGTAACCATTTACTTATTTGCTTCAAAAAATTATGTGGGGGGTTCTGATTGATTGATTAAATAAAACAAGAAACACAAAGTAAAAAAAAAATCCATGTCAAGCATACAATCTCCTCTTTGATACCAGGAAAGTAAGAATATTCCCCAATATCCCAAATAATTAGATGATTGCTGTGCAGTCATGTGCAATGATGACCAAATATTCACATCTATTAAGTTTGGTTCAGCTTAGTTCATTTGAAGAAGAAAAATTTACAAATTAATTTTAATATAAGGAAATACATTTATAACATTGATAAATGTTTGCACATCAGGGTGTTAAAGAAAGAACAATTTGATCTTCTTTGTCAGATGTTTTTTTGGGGTACTGTTCTGTGGCACCAAAGAGATCTCTTACTGTAACTCTTGGCTACAATAGTACTTGGTGGGAGGCCAGGCCATGTTCTTTTAAGACAGTGAATTACTTTTAGGTGCTGCCAGCATACTGAAAAGTTCCTACTAGAAAGCTTCATTTTCATATGCTGAGGCAGACCAGAGTGCCTGGAGGAATCCATGCAGTTGGCTCGTGAAGAAGAGTGGCAGGCTGGTGAGATATGCCAAACTAAGCTGTTCGCCCAGATTTTAGCATCACTCCAGTACCCTATCCACTGAGCTACAACACTCCATTTATGCATCATCATCTATGTGTCTGTTAACTAATTAAGATGTATAAGGGATAAATTATTCCACTACCACTAGAGTACAAATTGAAGCTACTTGTAGAATTTGTATTGTGGTCTGTGTGAACCCATCACAGAAGATTGTCAGCTATGTAATTCTAAGTCTAGTTACTAGAGAAATGTTAACTGAGCATTCTTTGTTTATCAGTCTAGAGAATTTGAGAAAAAAAATCTGTTTTACAGTAGACAGCTTGTCATTCTACATTCAAAAGCTGTTTTGTTTTCTTTCATTGTTCTGAAGTACTTAAGGATATATGGTAAAAAAAATCAGTCTATTAACAATAGAGAGATATGTATATTTTCTATTTAATTCTTAAGAAAACAGTGCTAGATTCAATTCAGACACAATGTCTGGGTCTGGTATCTAAAGATATAGCCTAAATATTTTGTACTACATTCTTGTGTAATTTTATCAACAATGAGAAATAATAAATACCATGAGCAAGTCAATCTTGAGCTAATATCAATATCCCACCTTAATTATTTTGTGTTTGAAAGCAATCACACTTCCCATAGTCCATGTTTGTAAAACCAATACCTATAGGCAGTGAACAGTTTTAGAGTCTTGAGCTTCAAACTGGACATTCATCAATAGAAAACTTCAAAGGCATTGCTTTTTAAACTGAAAAAATGACATGAAACAAAGTTTTCAATGAGCTCGAAATGATGCTAAACTTAAATAATAGTTTAAAATATATAAATACAAGTTACAAAATGTTTCATGAGGAAACAATATTGTTTTTTTTTTATTATTATTCTTTTTGCAATGTTTTTTTAACAACAAAAAAAAATCTGCCTGGCCCACAGGAATGAGTTTCTCCATGTGGAAGAGTGCTTCAAAGAAAATTCAGAAAAATCTCTTTAATTGAGACTTTTCCTCACTTGCAAATTATTTATAAGCTCCTGCAGCCATCAAACCTTGGAAAAATATATTTATGGGATTACTGTCATGACCAAAATCTACTTCCAATAAATACACATGCACACTCCTCAATGGGTTAAAACATTCAAAACTATACTTTTCTTTTCCTTTTAAAATTGTTCTTCATTATGCACACTATAGAGAGATAGCTAAAATTATTAATGATGCTTATGTGTGCAGATACAAGAGAGTTTATGTGGGTGTACTTAGACATTCTTTCAACAACATTTTTCCATACTTTGGTTCACAGATTACCCATTTCAACTAGTGCTTTCATTGTTTAAATGAAACTTCATGCAAAACCATATCAAATGCTTTTTTATCAAATTAGGATAAAGTATATGTTTGTTTGTACCTTTGATCAAGTTACTGGTGATATTTTTGAAGAAACTATAGTAAATTATTTAGGCAAGACTACTGAAAACAAAAGCTGGGCATATGGTCAGATTAAGAGTTTGCAAAGCCTTAGGTTCATTGCAGGGTCCTAATTCATAATAAAAGGGGAATAATGAAACTTACTATAATTGTTTTTTTTGAAACATAAAGTAAAACAAGCACACAAGACACGTCTATTAAATAAAACATCAATAAAACTTGTTATTTCATTACACAAGTAAAAATGCCAAATGGCCTTCAGCCAATTTTTTATTTCAGCAAAGTTAACAATGATATCTTCAAATTCTATAGTTCAAACAATATCAGATTATCAGATTCAATTGATCGAACTGACAGTATGTGACAGTAGAGCATAGCCCTCTATCCATTTGAGCACAGAAAAAAAAAAGAACTTTTTTTGGTATTTGCTTCAGGTAAAATGAAGTAAATCCAAAGTGATATTTTTCTATGTTAGGAAATACTTCGGAAATTCTGATTCTTGAATTCATTAAAAAAAGGGTGTCTTCCAAATCAGAGCTTCTGTGTTTTGTAATTTTTCTATAAGTTATTTAATAGAAGTCTGAGATAGCTTTGGAAACAAACCAGTACACCAAACTTTTTATAAAGGATTGTGTACACTTGTTTTTGGCAAAATAGTTCTGATATCAGAGAATCTAGATGCAATACATATCTCATAGTTTGAAGTCTTTCTTTTGGCTACAGTCAAACTTTATTATCAACTTCATCAAATAACCATTTCATTTTGTGTGACTGTTGTTGACCAGTACAATAAATATTATTTTCCATCAGGGTCTTTGCTTTGTCTTCAAACACATGGAATTTGTCTCAGAAAAATTCAACAAAAAATCACAAGCCATTATGCAATTGATCATATGTATATAGTTAAATCTTTACTTTTTTGTAGACTCTTGCTGGCTGTTAGTGAGTTATAAAAGTAAGTTGGTCTGTGTGATGACATCAGGAGTAAAATCAATGCTGATAACATATTTTGCAGTTACAGCTTTGTCAAAACTTTTTTTTTTGACAAAAGTTGCTTAAATTAATTGGAAATTGTTTAACACAAATAAAATTGTGTTCCATGCCCTACATTACCAAACTGGCTAAAATCCAATTCTGCTATGAATTTGATGATTGCAAGAAAGTTACCATTGTTGCTGGAACCAGTTATTTCATTTTATTTGCAGAAAGCCACTCTATCAAGAATTTTACAATGGCTATCACTCTTTAAAAATACTTCTGAGTACATTTATCACTTTCTTTTCGTTACTTCATCATTCAAAAGTTTTCTATAGAACTTTTTGTTTTTATAAGAATTGTTTTTTTTTTTTTTTCATGATTGTATACTCTCAGATTCTTCAAAGTTTTTCAGCAAAGTATGCATGTGTCCACAAGGCTGGATCATTAGAAAATGCATGCTCCTTACTCTTTACCAGGTACCTCTTGTACCCAATCGTCCATTCCTGTTGGTATTCCCGAAGTTGTGGACATTTGTTGACTAGAGGTTTTGATGCTGTTGTACTGGTAGATATACAGTCAATAGCCTCATTGGAGCAAGCGTCTCTTTGTTTAAAAAAGATCACTGATATTCTTATTTTTTAGGAATTCTTGTGCTTTGAGTTTCTTTCTGTTTTTGGTATCCACATTCATAGGTGCAACCATTGACTTGTTCCCTTCCGGCCATTTCTTCAGTATGGTTATACTGTTATTGCCTGTTATATAAGTTATATATATATATATATATCATGTAAATAATATTTCATTGATAATTTTTGTTGCCCATTTGTGTGTGTATTTGCAAACATTGTTATTAATGTTTTATGTTAGGAATAAATACATATCTACCTGCATGCTCTCCACGGTTCAAAAGTTGTACTTTATACTTAAAGAGACAGAAGTACGCATACCTTTTTTTTACCTTAAATTTCAAGTCCACTAAAATACATAAATTTGTTTTGGATTTTTTGAAAATAAAAATTATAAATAAAAAGAAATCATTTATGTTTAAAATTAGATGAGTAAGCAACATAGATTTTTAAAATTATTATTCTATTTATACAACATTGATTTATTATGATTGCAATATTTTTTTTCTCTTTGTAAAAATATTAATATAAACATTAGCCAAAATAAATAGAAAATAAATAATATTTATAAATGCTCATTTTTCATGCTTTAGTATGTGTACTTTAAAAAAAATTGCAAATGCAGGTGCTTGTGGGCACTTTAAAGAAATCTGTGCTAATTATTATGATGGAAAATTTAATATGATTATTGGTGATAAACTACCATAAATAATTTTGGATTTTATGTAAAATATTCAATGTTATTTTGGAATTAAATTCTGCTAGTTTTTTTTTTTTTTATTATTCAGTGATATACAAACATTAAAGTTTCTTAATACATGAAACAATTAAGAAATGACTGTTGTTGTTATTAAATATATGGATATTTAATGGTCAGTATGGTACTTGTTGAGTAGCATGAAAGATTTATTTTTTATTGTTTGCTTGCGCTTGTGCCCGGCTACGACCTACCAGTCTTATGCCTTAATCTATCTGACTAAACATTGAACGAGTGAAGGATACTTCCAAGCATTTTACCTTCAATAATGGCTTAATGTAACTAGCCTGTATTTATTGGAATCGTGCTGTTTTTTTTTTATTAAATATCAGTGACACTGACTTCCTATGTGTCAATGATACCTTACAAATATTCATTTATAGAATATCTTACATAAAAGGAATCTTGTCTTATAAAAATGAGCTTATGAACCTAAAGAGCATTTTATCATACCCCCCCCCATTGCTGCATTTAGGTTAATACAGCTAATAATTATTCATGGATTTTGCACTAATGGTAATATTCACAGTATATTGGTAGTTATTTAAAATTTCTTGGAATTAATACAATCTTTTTAAGTATAAGCTCTAACAAAATAATCATTGGAAATATTTGATTCTTTAGTTAATTTCCTTCCTTGCAGCTTTGTCTTTAGGGAAAGTATAAAATTGTATATTAATATTCTATCTAGTATACTCCTTTAGCTGATTTATATTTCTCCACAAGTAAGATTTTGTATAAATATTTGTAAATCATCAGTGACATGTAAGGAAGCCAATGACAGTGTGATATTTAAAAAAGGAAGAAAATACTCTAGAGACAACACTAATAACAACAGACCATTTATATTCGCAATTTAATGACTATTGTAGATAAAATGCTTGAGTTTATCCTAAAAGATAACTGTCATTCATTAGATAAAAATGCATTGCTTAAAGGGGGGAGTCATCATGTTTCTGATTTCAGGGCCTGTGCTTGACTTATTTACTAGTTTCCTAAAAATCTCACCAGTAACTTCATCAAAGTGACAGTACACACATGTTCTATATTTTACTTTTTTGAAAACTATTTGATATGGTTCAGCATGGTGGTTTACTTTAACATAAAATAGTTTCCACATTTTTGTGTATAGCAGAAAAACCATTGTCAGTCATTGGTCTACATTGTCTGCCATGAATAGAAATAGTTTATATTTTTTGAAAACATTCATGAAAAGGGTTTCTGCTCTCTATTTCACTTTCGGTAGGTAAAATGCTGTTTCCATTTTATTGAATTTAGATCATCCCTGTTGTTGAATATCAACATTTCTAAAATTAAATATTCTGTTAAATTTTGATAAACTGTACCATACTTGTTTATCCATTACATTTATCTCTCCTTAGCATATTGTTTGTTCCCATGTGCACCTTCATAAAAGCATTGGCCTTATAACCACAAAAAAATATTGTCAACTAGCTACATGATACTCTCTATCTTAATATAGAGATTGCATAGTTGGATCCTCATTATTCTTTATTTTTTGGATAAGTTAATCTGCCTTTCTAATCAATAAGGATTGTTCAGTGACCTCTATTGCTTGCTTCCTTACTATCTGAACAGGAATCATGTATTCCAAATTGCAGTAAGCAATTGATGGAATACAACTAAACTGATACTTTTTTTATTTCTGCAGTACAAATTAAAATTTGCTTCTTTTATTTGCATATAGTTTTACTATCTTATTTACTATTTTTAAGTGCTTTTTCTCTCATATTTTACTGGCATTTATATTGGTGTATAGCTATGTTTTTGCTTTATTCTTGCTTTAATATTTTGCTATTGTTATTGTTAACTATCCTAAAACTTTTACTTCTCAATCTTGTATCTTAAATAATTTGTGGAATACCTGGAACTGGTGGACAAAAAATACAGCAATTTTAATTTTTTTTCACTGAGAATCCAAAAAGGTTGGAGTTTTCAAAATCCACGTGCCCAAGATTTTCATTTCTACTGCAAGAGATGCTCACCATTTTATTAATTGGTGACATGATCTTGTCTTGTAAAATTTAGACTTATTTTCCCTCTTGTTCCCCTTCAACCACAAGTATCATGAAACCCGAGTCATTTATTAGTCAGTAAAAATGTAGGTACTGTTTAGCAGTAATTTCAAACCCCTTTTATTTGAAGCCTACATGAAGCATTCTTTCCACCAAGTCACTTGAGTTGAAGAAAATTTTGAAAAAACACTTACAAAGATTGTTACACCTTAATAGTCAAGTCCAGCTTTCTTTCATTCTTTTTAATTGCATTTGCTGCAGATTTTCTGTTAACTGAAAATACATCTACTTCAAATAATAATAGCAACAAATTTTGTCATTCTATCTTGTTAAATGTTCAGATTCTCATTTGTTCCATTCTTTACTTAAAAAAAATATATACGAGGTGTAGTAGTCAAAAAGTATCCGACCTTTGGCCAAAAAAAAACAAGTAATATTAAAAAACTCACCATTTTGATTTAGTGTCCTTCAAAGTATTCACCTTGGGAGTCTACACACTTCTGCCAGCGTTCATGCCACTGCTGGAAACATTTCTGGAAATCACTTTTTGGGATGCTGTAGAGCTGTGCCATCGAATTTTGCTTAATGTCCTCCGTTGATTCAAATCTTCTCCCTTTGAGTGTTTTTTTGAGCTTTGGGAATAGCCAAAAGTCACACAGAACCAAGTCTGGGGAGTAAGAAGCCTGACGAACAATTGGTGTGTTATGCTTGGCGAGGAATGCTTGGACAACGTGGGCAGAATGAGCGCATGCATTGTCATGGTGAAGTTGCCAGTTCTTTGCTGCCCACAGGTCGGGTCGTTTTCGCCGCACAGCTTCACAAAGGTGACGAAGAATCCCCAGGTAGTATTCTTTGTTAATTGTCTGACCTTGTGGTGCATATTCATGGTGCACAATACCTCTGTAGTCAAAAAAACAGGTCATCAGCAGTTTAACATTGCTGCGCACCTGTCTTGTCTTGGCGAGGATGGATGCTTCCATTGGGATGATTGCAATTTTGTTTCAGGGTCATAGCCATACACCCATGTCTCATTGCCAGTGATGATAGTATTCATGAAGTTTTGATCTTGGCTAGCACACTCCAGCATGTCCTGGGAGATTTCCTTTCTGTTTTCTTTCTGCTGGTCAGACAGCAACTTTGTTACAAATTTGGCCAACACCCTCCTCATGCACAAATCTTCTGTTATAATTGACTGAACTGACCCATGGCTGATTCCAACTTCGGCAACAATCTGCTCAATAGTCACACGACGGTCTTCATAGACTATTCCTCGAACCTTTGCAATCATTTTTGTCGTTTCTGCTAGTCAGTGGTCTTCCACAATGTGGTTCACTGTCCAGTGAGGTGCGGCCATCTTTGAACCGGTTGTACCACTCCTTTATTTGTGGTTTTCCCATAGCATCATTTCCAAAGGCCTTCTGAATCTTCTCAATAGTCTGGGCTTGTGTATCACCAAGTTTTTGGCAGAATTTGATACAGTATCTTTGCTCAATGCGCTCGGTCATCTTGACTCAAAAAGAAAAATCGCACAGCACACTCTTCACGTCTGTACTTAAACGCATCAATGTGGGTGACTGGAGCAACCTACAGACACGAAAATTTTTGCGCATGCTCAGGAGGGATGCAGCAACCTAATACCCATGTGGATTTTGCTCATGCATTATTATTTTGTTCAAACAAATTCAAGGTCAGATACTTTTTGACTACACCTTGTATATATTGCTTTGTTTTAATGTAAAATCACAGGGAATGATTTTAACATTCTCAGTGGTACCCGAAGATGGCTAAGCTGACATTAACTATGCTTTAGGATGTTTTTCTTTGAACCTTAATCATCCGACTTCATCTGGTGAGGAAGCTTCTGAGGCTGTTTGTTTACCCCTTTAATATTCTGACTTTTCCATCAGGTCATTTGCCTTTGTTAGTAAATGAATTAGCTTGAATATTTTTTGGCAGTTTTTTTCTTTCTTTCTAAGGAATGGTTGAAGTTCTTCTGATGATGAAAACATCTGTCCTTTCCAGAACTGCTATACATCTTTCATCATTCTTTTCCATCTTGGATCACGTAAAAGAGCAGCAGACCAGAAATTGATTTAGGTTCACATATCTCAGTCTTAGTACAAGTGCAGGTACGATGAATGTGAATTATTTCACGTTCCCACTCATTTCCTTCTCTTTTAGCACTTCCTGGTAGCCTGACATTCTTTACAGCTTATCTGCACATTGAACCATTCTTAAATGTCTTTCTTTAGTTCACAATATTCATGGTTGACTTTTAAATGATGTTGCATGAAGCTTCAGCAATCAGTCCAAGAAGACTTCTTTCTTTTTTCTTTCAGAAACTGTTTCAGCCATACCTTCTGCATTTTTTCCCATCTGTTTGTCTTTGCAGGCTTCTTAACTGAGTGAAAATATGTAACAGCAGGTCAAGTTTTTCATTTGTTTATAATATTGGACAGTTAGTGATCAGTTACCTGAATAGCTGCCAACCTCATTTCTACCTGAATGCTTGAATATCAATCATACATTTCAGAAGATTCTCTCCCATTATTACCATCCATGCTTCAGCAAAATTCCCTTTGGATCAACCTCACAGATAAGTGGCAGAATGTTCTTCACTCGTCCCATTCCTAAATATCTATTTTCTTAAGTAATGTCTCAGTAGCTTTTAACACCAATTGTGGTGCTTTGTTTTATAAAATCTTTCTGTGCTGCTTAGTAATCTAACTCAGTGGCTATATTATCCCTAGCTGAATTGTTCTTGTATCCACATGCAATCTGTTGCTGCAGAAAGTTTTAAAAAAATGTTAACATATCCTCTTTGGCATCTTTTTCCATGACTATGTCTGGGAAACTACCTATCAGAGCAACTTAATCTTAAAATCTGCCATTGTTAGTATGGAGATCATGTGATTCTGTTCATTTGTTGCTTTTATTTGTTTATATTTTTTGGTCAAGAAAAAGGTCCTTTATGATCTGCCTCTCCTACCAACCATGAATTTTTTGAAAAATATACCTCTTCTGTCTGTGCATCTTGTGTTACTGATTTTGTTGCAGCCTTAACTTTTATTTCAGAATCATACATATAATTAGCAGTTTCCACTTCTTGGGACTTGCCTGCCTGTCATTCTGATGAGATTTTACAAATAGTTTGCATTCCTGTAGTCACAATAATTCTCATTTCCTGACAACTCTTGTCTTTGACTCTGTTATATGTGTTTTCAGTATCTCAAGATACTGTAGACAGTTAATATGATGCTGAGATTTGAACCAGGAATCTCCTGTTGCTGACCTCTGTCTGCTATCACCAACTGAGCTCAGTTTCTGTCACACTCTTGTAAATTTATCACTTTTGGAAAATGACCTGAAGTCTAATATCTGTTGAAATTCATTCTTTATAGGTTTCTTTAGATTCTGAAGTCAGCAAACATTCTGTGCTTTTGCATAAATTGTGCATGACAATTTTCATGGTATTTTGATTTATTTGTTTACTTTGAAAATGTAATACTTTATTTTTAATAAATTTCATTCAAGTACAGTAGCATTATATTGTTTAAAATAAAATACATTTATACTTTTTCCTCCCTTTGTTCATTTGACTACATTCATTCATTGTCTAAATTATTATTTTTTTCATCATATTTAATTTTTTGCCATCCAAACCATTATTTTCAATTAATCTGAATTTTCAATGGAATTGCTGCAAGGAAACTTGTATTATTTAGTAAAATTGATTACTGGAAGACTTATTTTGGCAGTTTCACAGTGAACATGTTTCATTCGACTATATGCTAAATATGATAATATCATGATTAGCGTATTGCCCTGAAGTGTTGTGACCTAGCAGCATTTTGATATAAAATAGCGGAATCATTTACAAAAATACTACATTAAACTCTTTCCCTGACTACATGACACAGATGTACATTCACTTTGACTAAATAAGTAAATATGTTTTCTGCTGTTACAATATTCATATTGCTAATTCACATTTAACTAATAATCTATGCGGCTACTTTTACTACAGTATAGCCTGCAGGATTGTCTGGATGTCCTTTTCGTCCTGAGTGTCAAGGGTTTCCGATGGGTGCAGGGTTGATAGTCTCGTTAATACAGAGAGGCTATCCATGACTAGTCATGCTGTGTTGACTTCCTTCTTACCTTCGATCAGTTCCAGCGCTCGTTTGATTGCCTTCAGTTCCGCCTAGTAGGAGGAGCACCAGCTGGAATCTTTTCCGACTATAGGACGGGAGTGGGGGGGTGGGTGGGTTTCGTGGATGGCCTGTGGTAACTACGATGCCGCCCTGCCATTCATGTTCCCTTCCTTTATGGACCCATCAGTATAGATCGTCAACTCAAAGGCTTCCCAGCCCTTCTCTAGCCTCTTGTAGGCCGCCTCTCTGTCGGTCCCCTGGTCCCCTGTCTTGATGTCCTCTATTTTGAAGGTTATTTCTCCCGACTCTAGGCATGGGGGGAGGAGGCTGGGGAAGGGCTCCGGTTGCGCCACTCTGAAGGTCTTCTGCCAGACGTCCTCGGCCTTTAGGCGCCAGCTCGATTTTTTGGTCCTTTGTCTGGTCCTCTGCATCGCCACTTGATAACGTGGGTTGTCATTATCGGCCCGGAGCGATTTCTCCATCGCTGTGGCACTCAGCTGGATCGCACGGATCGTGAGTGATGGTAGGTTGGCCTCGGCCAGGATGGCCTCAGTCGGCATCGTGCGCAGCTGGCCGGTGATGGCTCGTCCGGTGTACCTTTGACAGGCTTCTAATTTTTTCAGCGTCTTCGCAATCCACAGCATCCATGCAGGGGCCGCATATTCCACTAGTGATCTCCCTGTGGCGATATAGGTCTGTCGCAGCGTGTTTTTATCATAGCCCCAATTAGTGTTTGCAAGTCGGTGTAGTGCCTCCGCATTCTGCTTGACTTTGGAGCCAACCTTCACTGCATGTGTGTTAAATGTCAGTTGCCAATTGTATGTAACCCATAGAATTTGGGGGTTGCGTTATAGCCGAGTTGTTGATCAGCAAGTCTGAGAGTTGGCCTCCATCTCGTCTCGTGCGAGTTCTTTGAAAAGTATGAGCATTCAGATTTCTTGGCTGACAGGCACTTCTTCCACCGCTTGCTCCAGGCTGTTATCCTGTCAAGCGATTTTTGGATGACCGCCTCGGCTTTCTGCAGGTCCCTGACCTGGGCCCAGATCGCGACATCATCTGCGAACATACTCACGTTTGTGTCCTCTAGGCCTTCCTGCAAGTCATTAATAAAGTAGAGGAACAGTATGGGCAAGAATACCAATCCTTGGGGGACCCCCTGCTTGAAGATCTTGGTCTCACTCCTCTCTTCCTCAAAGGTGACCCAGTTCGCACTGTTGGACAGCCAAGCCTGAATCCAGCAAATGTAGTGGAGGGGAACACCTTTTTTGGCTATTTTCAAAAGGAAGGCGTCTCTCCAAACTCCATCATAGGCTATCGAGTAGTCGATGAGTGCCAGTACGGTCCGCCACATGGGGTTGCATTGGAAGCCGTCGTTGATAGATTGGAACAGACAAAGCAGTTGGTCTTCGGTGCTGTGCTTTGGACAAAATCCCACTTTTGTTTCAGATAGCAGCTTGCCGCCTTCAGTAAGATATCTCAATCGGTTGCAGACAATGCGTTCCATCACCTTTCCCACCACTCAGATAAGGGAGATTGGTCTGTAGCTCTCCAGGCACTACGGGTCCTTTTCTGCCTTCGGAACAGGCCTAATATCTGCCATTCTCCAACCTTGGGGTACCTCTTGTGCGCTCCATGAGCGGTTGTAGATGAAGGTGAGGATCTCCATGGTGCGAGGGCCAAGATGATGTAGAAGACGCGGGTGGATATGGTCTGGCCCTGCTGCCTTTTATGGGTTCAGGCATCTAATTGCCGCCTTTACTTCACTTGTGGTAAAATCCCGGCAGGCATCTGTCTTCTGGTTGTCACCTCGCAGCCACCTGTTGAGTTCTTTCTTGAGGCCCCATTCCTCTTGCTCCAATTTCAGTGTGCTTACCGCCTTAAACTGTTGGATGAACGTGTTCGCCTTCTGCCGGCGGCTTACGAAGTTTCTGCCACCATTGGTGATAATTCTAGCGGGGTCTGACTTCTGAGTCGAGGTGAGGTTCCGGAGCAGCTTCCACATCTCCCGGCTCCCCTTGGAGGATAGGACTTTCCTCTTCCAAATGTCAGCTTTCCGTTCTTTAACCATCTCTTTCACTCTGGTGTCCTGGTCTTTGTATTTCTCCAAGTGGATACTGAGGCAGAGCCACAAGTCATCTCTCCTCTTCTCCTCTTCAGCGATTTCTCTCATCTTCCAACACTCATTGGTCATCCCCACCGCCTTAAGACCAATATGGCGTCGGGCCTCCTCCAGTATCGTCTTGCAGAATCTGTTGTAGAGCTCCATTGGTCATTGCTGGTCGTGTAGCTCCCAGCTCACGAATGCTGCCTCTGTTACTATCTTGAAGGCCGAAAGGTCCCCCATTTTCCAACTCTAGACCAGCCATTTTTTACCCTTCATCGTTTCTGCCGGAAGGTTGACCGTTGTGAATATGACACAGTGGTCGGACGACAGTAGGTTTCAACTCCCCATGCACATAAATCAGTCATCATTTGATGTGCGATTGTCACATCTGGCGTAGATAACCGGCCAGTGCCTGGGTCCTGTCTGGTATGGCTTCCATTATTCAGGAACACACCATTCATCACCAAGCTACTGTCCTCTTTCATCTGGGTTTGCATTGCTATCCCAGAGAGCGTCATGGGCATTCAGGTCGGCACAGAAGATTTCATTCATAGCGATCTTGAGGTCGAGGTCGCCTTCCATGTGATTTATTTGTTGTAGGTAATGGGAGTTTGCTGGATGGAGGTACACGTTGCTCACCCATAGGCTATGATTCCTTGGGAGCAGGATTTCGATCTTCAAGCACTCTAGGCCACTTGGCTGGATGTCGTCATTTCTAATCACGGTGTAAGCGAGGTTTTTCTTAACATGTGATTAGGCCTCCTCCTCGTGCTTCCCCTTGGAGGATCCTGTCCTTTCGTATCCTGACATACGAATGCATGTCGGGTATTCTGTCCTTTGGGAGGAAGTTTTGTCTCCTGTATGCACGCAATATCTATGTTCCTTTCTGTGAGCAGGTGCTCGAGGAGTTGGTGTTCGTGTAGTAGGCCATTCGTGTTCCATTGGAGCAAGTGGATTTGCGGCTGAGCTATTCCTCTGTCTGCTGGGTCTAACAGTGGTTGTGTTGGCGGGTTAGTAGTGTTCTTGTTGGCCGCATCTTTGCAGTCATTGCATTGCCATCCTCCTGTCTCTGCCAGCGACTGGGCTTGAAGTCTGGTTGCGGTAGCACATTTCATGTGGAAGTTACTCTTGCAGGACATACAGGTCAGTCTCCTTGTTCCACTACGAACCTTCTCTTTGCATGCAGAACAGGTAGCAGTTGGCAGTGTCAGTGCTTCTGGTGTTTCACTTGGGGTACTATTTGTAGTCGACGGTTGGCTGGGCAGCGTTGGTTCTGTCATCGTTCCCCTTCTCTGTAGACGGCACTCTCTGCATTTCCACTCTTGTCTGTCGGCTGTACCTTCCCTCTTCACGCAGGACTGGTGGAATGGTTGGTCACATTCTGTCCAGCAGAGGAGGTTCCTGTGGATCCTCTTCTTGCAGTGTCGACATTCTTTCCTATCCGAGTCTTCTGTTGTCGCCTCCTCCGGGGGCCCATTGATACAGCAGATCCATATGCGGCAGCCTCTCTTCAGGTCCTCCCTATCCTTCTGGCTGAGTGAGGTGCATGCCAGGTGTGGGGGGGGTGCGGCAGACATTGCAGATCGCTCTGGTGTTAGTTCGTCTGAAGGTTTTCAAGCATTTAGAGCACACCCCTCTCTCCTCGCTTCCTCCCGGACTGCAGGAGAGCCATGTGTATGTCCTCTCTCTGCGCTTTCTCTCTGTCTCTCCACTGCACTTCAGATGGATGCAGGAGCCAAAAGCAGCGCATTGTACTCCTTTCCCCGTCTCCGGCTTTCCACACACTCCGCAGGGTTGGTGGGGGCCCGGTTTGCTCTCCACGTCGCCAGCCTTCAGGAGCAGTCTTTGGAGGGTTAGGGCTCGGACCCTCCGGGTGGTGATTATGGTCCTTCGTGTCGGTTGCTCGGGAGGTAGGACCTGGTCATTCCGAGCTGTAGAAAAAATCCCTGGTTGTCCACATTGTTGGCGAGAGCTCCTGGGGTATGGAAGGTGGCTCTCTTCGTTGAGCTGCTGTTGCCGTTTAATTCAGCTGGCAGGGGGATGAAGTTGTGCATCTTCGTACCATACCGTGCATAAAAAGTTAATAGTGTTACTCCAGGTTTATGTATAATAAGGACTGTAGTAGTAATGGCTGATTTGTTTGACTATTTCCGACCAACCACAGGACATCCACACTTTAAAGAGCTGTGCATCAAATGCCAAAACTACTTCTTGTAAGCAATACATCGCCGGCATGATGTCTTTATCTTGACTTAGCATTTGCTGCAAAGCAGAAACCTGGCATCATTTGTCAGGTATATTAGATGAGACACCAGCAAGGAAACAGCTACAGGTTTCCTCGTGAAAGACGAACTGTATTACAGTATCACAGTTTGTACATTATTACCTCATCTGTTGCAGTGCCTCAAATAGATAAATAAAAACACTGAAAGCATATCCTGGATAATTAGTCATTCTACACTCACTTAGTTAACCTGTACAAAGCAGATCACTGTTAATCTACTCTTACAGAACCGACAGCCACACTCATTTTGATTACACTCTGTGGTACACAAATAGGTGCTGACATCCTTTCTATAGTAAATTAATGACATCAAAAGAACACCATTCTGTGTACGGTTTGTGCTGAACATTGATCTTCTTTCATTATAATGATGATTTATTATGTTGTAAATTGCCAATGATGTTCTTGTTTTTCTTTATTTGCTTTATTTATTCTTTGTAGTGTCTTCTTTTTTTTTTTTTTACAAATCTTTTCATTAATAGCTACAAAAAATATAATTTCTTGCCTTTAACCTTCAATGAATCAAATTATGAGTATAGTTATAAATATAAACTGTAACACCTGGGTCATTATTGGATGGTTTTACTTCCCTACGTGTTTACCTTCTTAACTAGTTGGCGGGGAAAACAAAGATGACATAGGCAGTGTTCCTGCCTTGTTTTTATCTGGCAGCTGCTATTTTTTCAGGTGGAGATGATAAATGCTTCTTTCTGTAATATTTGTGAGCATTCGTTTGATGTGGTAAAGTTGTACTGCATTCTTATGTAAAAACAAAAGAAGTACATTTCACAAACTTATTTTGGTATAGACTGCAAAATATACAGGTGCACAAGGGTGCACTAATATTTTAGAAAGTCAGAGGGAAATGATTCAGCAGACTTTGTATCCCCCCCACCCCACAGTGATGTTTGCCAGATATAATCAGTTTTGCTAAATTATGAGAAAATTGTGACTTTATGCACAAACAAAAAGTTTGCTTGTTTGGGTGGTTGGTCTCAATAGAAAAAGAAATACCTTTAATTGTGTTAGTAACTGTCAGGTACAGGTAATCTTTAGATGCTATGTTAAACTGGATTTAGGGTTTATATATATGTACGTAATCAGGAGACAGTGAATAAAGGTAATGATTATTGTAATGTAGGTTGTCCATGCATTTGAAATCAGTGATTTCTTTAAAACCTCTGCATACATTTACACATTTCCATGTGTAAGAAACGCAACATAATTCAAGTTGGGAAACAGTGAGTGTAAAGCTTACTATTCAGTTATGCTAGCAAATAGTTCTTACACTGTTCCTGTATTTAAAGAAAAGAAAGCATTATCTTTTATAATGAGTCAATTTAATGGCAACATCAACATCTTTAGCTGTGCAGAATATTTCCTTTTGTTTTATTTATTATATTATATAAACACATTCAGACATACTACTGTCAAATTGATGCAAGGGACATTTGTGTTTTTTTTTTTATTAATTAACTGTTTTCTATTACTAGGTTAATATTCTGACATTGCTGGCTGTTTCTCAAAACCTCAGATAGCATGGTTAATGTCTGATTTTTGATTTATTGCTTCTGCAATACCAAAAATAATTTTCTGCCTGATTTCTGTTTTTAGGTAATTTTAAAAATGGTTCATAGAGCACAATAACTAGTTAAATATGGAAATATAAACGAAAATCAATAATGCAGTGAAAGAATAATATATAAGACAAAATTTAAGGTTGACCTCAACTTTTTGGAATGTCTGTTAATAAATCCACTGTACAGGAGCACATTGGCTGCTTTGACCAGAAACTAATGCAGTGCTAGTCTTCAGGAATCAACCCAACTGCATTAATTTGATGTGCATGGCTTCATGACCAAACTAGCTACAGATCATTATGCACCTACCAAAAAGCGTTTTCTTGGAGATGTGATTGTAGGCTTGCTCCTGTTTCAATCTAACCCTTACCTGACTATTGATACAGCACAATGGGAACAGACTTTTATCTGAATAGGGAATCTTAAGTTCCACCAATGCAGCCTTTGCTTGAAAATAACATTAATATTTGTGATGTTTATACAGTTGTGGAAATCTTATAGGTCAGTTGGTTTGATAGCCATCTAATTATCAATAGTTGTTTCCCTACTCTGGTTGGAATAACCAGGTATATTTCAGTTCACTTTTACTGAGCAATGGATTGCTGATTTCTCTCAATAGGTCATTGTATGTCAGTGGTTGATCTACTTGGGATCTCCAAATTTAGGGCAATCAGCAATAGCAATTTTCCTAATTTGACTATAGACAGCTGGTGACAATGGGGCTAGTATCCAGTCGATAACAAATATTTTGACTGTGAAGTCCAGTTTTGTTTTCATGCTGATGATTTGTGATCTCTCCTACACCAAAGATATTTAAGCTATGACACAATAATTTGATAAAGTTTTGTCATTTTCATCAGGTATTTTACCTGGCAAAGGTGCAGAAAACTAAAGCTAAGATACTTGAAAAATGAAAATTCCTACCCCATGCAAGAGCACCACTTGATAGACCCAGAACTGCGCAATATTTCCTTAGAATGGTGGGGCTATAGAACTGCATGATTTTACAGTTTTCTCATTTTGGTCATTTTACAGGATCATTGACTAGGCTTAGTGATAGTTCATTTTTTTTCTTCTTTGTGTTCATACATTTTTAAAATTATTAAGAAAAACAAATTCCATGGACAGTAACCCCAGAGAGGGAAAAGGAGAAAATAACAACTTACTGAACAAAGAAATAGTTTTCAAATAAGTAAACAGATAACTCTTGAGCCCTGAAGAGACAAGTTCAGTCATATGACAAGTATGATTCCAAGCCATGAGAACTATTTCAGACTAGAGGAAGCTTTGTCTGTAGACGACTATGCCATAAACAGGATGTAGACTGGAACTGGGTTGGGCATTTTATAGGAGTCACCAGGGAATCTTTAAGGAACTTCATGCTGTGTGTGCAGGTGTCCACAAGAACCATCAGATGTTATCTCCACAGCATCTTACCCCATTGCAATGTCAGTCAACTGCGATGGGCAACCATGCTTTCCTGGCTTCTAACACTATTGTTTTCTGATGACTCCAGGTTTAAACATTTCTCAGACAGGAGGCATGTGTGGATGCAGCGCTATCCAGCTCAGGAATTTTTATGATGTATCTGCAAGCCATGGCAGGACAAGTGGTTGGTCACAAGTAGTGGTCTATGAAGGAACTAATGACTAACTTTTTCAGGATTGATTTTTTTTTGCCTGTCTGTGCCAGTGGCCATCTGTCCAAATAGGCCCAATTAGGGAAAATAGTGCCCCCATTCAAACTTCTCACTATTGAATGCAAAGATAAAAAGAGAGCTTGGGCATCACGAATCTGGCGTGACAAGGCCAATCATTAGATGTGAACATCATCGAGCTTGTGTGTGGGCTTCCTTTATAGATCTCTGTGAAGATGCCACCATAAACCAATTTTCCATGACTTCCTATGCACATTCTATGCCAAAAGTATTATCTGTCTCATATTTTGCCAGTGTTATGTATGATACCAGAATAAACAGAAGTTTCAATTTTTTTTTTTTTTTTGTCTATTTACTTATGTCAGTCTCTCTATTTAGAGCATGTTTAATTTGAAATTCACAATTTTATTACATTTTCAGTACCAATACATTAAAAATAGTCCCCAGAAATATTTACATAGGTAGTGAGAATGTCTGTAAATTGTATTTTACAAAGATTGTCATTGGAATTCCAATTTTCCCAAATGAGCTTAACATCAGATTAAGAGGCAGCTTAATTGAACAATACAGGATATTAAATGGCTTGAAGAAATTAGACCATACTAATCTTTTCTTGAGGCATGTATCAAAATTCAGCTAAATGTCATGGATTTAAGTTGTAGAAACATCAGACTAGATTGGGCACAGGTAACATCTCTCCAGGGAGTTGACTGGTTGTTGCTGGGTTGGACTGATAAATGAGACTGAACAAAAGATCTACTCTAGCCTGTCAAAAAGCCAAACACGAAACATATCTAAGATAAGACACCATAATAAGATGTGTAGAAATGTTTTTTTTTTTTAATTCACATTGTAAATATATAATATTAAATATGCACAAATTAATCTTGATTAATCTCGACATGCATTTCATAAATTAACTTCACAAAAGATATCAGTAAAATAATTCAGATGCTAAGTTTCTACATTTGTCTTTGCATCTTTGATTACTTTGATAATTAAAATTATACAAAATTAACCATTTTTATTGTTTTATAACAAATCTGTGTGAATTTTTTGTAATTTTTTAAGTATTTCAAACAAATTTATTATGAATTTAAAATTAAGTCTCATAAAATTATTAGAAAGTACAATTTGAGATATTGATGCAATTTTTTTTTCATGCAGCTTTTGTATACAAATCTTAAACTTCCAATTCCTTTGAATTATTTTTAAACTTGATGTCCCAAAATGGTCCAACATAGGCTCATATAACATTGAGAACCAGGAAATTCTATAGTGGATTTCATATGATTATATTTTAAATTGTCTAAATACTTTTATTAGAGAGAAAGAGAATCTTTCAATGGAAACCTAACTTTCTATATGGTATCAATTATTACTAGCATCATCTTTAAGTTGGTTTTTGTTTATTGTTTTTATTGTTTGTTTTCCTTTTTAGGTTCACTTTATAAAAACATTATTTCAGAAGTTGAATTAATAATATCTATGGTCTCTAACCAAACACTAAGCATTTATAAGTCTCATTCTCACATTTGGAAAATTTTCAAGTCAGTGTGTAGAATATAAAAACCAATTGTGGTCAAGGGGAAGTAATTTTAAAGGGGAGGTGACCCCTCAAATTGTTATTGTAATGTCTTTACTAACATTGTGTATTGAGTTTAAAATAAATAAATGTGTGTGTGATTGTTTAAATTACTTCAGTTGCTTGAAAGATTTTCCCAATTAATTCTGCCTGTTACGTTAGGTAGAGACATAAAAATCAGTAGGAAGACAGATATAAGTTTGACATTGAATGAATACTTTTTTGGTAACACTACCAGGTATTAGCTGAAAGAAAGAAAGGAATATCGTAAGGAATTGGTTTGTATAATTAACAAGATACACTAACAGCAATCTCTCACATTCTGGCAAGGATGGTGATAACGATATTTCGGAAAACTGATTTTAAATTTATCTATGAAGCAGGGCCTTTCTTTAATGCTGAGTGATTGGTTGCCAAGCTCTCTGCTGCCTCACAGTCGGTTGAAGGGACACCAGCCTGAGGAACAAGCCCATGTTTCCTTTTGACCTTGGGGAGGAGGTTACTGCCCTTACTGTTCTAAACTGCTTAATGCATGACCACAGCAAATGAATAAAATGGACAGACAAGCTGTATGTGAAGACAAGAATTAATACTTTTTTGTGTTAGCATTTAACATTGATATTCTGTCTAGGTACATTGGCAACATGGGTTGTTTTAGGTGAAGTCATTAAAATAACAACACCTGACACACTGGAATTGTTGATTAGAAAGAAAGCAGCCTCCAGAGTGTGAAAACCATCATTTCCTGGTCAGCTAAAATACAAAACAAACATGGGCCAGATGTTCTATTAATCCTGGTCTCATCTTTACAAATAGTATTCTTTTACATCTGTTGTCTTCTTTCAAGTGGCAACATATGGCAATTAACTCTTTGATTTTTCTTTTTGAAATTTTTTACTCTAATGATTGCAAAAAAAAAAAAACTGCTCTTTAGCAGATTAGGTGGTGTAACTGCTACAGAGAATTTTATGGGAGATTGGTCAAAATGGTGCAAGTTAAACTTTAGACTCAGAGTTATGTGGAACTAACAGCTGCAGTAAATTGGAATATTTTATTTTTAACAAGTTATATTTTAAACAAACATCACACACACACACTGACAATCTAAGAACATTTCTTGACTTGCTGGCTTAATGGTCCCTCAGCATTTCCGAATGTTACTTTTTTCATGGTCGTCCAAAGTGATAGTGATTCAACCTTAGAAATTGCTTTGTTGGTCTAATGGTTTTCTTTTTGTTTGTTTTTGAACAGCGTCTCAGCAATATTGGAAAAAAGGGCTGCCTGCCCCGCAGGTTTGTCTCTTTGGTGTTTATGATGTTCTTGGAGATAATATTGAATAGTTTCAGTCCAGTCCATGTTCTTGACAAAAGAGATCAACTTGAATAATCTGCTGCAGACAATGTACAAACAAAAAACAATAATTAGTATTAATGTTTTATGAATCATCTAATAGCTGTGACCATAGTTTTTGTTTAATGCTAAATGCATTTGATAAAAGTTTCTTGTGTACATAGAACATAGTATATAGTATGGCAGGTACATTAGATACAAACAAAGGATAAGAAACCATCTCACCTTAGCCACAACTTGAAAAGATTTCTCTGCCTTTCACTTTTACTGCTAGTCTTTCACACATTACTGATTCTATGACTAAGGAAACAACTGTCTCAGGTTTATTGCTTCATATTATTTTAGGAAGCTGCTTTTTTGTGTGTGTGTCAAAAACCTACATTTTATTTATTGGTTTAGAAATTTTCTCCTGATTGTAGAAACATTTTCAAAACCATATGTGGCCAAGCATTCCGCACTGCACTGGGACAACCGTGATTGGGATGCATGGATAATCATGTTGTGTATATTGCTGCTGTGCATGTTTGTGTGGAATACTAACCTTCTGGAACATGTTTGGTTAAACTAATTTATGGTTACTTTTCATGTATGAATTGAGGCAGCATCCAATTATAGCAAATCATCACTTGGCCCATTCTTCTTTAGCAAGGATTCGTGTAGATTAAACAAATAACAATAACACATCTGGCTATTTACTAAAATTTAAAATGTAAAAACCACCAAAGTTTGGGAAATGTTTGTCAAAAATTAATTTAGCTAAGAACTCAGCTTTCACGGTAGACAGAAATAACCATGTTAATGGTTTTGAGAGATGTTGGTCGGCCTGTGACATACATAGCCTTTGTTGTTGTTTTTTATGTCTACACACTAAGCGTTGATTAGGAAACAAATTTAGAAAATATAAAAAAAACAAACAAAAACAAATTGCTTTTCTGCTTCGTTAAAAGCCATATGGTTTGGTCTTCATTAACCACAAAAAATGATCCACCAAAACAGGCAGAGTTATCAACCAGACAGCACTGATTTTAGATGATGTGAACATGTTTTTGCACTTTAATTCTCTTATTATCTGGAACTAAAGTTTCATAGTCTCTTCTTTTACCAGATAAAACTCCGTTTAAAATATAACAAACATATTTTAAAAAATAATTTTTAAATAAATGCAATGTAATAACAAAATTTATTTATGCTACACTCTGTGATTGCAAGTTCATCCATAACTCAGAAACTCAGTTCAAAAGAAGACAGAAATTTCCATTCCTTTGTAGTTTTATATTATATATATAAATTGGATACGATAAAATTTTACTTTCAGTTTTAGTTTTGCAATTAAAACAAACAATCATTGATTGTAAATTTTTTTTCAAAATGCTAAGATATTAAAAGCAGGTATGTCAACCGTGTGCAAGCTAATTCCAAAACTGCAGTTCTTGCAAGTTTATTTCTTACATGGGAAACACAACCATGGGAGATAACTTTCTATCTGTTCCAGTGCATACTTCATGGAAATATATACCCATACACAATGCTGTTTGTGGAAGGCAAATAATTTGTGCAAAAAATACAACTTGCTGAGCTATTTTTATCTTTGTTTTTATGAAAGACCCATTTTCTGTCTCAAAGATGTAACTATCTAACTTGTGGTTATATTACATTCTTTCCAGAAGCTATTGTAAATGGTATTTAGTTTTTGGCTGTTTGTTGTCTTGTGCAAGACAAGAGTTTGTCAGGAATCCAATCTCATGTAAATCAACAAAAAAGAAATGAGAGATTTGCAAGGTACCCACTTAAAATAAAATTGAAACTTTAGGTAAGGAAAAGTGGAATCTACATTTAAAAGATTTAGAGTTATCTGAATATACTTTCATCTTCTTCTATTTCTTTTTAAATAAAGTTATAGTTGTATAATTGTAAGTGAATTTGTAAACCTATAGTTAATTATATATTCTATTTATTCAGTCTCCCTTGTGTAATCTGTTTTGATTACTACATAAAAGGCTAGATATGTTTTCATTAGTATACATCTAAAAATTATATTTACGTAGATATGTTTGAATTAATTTTAAATTAAATAATACCTTTTATCATTTCATTTCCAAAGTAATTTTTGTCACTATCACAAATGATTATGACAGAGTACCCTCCCTTGTAAGGTAAACTTTAAATTTTCTCCCCTTTACAATAATATATATTTGTATTATATGTGTAACTTAAACTGTTGTACACGTTGAAAGAAAAAATGTATAAAGCAATTTTATCTCTTTTGCAAGCATTATGTTAAAAAAAACTTGTAGGCGTCACTTTATTTTTATATATAACAGAAAAATCTTGAAACTTCAAACTATACGAATATTCATAACATCAAATTGAAAGCCATTGGTAAAATCAATTATATTCATGAAGTTAATAAATAATATTTTCTTTATTCATTTATGTTATCGTTGTTTTAAAAGTATATTTTCTGAAAACATGTACGTTTATTTAAAGAAAAAATAATCTTCTATCCCTCCTGTGTAACTAATTATAATGTAAGGGAGATAGTTCATAATATTTTACTAGTTTACGTTTGTCCTTTCATCTATTAATTAAAACATCATCACAAATATACACTGACAAATCGACTCTTTCTGCATAAGACGAAATAAATAGTAAGGAAATTATTGCGTAAATGATCAGAAATTAAAAACCATCCACAATAGCTTTTGTAAAGAAAGTAACATAACCACTAGTGAAACGATTATGTCCCCTACATATAGTAAATAACCCATCAGTTTAGCTGTGATAATGTTAAAAAGAACTTACATTTTGCGTTTTTAATCACAATTATGAGATAAAACGGTTGCTTTGTTTTAAAAACAGTATCAGTAAAACATATTTGCTTTATCTTTTTGCCATGTAAGAAATTCAGGGTGTAGGGGAAGTAACTCATGCCAAGAAATTACAGTTGGCAATTTTGTCCTTGTAGATGTAAAATAAAATAACTTAGTTTTTATATATATATATATATCTTTTAAGTAGTAAATTCTGAGGGAATATTTTTTAAGTAAGCATTTGCTAAATACTGTGATTTTTTTTCCAAAAATCTTAGGGAAACAAAGTGAACATATTCAGGAATATGGCTTGGCCAGACACTTGGAATTCTGGTAATGGCTACAAACTTTTAATGAATGGTTTAAACAGTGAATGGCTTTACAGTCATTAGACTCTAGTAAAAAAAATTATGATATTCTAAAATATTATTTTTTTATTTTTGCAGTTAATGAAATTTAATTGTAAACTACCAAGTGGAGATGTTTGTTTAAGAAAGAAAAACAGTTTTGAAATAATGTATGCTGTGAATTGGGAATTTTTGTGTTTTTCATAGAATGTCCATGATACAAGGTGTAGGCAGGTATGTTATTCTGCCATCTTGTATACATTGCCTGTTTTGTTTCTTACAAAGACAATTGTAAGCATTCAATTTTGATGAAACTAGGATTTTGTTGTTGTGCACCCTATCTAGTACACTAATTAAGGGGGATAACACCGGAAGCTATGGCCAGCACAAAAGTGCCCATCATACTGAAAATGTGGCAGGAAACATGGCTTGCTGGTGAAGAAGAGTGAGAAGAAACCAAGCCAGTTCCCCTGCAGGATTCAAACTCGGGCCCTCAACTTTGGCAGTCCAGTAGTCTACCACCACAACGCTGCCCAACTAAGACCTTCGATGTCAATAAGTATTCCTATTGGTAAAGAAAAAACAAAAAAAAAACCTGCAGGTCATAATAGTGGGCTCACCAATAAAGGCAAAAGTTAGCAGGAAAGACTAAAAACTTTTACGTGTATAGATATTCTATCACTCATATACTTAGGTATGAAACATTTCATTGGTGAGTCCACAGCTATAGCCACATATGTGTGTCATTAATGTTTGCTATTTTCTAAGTTAATTATAACTGATAAGCAGAAATGTCACAGAAAATATTTTATAAAAATAAATTCTAACTGCACTTGGAAGTTTTTGATTTTTGGAAACAGAAGTGTATTTAGAAAGTTCATTAATTTGTTGAAACAATGAATAACAAATTCATATATCCATTATAACATTTATTTGTTGTTGTTTTTTTTTAAACAGAAAAAAGTATTAGTAGTGATGACTGACATACATGTGTCTGCTTTGATGTAAATCTTTTAACCTGTCCGACTACAAAACTACAACAGACAACATAAAGAAATGGTTAAAACTTTGTTTCATAGAACAAACCAGCATCACTGTCCATTCTCTGCTTTGCCCAGTATGAATATCCTATCTGTGTAATGTAGGTCATATCACTAGAATTATAATTCACAGAGGAATTCTTTCAGAAGGAAAGAGAATGATTTGTCTCTGCTGTTTGTTTGTCTGTCTCTCTCTCTCTCTCTCCATAGCTCTAGACAACTGCCAGCAGTACCAAAGAAAAACGAAGAATTTAAAAAAAAAAGAAAAATGACACCAACAGAATTTCAGACTACACATCACATCAACCAAATTACTTTTACTATTTAAAAGATAGTATTATGACAAAATTCTGATGTTGTGTGTATACATACACATACAAACACGCACACACACACAAACAAACAAACATTTTTGTTTCTTAAGCTGTACAACAGCAATTTCAGATTAGGTGAATTTCATGTAGGCTCCAGTGTATCACATTGTTAGCCATCCATGAAGTACATTCTAGAAACTTAATCCTTTGTCCATCTGCACATATTATCCAGTTAATCAGTCATGTAATGTTCCTGTTAAGTCAGCTCCAAGTCTGTCCAGTTTTTTTTTTCTTTTTCATTTTGCTGCCTTAATCTCTCAAATAAATACCAAGTCTCAAAAAAAGAAAATAATAATTACTTAAAAAATTATTATAATAAAATTATAAAGTTCTTTCTGGTGAAATTTCAGTAAATGCCCCTAGCATTAATGAAACATATTTGAAAGTGACAGATCTTCAGTGCACTCGAGCTGTGAAGCAGTTAGACATATTTATCCGACACAGGTCCAGGGAAGATGCTCTCATGACAGAGCTGCATGCCGCCATACAGTGTGAACAATGAAGATAAGTGCTGCTGATGGTGACAGAACATGTGCGTAGTTCTTTCTTCCAGCATAATGGACATTGGGCTTGCTTGTGTTAACGTGATGATCAGGTGGTTCTGGAAAAAAAAAAAAAAAACAGCTAGAAAGAGAACCTTGTTTATGGGCAGGAACATTGTTGCAAGTTTGAGGAAAAGGAGGTCCATTCACCTCCGAACACTGGTGGTACATTTTCCCATAAACTGTGGGTATGGATGTTTACCTTCTTCATTTGGGGATAAACTGTTGGCACTTAATGACTTTTGCTATCATAAATAAGCCAGCATTAAACAGTGAATTGTAAACCAACCATCATTAAAAAATAAATAAATTAGTTAATAACAACAATTTGGCATTTCACAGAATTACTTTAAAAAATACACTAATTGAAAAAGAAATGAAGAATGTTTTTTGCTAAGGAAATAGTTATTACTTGGTCTCAGAGAGGCAGCAGGCATCAGATCTCACTAGGTATCTCTCTTTCCATGTGCAAAATTTTGTAACAATTTTAAAAGAAATTAAGGATGGGAATGCAAAGTAAATTGATAATACAATGAAAATCTGTATTTATTTGCCTTTTATTTAATACCTTGTTTACAATGTCCAACTTAAAAGAAAAGGTCTAACAGTAATTTTGCTTAAAAAGTAGCTGACAGATCATTCCATTTTTAATAAAAATATACAAAATCAAAGATATGCTTCATGGAAAGCTTTCCATAGGAATTAAGTTCAGTTTGTGTTTCTAAATAAAAACATGAACTAATGCAGTAAAACAGATAATATAAAGTGTATAACGGATGGTACATTACATGGAGATAAAAGATTTATCTTTCTTCTTTTGTAGTGATTGCTTGGTTGAAGATAATACTAGTTTAAAATGAATAGCATGAATGAATCATACATTTTGAATATGTAAAAAAAATTATCACATGGCATGAAACAGTTATTGGAAAAATTTTACAAAGCTATAGAAAAAAAAATGAAAATTCAGAATTATGTACTAGGCATAAAAATCTAGTGAAAGTGGGGTTTAGGGAAAATTTTGTCAAAATTATTGCGAGTGAGTGAAATGTAAAACTACCATCAGGTGTTGCTGACTGATGTCTAAAAATAAATGTAGGAAACAGAAGATAAATAATGCATTGAAAACACACAACTGCCCCCCCAACTATTAAAAATTTTTTTTTAAATGCATAGTGTATGTAAAATGGAAAATTTGAAATCTAGGCTGACTTGTATACATAAAAATGAGGAGACTATATATATATATACCCAGCATTAGTTTCACATTAAAATTCCATGATGGTGGTCTGCAAGCAAATCATGTGACCAGAGACTCCTTGAAGTAGGTCAGTGATGCCAGACCAGTTGGATTTGCTGCCAATCCCTAACCCTGCATACAGGGTAACCAAAAAATGACTATGTAAATCAATGTGATTCTTTTACTTTGTGGGGAACCTATACAAATCATGACAGCATTTCTCCATGAACATGTTATAATAAAATCCACAGGCTAATTTAGGTAAAGAATGAAGTATTTCCTATATCGACTTAGCACAGCATTTCTTCCCAAGTATAAATAAGTATATGATACAAAAATTCCAATAATGCTAGATTTTTGTGCCCCTATTCCTTTATATTTAAAGCAATTTTTGTGATTACCCAGTATGGCCTCTCTGGTCTAGCATACTTATCCTAGATCATTTAAATAATGACCTCTTGTGGTTATTTGGGTTTGTTCTAAATGTTCCCACAAAGAAGTTGGTTGTAAGAATTTAATAAAAGCCTAAAAGCTATGCTATATAACTTTGATTAAAATCCCGAGAAAGACTGAAACAGTTGCTTGTGAATGAAGTTAAACAGAAAATTGAAGACATGATGGGTATACTTAAGGATTTTACAGCATTCATTGATCTGTCACAGATTTTCTGGCACTGTAGTAATGTCTAATAATGACATATTATTTTGAACGTGCAAGTTCATTATAGTCAGATGCAAAGCTTATGTAATTTAATTAAAAGAAGCTTTTTGGTACAATTCATTGATATTTGGTGATAAATATATGTAGGATTTACTGTAAATCATAAAGATTCTCAGTGCCTTTTCTGAAGCTGATTATCCTGCCAGAATATAAAGGTACACAAGCAAAACATAATTAAACTTAAAACTCTTGCACATTAAAACATTTTCTTATACAGTAATGGTACATCAGCCGAACATTACAGTGTCAGCCAGTAAGCTTTCCATATACTTCCCTTCATGAGCTGATACTTTGGCTGCAAGTTCAAACAGGAGGAAAAAATTCAAGCATTAGTGGCAGGGTTACTTTCAGAGATAAAGCCACATCAGGATGTTATGTACAATATACCATGGCTACCAACAATTCAAGGTTCCAACTGTCTCCTACCTGTATTTTCCTTTTTTTTCAACTGTTTCTCTCTTTTTTTTCTTCCAGTTTTGTAATCCATTAAGGAATGAATATTGTTTGACATTGAAGTTTTTCTGTGAGCACCAAAATAAATTTTTAAAAATATTTATATATTCTAGCCCCGCACCTTTAGATTTAAAAAATAATTCCTGATGATTGAATTTTTGCTCATGAAATCCTGATACCTTATAGTAGTGTAAAGAAACAGCATGGGTTCATTAATTATTATGTCACCTCCAAACAACAGCAACAACATTGTCTACAGTATATATATTTTTTTTTCCTTTTTTAAAATCTGTTATTTTATTGTCTACTGAATACTGTTTATATTTTCCAAAGATGAATTATCTGATAATAAAACAATTAACTAAAATAAAAATACAAATTAGCTATAAAAAGCTATCTTGCACATAAGGAAATGAGCAGTTATGTACAGTAGGCTTGAATGAGTGCACATGCTTGTGAAAACACTTTTTATAGTAGAGTTTAAGGTAGAAAGTGTAGGACCATCAGGTTACGGTACTATGTTTGTATTCATGATTTATTGTATAAATATTTAATGATTCTAGAAGAAAATCATTCTGGAAGGCAGCTACTATTACACTTTGGCTCAACAATAATTCCGAAGTCATGTTTAATTGCAATTTATTATGTAGCATCATCATTTTGTCAAACCCCTGTCCTGACTTTTGAAGTGTAAGGACATTTCATGGCAGTAAGGTGAAATAGACAAGGGGGTGGGGTATATGTGGTATTAGCTTTGTTGACCAAGCAAGTTATCTATGTATGGATGGGGACTCTTGAGTGATGGTCAAAGTGAAAGCCAGTCAAAAGTAAACTATGGATCCACCACTAGATGTACCTGGAAAACTCAACTAGAACTCACTTTTCAATGTGAAAAAAAAAAACCAGAATGTCTGGAGGAAATCCACATAACCAGCTGGTGAAGAAAAATCAGAAGATGCCATTCCAGGAAAGTACACCAAACTAAGCCACTCCCACCTGGAATTTAAACTCAGTCTAGAGCACCTTGTATGTTGAATTGGTTCTGAATAAATGGCACACATACGGAAGGTGTCAGAATTTTAAAAAAAGCTTAGGACAGGTTCTTGCTGAATCCCAGTTCATTCCCAAACCTTTCCAAAAATGCTGTGAGGCTAGAGCTAACTCTTAGTTTATATAATAATTTTCACACTGCTGGAGAAATGAGGGTTACAAATGCCACTTACTATACCTGACCCAATGTCTCAAAGACATGACATATGAGTAAAAACATCAGTAAGAATGTAGCCTTCTCTTGGTTATGATTAGTCAAATGTTAGCCTGTGGAGATGCAGGTGTTAGTATGTAAAATGAAAACAACACTGGTAGCAAATATTGATGGGACAATCACCAATATAGTCACCTGTTCTAACAATAACATACTGTGCTTGTTTTATCTTGATGATGAAATACTAATGAGAATAATATATACTTTATTCTTATATACTTAATAACTACAGATGATAATTTCAATCTAGCTGACTCATTTAAATGGAACAATAACAAAATAAGTTTAAGAAATTGCTTAAAGTGTATAACAACATTTACTTCGCTCATTCACAAATTTATAAAGAGATGATAATCAGTCACTATATAATCTTCATGAACAATATAGAAAATATCTTATATTTATTTTTATAAGAGTGAAAAAAGACATTATTTAGTTAAACTGAAAATTTGTATGCAAGCTAAATGAATTAATTAATAGCTTTATTCAGATAGTTTTTTTTCCCCTAAATTAGTTTTTTGATGTTTTAAAGATTTAAAAAAAAAAATTTACAGGTGTATATATAAAATAATTTTATACTCAGTTAAATTGCACTTTTATCTGAAGTATATGGTAACACACTTTCCTGTTGCCATATTACTGGTAACCATTTTCCTGCCAACATATGCTTGCTGTACTAAATGCCAGCCAGTACATTTTCCTGCCAATACGTTCTTCCATAAAGAAATGCAATGACAAAGCATTTATTTTCATAAAGTTAGGAATTGATAATTACTTGATAAATCTAGCATTTAAATGTGTAAAAATTTTATAAAATTTATTATTTTGATTATTTATTATTTGAAGCACTGAAATGATAATACAGCTCCTTGATTTCTAAAATTTAAAGCATTACCTTTTGAAATGGCACAAAATGGCAGAAGCAAAATAGATACGACTAGCAAGAGAAGCTGCACACAAGGAATATGTTTACAACTATGAAAAACCAAGTAAAAGTGACCAAAATATGCAATTGTATTTTTGTGACAAGGGTGCATATTCATGGAAATACAAAAGTAAAATTTTGTAAAGAACACAGCCATGCACCAGATGGTGCAAGGAAGCAGAGAACAGAAGTCATAGGAGCAGCAAAGTGGCAGCAAAGCGAGAGAGAGAGAGAGATGATGAATGATTGATAACAATTTTTGCCAACCACACAACCAATCTCCCGCAGTGACCCAGGGTTGTTGGTACCCCAAGCAAATTGAATTCCAGTGCCCTTAAGACTTACCATTTTAATATTTTCTATAATGATAAAAAATTTAAAATATAGGAATAAAGAATTTATTACAGATATTTACAAGTAAACAGTCAGTCCCAAGGCACCTAGCCCAAGTGAGCATCAGGACCATTCCCTTGTACATGTGTTTAGTAATCTGACCTGGCTGACCTCCATGATGCTTTCCTTGTCTCTCTTGTCCCAACAATAAGAAGGAACACACCCCACCCCTGAAAATTTTGACTGCATGTCACAATTTTTAAAATATTTTCATATTTTTCTCTTTTTTTTGCCCCTCCCCCAAGCACATAGTGCCCTGGCAACTGCCTTGAGCTGCTCTGCAGAGACTGCCAATTCTGTCTGATCCCTCTCCCAAGCACATGGTGTCCTGGGTGACCATCTGGTTACCCAGAATGTTGAGCCAGCCCTGCAATAACCACCAATTCCATCTGGTGAGTGATCAAATGGAGTAAGAACATGGCTGGCAATATTCCACAAAAACTCAAGGGATTCCTGTTCTCCCCATACAATTTTATATGCTACCAAATCAGGCATTATTTAGGGCCAGGTGATGACAGAATTCTGGTCATCTTAACATTATGTAACCTACATTTAATGACCGAAAACTGTGATTTTTTAGAAGATGGCATGTTCAACATGGCCCCTTTCCTTTTCCAACAGATGTACACAATCCATGCAAGATTCTTTGGGCTCATAGTGCGAACAATACACACACTTTCACCATCAATAACTCCGCTGTTTATTGAATGCTGTTCTCTTCCCTGAAGCTCCGATGGTTGAACTTCAACCTGAGGCATGTGATATGTGATTTTGAACTTGCTGCTATTAATGCATTCTGAAATGAATTTCAAGGGGTGGAAGTTTCAGGTTGTTTCTTCCACCTGTTCACATAAGTCAGTGGAGGAGGACCCACACCCAAGGCTACACAATGTTATACTGTGAGAAAGATAGAGATTTTGCTTTGTGGGTGCAGTGCCTCCTGGCACTGGCTTTTGTACCACCAGACTAATTAGCTGACAGGTTAGTGGACCAGCAAGCTGACAGGATTGTTGATTACTCTGAAGACAATTGGCTCAGGTGGCCACATTGTTGTTGCTAGGCAGGTTAATGTCGTCCTTTGTATCCTATTGAACTTTGGAACATGCAAGATAGCACAAGAACAAAAAAATGAGCTGGAATGATGGCATAAAGAAACAGACATCCAAATATCTTCAAGCTTGATGTTTTGCTACAGAACTCTCTGCAATATCTGTAACTGAGTTAGTATTTTTTGTCACAAGTATAATGACGTGCTGTACAGCTAACGCTGATGCTGAGATTTGAACCAGGGGTTAGCAACTGGAGATTCGTGGTTCAAATCCCAGCATCAGTGTTAGCTGTCTACAATATCTTGAGATAATGAAAACACACACACACACACACATACATCTTCAAGCTTATTGAAAGCATGAAGAAAGAGCAGGTGTTGAACAAAAATGCCTATCATACAAGCTGTGAGAGGAAGACAACTACCTACAAAACAAAGAAAGTATGCTAAATTGAACTGCATCAGGTGTTGCATGGCAGGCATACACGTTGGCAGGAAAAAGTGTCGCAGAACCTAAGTATACAGTTCAGATTAAAAGTGCATGCATAATTTTTTATAGAAGCAGGTATAAGGAAGGTTGTTTACTAGTCCATAATGACAATTTGTCTGATCTGAAATTAATAGCCATTTTTAAAAAAAATTTTCAAATAAAAAATGTTTAATTCCATAAAAAAAATTTTTTTTAAGTCTGATGATTAGATGCATTGAGATTTGTACTTTTCACTAAAATGACTTTAAAACATACCTTTT
Organism: Nautilus pompilius; assembly: GCA_018389105.1. Lineage (NCBI taxonomy): Eukaryota > Metazoa > Mollusca > Cephalopoda > Nautilida > Nautilidae > Nautilus > Nautilus pompilius. The sequence goes on from JACATO010000047.1 coordinate 746,867, forward strand.
GCAAGTTATAGATATTTTGATGATGGATGTGATTTCCTTGTGGAATAGGTGCAAATTATGCATGACTGAACAGACATCCATAAAGTTAAAAACAATGTATTTGCCTTTATCAGATTTTGTGATGAAATACTTCACATTAATGAATGGAATTAGTATTTATATTGTTCTTATTGATGATAATGCTCATCGTTATTGAACCATGTAATCTCTGTGAAACAAATACCTGAAAGAGGTTTGCAAGATCTGAAGGTCTTTCAGGAGTCCAAATTCAATAAAACAATGCATCCAGAAAATAATTCTAGCCTACAGTTAAGCAAAAACTTTTCAGAAACATTTGACCACCCACATTATTGTGTTATATCTCTCTCACACACAAAGAGAAAACAAACTGTATAGCATCTTCGATACTTATAGATGTCAAGTATTGGCTTAAAATAAAAATTTCACACTGTGATATATATATATATATATACGTATGTATTTTCCTGTAGTAAATAAGGTATGCTTTGTTTGATACTTTAAAGTGATTCATATCAGCATCTGGAAGGTTCTGTAGTGATGTTCTTTTCATACTTAGTGAAAACTTTTATAATACTACTTTCTTCTAATATATTTAAATTACAGAAAATTGCAATGCATGATTTGCAGCAACAAGTTATGTATGTAATTTATAGATGAGAACCAGACCAACATACTGATTTTATTGATGACCAGTGGGAATTTTAGCAAATAAAGAGCATGAGATAGTGGATCATTATCTACTGTATACTGACTAACCATTTATCCACTGATGATAAACACCTATGTACACAACAGTACTTATAAAGGCAATAATAAAGTGTCATGTACTTCCTGTTAGCATCTCTGTTTAAAGAAATCACACTATGCCATGTCTGAGGCATTGTAAGAAAATATACATTAAGATAAACTGAAGAGAACGCATGCTCAAAGCCATTTTATGTGCTGACTCTTTAATAACACCTAGATAATGCAGTGTGGATGACCCTCTACAGGTTACTTATGGGATTAAACAAATAGTAGGACTAAAAGGCAGCATACACAAACATTATAGTGTTTCTGTTTCCCATACCAGGAAGTGCATCTCAAGACTTCTGCTTAAACATGGCATAAGCCAAGTGGGCATTAAATTAGTAGTAGAATATTTTGCATTGTGATAAGAGATGCTTCTGTAGCTAGAGTTAATGGAGGAGTCTATAAGTTAATGAAGATCAAAGCAAAAGATTATGTCTCCTATCAGCACCCAAGCAGAATGCCTTCAAGTAGTCTAAACTCAGTGAAGCAAAGTGTCTGTTTGCAATGAAACATGCCTATCACTATTATAAATGCTGTTCCAAACACAATATTGCCCATTTCCTTATACAGTCACGGTTTCCATTTTATTGCAGCAGCACTGAGTCTTGCCTGAATATTTTCAATGTTGGATGAAGTTACCCCAGCAACCACCAGCAGAACTGAAACCATATGAAACACTGGCATTTTTCTCTGCTCAACAATGAAAATTGCATGCCCATTTCAAATTGTGAGTTTTACATTGTGTCTTTTGATTAAATGATCATCTCTGTTGCATTTAGTAAGTTAGCATGCACAAATGTTATCCAGTTTTTTCAGAGCTTTGCATTCTAGTTATGCCTTTGTCTTCTGCCAGGTGTGTATGCTTCATTAACATATTTTCATGTCATCTGTAACTAAATACATGCTATTTCTCTTTGCATTTCACTCTAAAGATGTAGTATCAGTCTGTAAGAAAATTCAAAAGTCATTTTTGGTAAGTTTTACAATGGAGGGGTTTTTTTTTTCCTTAGAAACAAACATACATACAAATAGAATTTTGTGTGGCCTAGTAAACCGAGATAAACAGAGAACAAAGATGTAATGTTAGAAAAATATTAATATAAGGCTGTTTCTCTTCATGCTACGTGTGTCGCACATTCATCTGTTTTACTGAATAGTGCAAGGGTAGTATTTCAAAGAACTATTGTTTTTGACCATGCAGAGACATCGACAGTCACTCATTAGCTTTGGTTAGTATCATCATATTTAGTTGTCCATATGTTCTTTTCCCAATCCTTTAGTCTTCTCTGCAAAGTTTCTGAAACAGTATGAAAATTCAGAGTGCTTTTATCTGACAGCATGTTACTTGCCATTGTTCTGAAATACCCACACTTCAGTATTCCAGAACTTAAAGGACCTTGTTTTGTGTAGACTCACTGGATCCTTTCAACTTAGGTTGCAAACTATAGTACAGTATCTGTTATCATGAAATTGAAGTTTTATATTTAAAAGCTACTTTTATTACAAAATAGTTAACTTTCTTTTACCTTTGAGTAGCTTTTGAAAGACAGAATTTCTTTGCCTCTGGTTTTTACTCTTGCCACTAAATGACATTTCTGTGAGTCCTCCTTCGTAAAATTCCCTACCAAACTATTGGATGAAAATTCACATATCATTAAAGTATTTTTGTTGCAACCTTTGTCATAGACAGTTACTTTTATGTCCAAAATAAACCTCTTATGGGTACTTATAGACTGATTACAGTAATGCAGAGGCAGTTAAAGCTCCTGCTAGACAAATGAAAGTGCTTGTCTAGTTAAAACAAAAGAATGACCCAATACAAGTGTCAAAGGGCCAGTAGTGGGTACTTTCTTGATTTAGGTAAGCTACAATGGCAGTACTACAAATCACTGAACAACCACACACAGCAATTTGAAAATGAAGTATGTAACATAATGCCATCTTCAAATAATTAATGTGACTTAGGTATTTATTCAAACACCAGTGATAGTTATGCATCTGTACATCAACCTGTGCACATCAGCTAAAGACCATTGTATACAGATACAAAATTGGAATGTGAAGCTAAGAGGATATCAACTGAAAAATGAAGAAGCTAGCAAGCAATGAATCAATGTCCTGAGATTGGCCTGTAAGTTTGAATGAACTGAGGACCAAAACTGGGTCTAGTACTTCTGGAAGAGCTATACTCATCTGGAGTAAAAGATTCCATGAAATCCAGAAGACTGAAAATGATATGAGATTTCCATTTGCAGAAAATTTTCCAAAGATATCTCAACTACATAAGTAATGGATGTATGACTGAAATATGGGAGTAAAAGAACATTCCCAGGTAGATGAGATAATAATTTCAGAAAAGGTTATGAGGGTTTATTATCAACAAAAAAATCTTAATTGTAAATAAAAATGCACTACAGCTGATAACGAAGAGAATAAAAGTACCAGAAATAAAGCAAACCATCAGACAAAGTTCCCAAAACCTCAACTTTCATTATTCAAGTCCTTAATTTATTCACATTTTAAATATTCTCTGTAGTCATAGTATCCGTTTTAAGAAGAATATAGTGAATTACTGAAAAGGGTTCAGCATGTATTCTACAAAATGTTTCTAGTTTTTAAGCATTTAAATTTTGTGAAAGATTAAGAATATAGATCTACCTACTGTAGTTTCGAAATTAGATGTTTTTAGGCAGGGTTTCATAGTTTATAAATTGATTAGAGTTCTATTGTGTAAACATTTACAAAGTTATGTGCAATTTAAACTTCTAGGCCAATATCGGGGACTAAAAATTATAGTTTTTAAAAGTGACAGTAATGATTCCTGCCAAACTTATTTGAATGCCATTTATTCTGTAATGGAAGACATTTTATTCATTTGTAGTAGCACATCTTGTAATATGTAGAGCTGGTAAAATTCTAGCCATGGAATCCATCAGATTAATGAGAAGATGGCATGGTGCAGGTATTCCCACAAAAGTTGCTGGTATATCTTCAGTTGCTGCTGTCATTTGGCTCTTACATGGCTTGTGAATCATGATAGTCTCATAGGTACTTAATGAAGTTCATACCTGAATGAATCTTTGAGGCCACTGCAAGCAACTTTGATCCATGCTTCTGACTGTATGGCACTTTCCTGTAGGATATGGTGATTATGATGGAAAAATCTTCTATCAAGCACCAGTAGAAGGGTATTCCAGAAAATTGGATAACCCAATAGTGAGGCACCCATCAATGAATGCAGGAGCATTTTTATACCTAAAATAAATACTTGTCCATGACATAGCACCAAATCTCCCATGTATGACAGCTGGTTGCAAACACAATGGGTCAAAAGCCTTGGAAACTTTTCCTCAGATTCATGTGCATCTAGTGGATGACTCATTTGTGAAAATATGCATTACCAGTATGTAACAAGCCTGTCAATATGCACATGGTACCAGACAAGGTGGTAGCTTTATTCACATCTGTTACCAACAGCTTCTGTCAAGCAACCTGTCCAATGTTCCATGTTCTTTGTAGGGGCTAATGCTCAGCTGCAGTAGTCAAAAGGGATTGTTGGTGGTAACTGCATATCTTGTGGAAAACAGCTTGTTTAGTGCATATGGTGATAATGCAAATTATTAAGGAAATTGATGTGCAGTGGTTACATAGACAGAATGTTCAATATATAGTATTATGAACAGTGAAATATTAGTGGAAGTACAGTATACAAGGTGCCCAATCTCAAATTATTCAATTATGTGACTCATGCTTTTGGTATCATGCTTTCTAGGAATACAAGTCTGCCTAACTTGTTAGCCCATTTTATAGCACTGACAGTAGTCAACATAAATATTGGATAAAGTAACTTTTCTTGGGAGGTTGTAATTATTATGGCAGGATGATGTAAAATAAAATCAAATTGATGGACATTCAATTTTCTTTATGAAACTTTTCTATAAGCTTTGATGACCAGGTTCTGTTCTACCTCCTTATAGCAGTTTAACTAAAATGGACTAGAATTGTGTGTGTTTGTGTGTGTGTGTGTGTGTGTGTGTGCGTGTGCGTGCGTGTACACATGCATAGTCAACCCATTATTTTGATCTTTTGTGAAAATCATTCTAGAGTAGCAAAAGAGTATGAGATCAGTCCTACTCTTGTTAACCAAGGTAAATCATGTTGTTGGTTTCTTCAGGTGTGTACTACCACTTATTTTGAATTACAGTCGACCCCCACGTAATCGCGGTTCGCCATTCGCGGCCCCGGTTATTCGTGGAATTTTCCTTAGAACCCAACTAATAGTTGTTTGTGGAAACCCCCGCATATTTGCGGAATTGCAAATACCTTCTGCGATTTTTATGACTTTTTTCATGGCAATATATATTGTTTCACACTTTTTAATGCTAAATTATTAATAACAATATAATTTACTAATTTTGTAATATAAATACTAACGTAAATTCAATAAAATAAACGCTATTGGCTGGAGGTTTGAAAGTAGTCAATCCGAGAGCGTTATTCATTTCTCCTTGCTGCTGATTGGCTGCTGCCCATGAGGCACTGTCTCAGGCAGATGCAGCCCAGCATCATCCCAGTTTACTGCGTGTAGCTATCTTGAGTGTTTCGCTGAGTATTGTATTTTTTATTAAATTATTATTATATATTTACTTATATTTTTTATTATATTTCACATTATATTTTGACGTTTATAGGCATTTATATGCATTTTTATGGACCACGTCCAATATTTGCGGATTTTCACTCTTCGCGGGTGCTCTAGGAACGTAACCCCCACGAATACCGGGGGACAACTGTACATGTAATAAATTGAAATCTTTCTTTGAAAGAAGAGTATGCATGTTTATGTGCATATGTTGTTATCTTTATTGAACTGATAGATTATAAGTAGCAGTATCCATCCATGATTTTGATTATGGGCTGTGATTCAGGCTAAAAACAATGGACAAATGATACAAAACTACATCAGACGCCCTGAAGCAAAATAGGTTAAAGGAAGATCCCTTGGAAATTTAAAAAGCTGGAAGAGAGGGAGAACATACCATATTGGTAATGAAATGTGGCTTGTTATTCCTTCTACCTTCTAGTGACTGAAGTTTCACCGTAGTTTATTTTTATTAATTTACAATACTGGCATATATATATGTTAAGGTTACAATAAATTTATAAATCTTAAAAAGGTAAATTAGGACTTCACTTTCTACTCCAATAAGTCTATAGTTTGTTTTTTTTTTCTTTCTAAAAGTCGTTTATGAGTGTGATAACCTTTTAAGCTCATTATTCAAAACATTTTATACAATACAATAGAATATAAAAACCTGCAAAAAAAATCCATGAAGGGAAAGTACTGAATTTTATAATAACTTTGCAAATAAGTAACTAAATTAAACCATTTCTTGTCAATAACAGTGACCTATGAACGAAACATCATCTTTAGTTTTCTCCTCAATTAGACATTAGCACAATGAACAATTTCCTGATGTATTTCTTTGCTGAACGACTAATGTGCTTGTAACCTACTGATTTTACGCTTTGGACAAGTAGTTATTTTACATTCACCTACTGTTTTCTTTGTCTGCGATTTTGTAATATACTTTTCCAATATACTCTGCTTTAATGAACACCTAGCAACCATAACCGTTCATTTTAAAAAAATAATAAAAATAAATGCAAAATCCATTTTTTTAAGAGTCACTGGAAAAGAAGAAAGGAAAATCTGTTACACTGCTGTTCATATTTATGTGTGGATGGGAGAATTCATGAAAATGCTTGACTTTTATTCATTGTCAGTTGACTCTAACTAAAGTGGCACCCAGCTGCCTTGGTAGCATTGAAATGGCATATGGATTGAACTGTCAGTAGTGTATTTAAAGAAAATGATGGACAAAATGCCTGATGGCTTTTAGGTGATAATTATAGTCCAAGATCACCCACCACAAAAGGATTTTCCTATGGTTTCAAAAGATATAAGGTTATCATAGCTGGTAAACCTTTGCTCACATATTTACAGATTTGGCTGAGGCATGAAAAGATCAAATTAGAACTCAGAAAGTCTTTGACCTCTTTTCTTAAGGTTTGGAGGATCATTTAATGAAGTCTGCTATCAATAATATACAATAATTCAATCAAAATCTAATATAATTTTAATACAAGCTTTTATGATTGTTGTTATTGTCACTTTTTTAATAACAGAAAACCCAAGAACAATATATACTGTAACAGCCAAAAGCATGCTTTAAACAAAAGATTGTTTGCATGTGTTTGTGTGTGTCACTGTGAAAATGAATTTTTATCATCTTACTGACAATAAAGCACTGTGCTGTTAGTCACAGGAGCCTGTGTTAACATATCTTTAATGTAGTAATTTCTTGTGGAGATGCAATGACTCACTCCAAAATACTGTTCTGACTAAAGAACATTACTTTAAAAAAATGAATAATAACTCAGAAACAAAATGAATGCTTAAATACATTTAATCAGTCACACTATGCTGTAAAAAAGGAGTCAAAATTATTTTGTGATACAGTAATTTTTAGCCATCACTCTATATCTAGGAAAATATTTAAATTACTGGAGTGCAAAAAAAACAAACAAAGTTAATTGTATTTTTTGTTTGAGGACAGTTATGGAAATTCACTTTCTACCTTTTTTTTTAAAAGTTAAAATTGAAGAAACCAACCACCCATTAAAAATCTGACATTGCATTTACAACATAAATTTTTTAAAAGAGAGACATGAAAAGAGTTTACCAAATTTTATTTATAAAAAAATCTATGAATTACAGCAAGTATTTAAGCAAGTACTCTTCAGGAAGATAAAGTGGTGAAAGTAAATGTCAGTTGTATGCATACCACCCAATGAGTAATTGACTGTACTTTATTTCATGATTAGCAGGCTTTATTTTGGAAATCTACAGTTATGCAAAAGTTTAAACCATTTTGTTTCCTCCTCAAACCATTTGAAGTTATTTTCAGTATTTGAAAAGTAGCTTACTGTATGTGCAGCAACTTTAATTTGTTATTAATAATTCAAGAGTTCAAATTGAAAATGTTTTTTTTTTCCTTAAAGAAATGCAATGCAAATCTTAAATTTTATTGTAATAATAATATTTTTTGTTGTGAAAAAATGTATGAAGGTGTAGCATGTGATTTTCCAAAATTATCTATAATAGGACAATTACCAAAGTATCATGCTGTATATGATTTTAGTGGTAATTATGTCCATTTGATTAATGATGAAATGAATCCTGGTTAAATTAGCAACACCATAATGGCATCCAGCCAGTTAAGCATCTCTGCTGTCTTATGAAATAAAAAAATCTTTCGTTTTCAAGAATATTTTCACAAATATTCATTTTTTTTAGTTAAAAAAATCTACATATGATTATGATGTAGCTGTTTAGCATTTATTTTATGTGTTCAGATATAAAATAGCAGTGATCTATGGAAAAAATTAATTTAAGTTCTGAAAATTCTGTAATTTGTTCGTATTTGTCAGCTCCCTTTTAAAATATGAAATATTACTGGAACTATGCTGTATATTTAGTCAATGCACTTGTAAGTAAGACACATGGAGTTGGAGTGATGTGGACTTGTTATTATAACAAAGGGTCATATGCATCAGAGCCTTCGTAGCTCTTGTGCTAAGCAATACAAATTTGAAGGTAGTGAGATGCATTTGTATAAAGAGGGTTAATAGTAATTTTTTTTTTTAATATAAAAGATGGTTTCTTGAACTTTATTTGGTAAGTAAGAGTTCTGATGTAGTTTTTTTTTTATGATTTAAAAACGTCAACCTAATTTCATCCTCTACCTTAATTTTAGTAAGTGCAAAATAAATAATTTATTTTTGACATCTGTTTTTTTTACATTCAAAATTGTAATGGAATTTTTTGGTTATATAGTTTTGTCCATTTATTAAAAATTAATGCAATAGTTTGTAGATTTCACCAATTTTTAATACTTTCCTTTTAATATTTCTGGAAAGAGCACTGCTTCAATGAGACAGCTCTCACAAGCCGAAGTTTACTGTTTTATCAGTCTATCATTATATCTCCACAAGAAATTACTCTGTTAATGGTGTTTAGTACCTGGCTACATTAGTAAGTGGTTCTCAGCTGCTGTTGATGGTTAGCCTTTTTTTTTTTTAGGGAGTGATGTGAAATATGGAGGAAAAAGGCAAAATTGGTAATCAATATATATTTAGCTGTCCTAAAGCAATATTTTCTTGGTGGTTTGATTTTTTCTCCCACTAGGAAAGGAAAATAAAGTGGCCAAAAAATACAGAGATTATCCAGACCCCTAAATTAGCCAGAAGTGTACTGGAAAAAAAATCTTGCTGCAATGAACTGCAACTAAAACAGCTCTACAAGTTAGGAATCCAAATTGGTGTACAAGAGTTAGCAGATTTTTAAAACTGTCCTCATGCAGAAAGGAGAGAGAATTTTTAAATATTTCTAGGGGGGCATGAACATAGGTGACAAGCTGAACAACTGTGTTCATTTAATCAATTCTCATCCTTAAAAATTCTAATAGTGAGCTGAGTTGTATGCTAAATGTTTGTAACACACTAAATCTGCAAATTAGCAGAATGTTTGAAATCCAATAAATCTTGGAACAGGGATCAACTTCTATTAAGAAGCTGATATTATAGAAAAACAGCAATTTGTAGTACATACTAAGATAAGAAGCTACAGTAGAGCCAAGAGATCCACAATGTCAAGTCTTCATTTAGCAAATCCTTCTCATGTTTAACGCAGAAAGGGATGACTTATGGCAAATCACTTGCTAAATTTTTTCAGATTAGAAGCTATTAGTAGTTTTGGCTGGCCATTGTATATTCTTTGTGTTATCTCTCACTTACTAAGTGCTACAATGAAGTTTTATATAAGAAAAGATTCAGTAAAAGCATATGACTAAGATATGTTAAAGGAGGGTTTGGTTGAGAAATTTTGTCTGACAGTTAATGATTTTTTATATGAAATTTAAAGTCATTTTCCAAAAGAAAGAATGAACACGGCTTGGTTTTGGACAGGGTTAGAAACTTATGTAGTCAAATGAATAATATTAGCTGGAGTGAAGATAAAATAAATCTGCAGATTGTGTGAATGATTACATTTGTAGAGGCATAAGAAAGATCTGATTGCATTGTTGTTTGAGGAATTACCTGATGACAAGTGTATCCCAACTTATAAATCATTAAGCTTCGTTGCTGTTCACAGCATGAAGATCATACCAGAGACCGAAGAAAAGCAAATACTGGAGGAAACAGCTGGAATGCAGATTCTATAATTACATTTCATGAAAAGCTTAAACAGAAGGCCAATGGACATAAATTGAGAAAACGAACAAAGATGGTGTTTCAAAACAAGTGCTCATCCAGTATGCTGTGCATAGAACAAATTTATTTCCCTAAAAGTGAGTTCCTGTGTCATATTGATATGATAACCAAATGTTTGAAAGCAATCTGTAATGATCACATCCCACTTATGACTTATTTGCACTGTATTGTGTGCAAGGTCTTTTTCTCATCTGGCAGATAGGGAACCATATTTCACACAACTTTTATGAATTATTTTTCATTGTAAAATTATTACTTTTCTTTTTTTTAATTTTTCAAAATTGGTATATCAGAAACCAATAAAGAAAAGGAATAGCAGAGTTCTGAAGTCAATGATAATCTAAATAAAACAAAAAACCCCATTAATCTCACTGTCTTAGTAGATGTTTTTGGATAAAATGAATATCTATCAATTGCAGTAATAGTAGCTCCCCAAAAAACAGCCAACCAAATATTTAAAAACCTAACACCATTTTCATATCTCAAAATGGATAGTAACATTCGCTAATATTTTACTAAGGCTACAGAAAATATGCAAACAGGAATCTACTGTGCCAGATGCTAGCTGCCTTCAAGATAAAATATGATCTTAATTTATTTTTCACAGCCCTCCTTACTGACAGAAGGGAATCACATGCCTCAAATGGTACACCATCTACCATAACTTTCTGAAACTTTTGTACAAAAATAGACTAGCAATGCTTGATGCTGTGTGTTGATTAGAATTAGTTGTAGCAATGAATGTGTTAGTCTCCCTGACCATACTGTTGGATACAACAGTGGTTCCGCTAAGAAATGTCAGTCTCTCCCTTTAACCATATCATTAAATGCAACATGGTTCCACCAAAGGATGTCAGCCTTTCTTCCTGGCAATGTCTTTAGACACAAAAATGGGGCAGGAAAGACAAGAGGCAGGGAGAACTTGGGTAAAGGGAAAAATCGTATAACCTTGAAATTTGGTAAAGTGAAGTGATGACTGTTGCGTGTTGCTAGATAAAAAGCAGAAGTCAAAATCAGTGTATCCAAATAGTTTAGCAACCCTCTTAGAAATTTTGGAACCCTGTATACAACAATGAACAGTGAAATTAAACTTCACAGTTGTCATACTAACTCTTGTTAGACAAATGACATTTATTTTATTGTTTCAAATTAAAAAAAAAAAAACTGTTTAGATGAATCACATTTATTAAAATGAGTGGGAAGAATAACAGGTGAGATTGAATGTTTAAATAATACAGAACATACATTGGTGACCACCACTGTAGAACTTACCAAACAAAATATCTCATATAACATTTATTTGTGCACATAATTACACGTCTTTCTATATGATTGGTAGAAAATTTGTAAATGTAATGCAGGTAAAATATGTTAATTTTTCTAACTTTAGCCACATTTTCCATTGAAATATCCTCTTTTATGCTTGAATAAGTTTGTAGTCATGGCTGTAAGATTGTGCACAAATGTGTGTGTGTGTGTGTGTGTGTGTGCATGAAAGATAAAAAGTATGTATTGTCAAAGTTGTATTCAGAAAGGCTGTATAAGATATATATATATGTGTATATTGAAATGTGGGATGTGTTAATGGTTCCCCTACAAAGGCCAGCTTGTAAACCCCCAGTCTGACTGCAAACTGTTAAATCTCAGACTGCAATAGCATTAAAACAATTTTAAAAGCGGCAAAGCATTATAAAACTTACATTCTTATTTAAGTCAGTGATTTTAATACCTTTCTTTATACATGCTGAAGCTGTTTATGATATATGTGTGAGTTTTAGCCCACAAATGTGTTTGTTTATTTAAGTCAAATACTTCTTTCTTTCTATTGCACAGTATTGCACAATATAAACTATTAGCTCATTCAACTCTTTAAATTGGAGGAAATTCTTGCTTCAGCAACTAATATATAAAGGGAAAATGAACGTCAGCAGCACCACCAAATTTTCCATGAAGAAACTTACATTAGAACTACTGAAGAAATGATGGCATTTGTTTATTTTCTGATATTATATGGCTCTTTGTTAAATAGAATGGCAAAAGTAGAAAGTGGCTAATAAGAAATGTATCATTGTATAGTGAGTGTGCATGTAGTTAGATCAGTGTTTTCCAAACTGTGCGGCAGCCTTTTGGTGGGAGAGTTTAAAAAATAATGATGGAAGAAGCAGAGTTGGAGACAATGATAGCCCAACTGTACTAACACACCTATAACTTGCTCTTACATATATGTAATTATTTTAAAAAAAATTTTTTTCACTCTTGTATTTACTCACTCCTAACAAGCACTTTTAAAAATCATATCCTGTGAGAATAAAAATTGTTTTTTTCTTTCATCTTATGAGGTGGATGTTGAATATGGAGGCCTAAGTCAGTGCTGAAGAACAGTGTTGGAACAGAGCCAACACTGTTGCTAGGGTATTTTGTCAGTTGGGTCAACGCCACCTGGTGTGATACTTTGTTATTGCTAATCATCTACTGCTACTTTAGTCTCTTCGTTCTTTTACTTATTGGAATGGTTTTCCAGTTATTGCTCTTATTACGGAGTATCCTTGAAAAGATGGAGAATTTCTAAACTGAAAGACAGGGGGATGGGAGTAAGTGATAGAATGGAATGTAGAAAAAAAAAAACACAAATTCAGAAAATACGACAGGAAAGACCTGTCACCTGTCGCTTGGATTCTCAAGTACTGAGCAGTAATGGAGAGGAGAGGCCTCAATGGTTAATGTGCATCACTGTTTTGGCTGCAGATAGCATGAAGCCTTAATAAGTTAAAGTAGCAGCTTGAAACACTGCATCCTGAATATGTTAATGACTCAGTAGACTTATTCCAGAGAAAACTAGAAGGATTTAATGCACAAAGGCAAGCCTTTGTGAAAAGAATTGCTGTTGCATCAAAAGCTTTGCTTGTATCGTAAGAAGCCTCATTCGATAGGAGAAAGTTTAGTGTTACCTGATACTATCAATATGGTGGAAATATTGCTTGGTGAACCAAGTGCCAAACAGGTGTCCAGCATTCCACTTGCAGATTAGACAGTTAGAAGAAGAATTTTAGATATAATTGAAGACCTGTGTGATCAGTTGATTGAAAAACTTAAAATTTCACCTTTTGGGTTGCAAATAGATGAAGCAATGGTGTGATATGTTGTAGAAATTGAAATTAAAGAGGATATGTTGTTTTGTAAATCCAGTGATGGAAGAGCTACATCATTTGAAGTATCCAATATTATTGACAAATTTCTATATGAAAATGACATAAAATCTGAGAACTGCATTGGACTGTGCACTGATGAGGCTCAGTCAATGTTGGGAGATGCAGGACTTCAGGCACTGGTGAGAAAGGCCTCACCTGCTGTATGGACCCACTGTATTCTTCATAGACAGGTTCTCGCATCTAGTAATATGAGTGATAAGCTGAAGACTTCTTCAAAATGTCGTCAGAATTGTCAACTACATAAAGAATAGTCCATTGAAAGGAAGGCTCTTTGCAAAGTTGTGTGAAGATATGGGGGCAGAACACCTTTTTCTGCTCTACTAGTGGGAATCATGCTGGCTCTCCTGTGCAAAAATACATATGAATGTGTTTTGAATTAAGAAATGAAATAGGCATCTTCCTTAATGACAATAATGAGAGTGATGTTCATTTGGTTGATGATGAATATTTTAATCAGAAGTTTGCATATTTGGTAGATATTTTTGAAAATCTGAACCATTTGAATAGGTAAATGCAAGGTCCTCAAATGAATATTTTGACCCAGAATGACAAAGCGAATGCATTCCTGAGAAAAGTACAATTACCAAAAAGAAATCTGAAAATAAAGATTTTGACAGGTTCCCTACATTAGAAAATCATCTTCACCACAATTAAGTGGAAGCCAACAATAAACTACTATTTACTGAACATTTGAACACTACAGAAGCAGTTTTCATTTTATTTTAAGAAAGTAGATCTGTCTAAAAACTTGAGTGGATAAGATATTCCTTTGCTGCTAACATTGTCTTTGTATTGACAATTCTGAACAAGAACAACTCATCGACTTGTCAAGTAATGGTTTGTTATGACAGTCATTTGATCTAGAAAATCTTTCTAAGTTTTGGCTGCATTTCAGAAAGAAATATTCCATCTTGTCAGACAAGACTATGAAAATCCTGCCTTTTGTGACATCATATTCATGTGAAACGGGATTTTCTGTAGCTGAAACGAAGACAATGTACTGCTAATGCTCTCTGTTGATTATAGAAAAGGACCTTAGATTTGCTATTTCATCAATGACTCCATGATCTGAGGAAATTTATGTTGAAAAGCCAAAATTCATCACACTAATGAAAGTAAGTTGTTGGTTTCATGATTTTAGTAATTTTTTTCATTTAATTAAAAATTTTACAATTTAAAGTTTCATGTTAATACTTTAAAAAAAATACAGGAAAAAATATATTGGTTTTTCTGTTATCACTTGCAAAAAATATTTAGTGTCAAGGAGTGGGGGTGCCACTATATAAAATTTATAAATCACTTTGTTTGATGCATCATTGGTATTTCACAATTAAACCACTAAAGTTTATTTTGAATATCAAATGTAACCTTCCCTGGTAGAGATGCTTTCTTCACATCACCACCTGATGTTGCTCCACAGTATTATTTGTCATCACTCATGTAAAGCTTGCGCAAGTTCAGCAATATTCTATTCAAGCAAATTCTCATCTTCATGCTACACCTGACTTTAACTAAATATGATCTGTTTTGGATCAAATCTGATCTCATAGCAGGCAAAGCATAGGTTGATCTCAGTCATATTGCTTTAGAGATATTGCCCAACTGCAGCAACATAGTGAGGCTCAGTGTTGTTTATGAATATGTATCTATTAGCAGGCTGGTAATTGTCAAAATAAGGAACATGGACAGGCTCAAGAATGTTTTCACATACCTATTAGCATTTAGGATTCTACACACAGTGACAAGATCAGTCTTACAATATTAAGATACCCATCCTTACACCATAATAAATCCACTACTACAAACAACAGTTCAAGCAATGTTTTCTTAATTTTAAGTTTGTTTTCAGTGTCACCAAACTCTATTTTTGTCATTAACAGCATAGGAGAAACTGATTTTCAGGGGACCAATGTACCATCTTCCCATCTTCAAATAACCTCACAAATACTGATTGGCTCAATTACATCTAGCTTGTTTATGTCAATCTGGAAACTTTGGATGTTTCATTGGACCATAGGTATGACAAACAAGATTATTTGGTTCCCTTGACTATTCTGGCAGACACTGATGTTTTTCATTTCTGAGGTCAGTGGTATTGGTGAAGACCCTCTAGAATTTGTTTTACAGAAAAATTCATTATCAAAAAAATTATGAACACTTTGGACTGGTGCATTCCAATTGTTTTTCTTTTTTGTGTTCGTACAGGTAAGTCCAACATTTCTTCAAATTAATTTCCATCTCTTGGTTTCTGTGTAGCATCTCCATGCCATACTTGCAGACATGGAAGTTTCAGGAAGGAAACACTCCAAATTTATATTGGCAGGGCATAGATCTTGAAATCATACTTTATTTTTCCAAAGCCAACATCATGTGCATGTATGATCAAAATGTGCCAAATACCTGAGTCCTCTGTGATAGTCACAACTCTTAAACATGATTTTATCAACCATGAAAATGTTGTTTTTTTTGTTGCACTGTTTTACTTTTGGCTAATATGAAGAAAAACCAGTTGTGCTTAAATTATATCAAAGTGTATATTCATCATTTATAATTTAAATATTAACCCTTTAAGACCAAAATCATACCTAGCAATTTTGACCACTATAGCCCCAACATATGCTATATCTTGTGTGTAAAGTTATGATCGATATGGGTTTCCATACTCAATAATTGTTCACAAGAGTTGCTTCCATTGTGGTCTCTCTCAATCCGAACATATTTGCTGTGAAAATGAAGGTGATGATACAAACAATCTTCAACCAAAGTGAAGAAATTGTGGTAGAACTGATTAAGAAATCATAGTCATAAAAATGTAAACAACCACCAAGCTGGCAAAAGATTGGACAGGTTGGTTGTCTGTGCTCATATTCTGCAGCCTGAGTCCTCAAATAATAACCAAAGGCCACAGGACAACTTCAATGATTGAAAACATGTAGCAGAACTTACAGAAAGAAGGGTACACTTTTGATGAGAGAGGAGCTGCAGGGGACACATTAGAAGTGCCACTATATAGAGAGTATCTCGCTATAATTGACAGTGGTAAGAAAGACTAAGTGCTACTGTGTGTAATTCAAACAAAACGATTAGTAGCATCTATTTCTGCCCAAAGTGTGATGTATGGGTGTGAGAGACTCATTGCATGTAACAATATCACAGCCAGTGACTTTTAATTATTAATCAGTGTTTGGAGTGCAGTTGGATCAACTAATTTTTGAGGTATGCAAACATGATAACAATAATTTTATATTTTCATGGACTTTGGTAAAGATAGTTCTACAATGATCATTTAAGTAAATGGGTGCATATAATGCACTTTTTAATGAAAATTGGAAAAGTTGCTGCTTCATTATGTTCATTTCTGTGACCTTATCCATCAAACTACTGATATCAATAGAGAAAACTTGGGTGTAGGCTAGGCCAGCTGACCGACCTAATATGGACCCTAATGAGTTAACTGAATTTTGTGCATTTATCATTACTAGTCTATGAATGCAATAAAAATATACACAGTATTGTAAAACAAACAATTAGAACATAATTGTATGCTTAATAATTCCTGTATCATGACACTATACGAGGTCTATCGAAAAAGTATCCGACCTTAGGCTGGGAAAAAAAAATTACATACTTGGTGGGGTTCAATTTGAAGTAGGCCCCTTGTGCCCCCACACACTTAGCCCAGCGATCCTTCCATTGTTCGAAGCATGTCTGGAATGCTTCTTCCAGAATGGCTCTCAGCTCTGCCATTGCATTCCGCATGATGTCCTCTCAGCTCTCAAAGTGGGAGCCTTTCAGTGGCATCTTCATATTTGGGAACAACCAGAAGTCAGAGGGATTCCATGTCTGGAGAGTAGGGAGCCTGGCAAATGAGCAAAATGCTTTTCTTTGCCGTGAAACCTTGGATCAGCTGCGACGAATGAGCAGGGACGTTTTCATGATGCAGCTACCAATTTTGCGAGGCCCACAGATCCGGTCTGTTGCACCAAACTGCATCACGAAATTGTTGGAAGACTTCCTGATAGTACTCCTTTGTAACTGTTTGTGCTTCTGGTGCATATTCGTGATGCACAACACCTCGGTAGTCAAAGAAAACAGTCAGCATCACCTTGATTTTGCTCCAGACCTGACATGCTTTTTTGGGCCATGGTGATGTTGGGTGCTTCCACTGTGATGACTGAGCTTTGGTTTCCGGGTGGTCCCCATACACCCACGTCTCCAGTTATCACGGTATTCTGGAACTCAGGATTCCTGTTGGCAGTATCCAGCAGGTCCTGCGCAACCTCAAGATGAAGTAGTTGCTGTTCCTGAGAAAGCAGCTTGGGCACAAATTTCCCTGCCACTCTGCGCAAGCCCAAATCCTCCTTTAAAATTGCATGTGCAGAATCTTTACCAATTCCAACCTCGTCACCAATTTCCTGCACCGTCAAACGACGATCCTCCATTATCAAGGTCCGCACTTTCTCAATAACAACTGCATGGCGGCTTGTTGACGGCCTCCCGGAATGCTGGTCACTCTCCACTGATGTGTACCCATCTTTGAACCTGTTGTACCATTCTTTTATTTGGGTAACACCCATGGTATTGTCACCAAAAGCCTGTTGAATTTTGCAAATTGTTTCTGCTTGGGTATCTCCAAGCTTTTGGCAAGACTTGATGCAAGATCGTTGCTCCACACGTTCCGTCATCACGGGCGAAATGAAAATGCCACGAGTAAATAGTACAACACCTCACACGATGGCTGCCTGACAGTGATTGATGCATCCAGCAAGCCCATCAAAAACCACACGATGGCTGCCTGACAGCGCATGATGGCATGAGGCTCCACTATGCACACTTTTGCCTCCCTAACATCATTACTTCCCATGGGAAAAAAATAAAGTCAGATACTTTTTTGACAGCCCTCGTATATACATTTCTGTCAGCTGCTGTTAGTTAGAAAGCTACAGTAGCATGACCAAATAACAGAAGTATATATATACAACTACAGTCTCCATTAACTAAAATAGAATTGAGGGTCAGACTGAGTGTTTTTCAACTGTTAACCTGTTTTTTAACTGTGTTCTGTGGGATACTGAATAATCTTAAATACAAAAAAAAAAAAAAAAAACACTGAAGATTATAAAAAAAACTGCATTTTTTTTTAGATTGCCCTGTCATTAAAAAAATTTCTTTAAAAAATCTTTTGCTGGTTTAATTGGCCTTTTAAAAAAAATTCAGGTCTAAAGTATGTGATAGATTTTTAAAATAATTTGCTGTCCTTTTTTTATTATATACTTAAGTAGTAACTAATGTAAGATCATATTCAATTGTCCTTCAGTAAGGGAAGCAGGAAGTAATCCCAAGTTCAGGTAGGATTACTAGGTTATTTGATCTATGTGCTTTGTAGACAATGTCATTAGAGCCAATAACTGCTATCCCCCATTGTTTATGCATGTATATAAATAATCTTATCTAGTAAAGGTTTAAATTAGAAAATTGAGAATATTTTAAAAGGACGGGGTGGAGGGTGGTGGAATATACTAAATGTGAAAAACTGCTGGATGATGATCTAATCAGAGAATACTTAAACTGAATTCTGTATTAAATGAAAGAAGAAAAGTGTTAATGTTTCTAACTAGAAATGTTAAAAGAAAAACAAGCCACGCAAAATGGCATCAGTTAAATTGAAACTTGTCCATGCTGCTTAACAGAAGGTAAGGAAGGAGGAAGTATATAGTCAGTAATTAAAACCTAGTAAAAGTAAAAATAAAAATATCCATTTTATTATTAATGATAATAGAATGGTGTGTGTGTGTGTGTGTGTGTGTGTGTGTGTGTGTGTGCATGCATGCATTATTTGCTTTTCTATAATTTTCATATGCATTCAAAAACTTAACAGGCTATACTATTCATGCTGCTGCATACATGCATGAAAGAACAGGAAAACAAAATCAGCTATGGATGCATGCATTTTCTTTAAAACTTAAAAATAAAACATAAGCCAACAAATATAAGCAATTTTCTTTCTTTAAGAAGGCAAAACAAAGTAATACTGACCTCTTTTATCAACATTCCCTGTGGCAGTACTTGCTGTTATACAAAAAATAAAAAAAAGAAAGTGGATACAAATAACAGCTGAATAAATCAGGTAATTAATTTAAAAGAAAAAATTGTTTTGTATAGGTTCATTCAAATAAAACCAGGCTAGACATCATTACCCTAATTCTATTTCAGCCATTAAGGTGATAGCAACACATTAAATAAAGAAAGAAAAATCATAACACTATCAATCAAAGCTGAGATGTATAACTTACATCATGGTCAACATTAATTGGTACCTGACCTTATGATAACTGAATTCAAGTACTAGGTTTCATGAAGATCACTCTGTCAGAAAGAAAATGCATCAATATTCATTCTGGATCAAATATGTGAACATGGATAAGGCTGACCTTTAATAATCTATCTTCCAAGATGGAAAATTGTTAGTTGACTTCAAGCATTTTGACATTTTCTCTTTTGTCTTTGAAGTCAGCATTTTTGATTTTTCCTTTTTTAAAAAAAATTAATATTGTTCTGCAGTTGTCTTTGAAAAAATCCACTTTGTAAAATTGCTTATTGTTTTTCTTTTAAAAGAAATAAAAATGTTTTGTTATCCCTACAAGAATGGCTTTATAGCTAAATACATTCACTAAAAGGTCACAAAATTAATACTTCTAATATCAATAAATTGTCTAATTCAAATACAAATACAAATAGCATATATATTAAAAACTTGTTTCAGGGACAAACAAATCCATAATCTGCATGTTACATCAAAGATAAGCACAATATTTCTGTTGTGTTGTTTGCAAGTCTGTTAACCCATATAATGCCAACATGCTTAGCAGATTATTTATCAGTAATGACTTATAACTTTGCTATGTTAACCACAGCTCTTTACCAATTGAAAAAATAAATAAATAAAAGCTATGCAATATCTTTTTTTCCTTGAACAAAGTCAAAATAGTGTTAATTATAAATTCTAGTGTAGCCTTTAGAAAAGTGGTATACTGTATAGATTTTATAGACAATATTTTTTTTAAAATAAATGAAAGAGAGAGATAATATAAAATACAAAAGAAACCAATTTGTTATTATTCTGATATTATATCAGATCAGCTGTTGTGCCTTCTTTTTTTTAAAATTCAGGTATCATAAATTCATTAGGATTACTTTTAGAATAAAAAAGGGCATCATACCAAGCTAAACTACCCACATTACAAAACATCATTATTACAAAGTTTTTACATAAATAGATGAATAACTAATGAATAACTAATAATTATGGTGACACAGGAAAAAGCAGAATTAAAGAAATTCATTCACAGAATGTCTTGTTGCTGAAAAGTATTATGGAATTTATCCTAAAAAGTAATTTTTTTTTTTAAAAAATATAACATTCTACAATCAGGCACATACTACCTAACATTATTGTTTAAAGCTGCTTTTGTTAAATATGTTGAGCACAAAAAGTCTCTTTAACCAGAATTTTTGTTATAATAGAACCAAGACGGTCTCTCAGTAAGGGTGAGGGTTAGGGTTAGAGTTATCTACTAAATTTGAATTTTTAAATTGAAATGTTTAAAAGGTCACCTAGTAGAAGTTTTCAAAATAACTAGTGCTACTGAGCTTGTAGACAGGCAAATCTTTATGGCTATCTGTAGTCACTAGTAAAAGATCAAAATTACAAATGACCATCATTCAAGCACAATTAGATATAAGAATTTCTCTTTTTTATAGCAACAGAATTGCTAATGAGTTAAATAAATTATCAGCAGATCTTGTAATTAGTGATAATATTTATGCATTTAGTAATCATGTTGATAGCCATTTCTCTTTCCTAACATTGCTTAAGCCTATAGAGTGGATGGCTAGGCAGGTACTGCATTGCAGAAACATTGATTCAATTCCTACTAAGAAGCAACCATGTTTGGCCTCTCAGAGATAAACAAAAATGGTTTTCGTAGGGAGTTAGTTTCCAGTGTGTTCATCAATGATGTGATATCTGTAGATGGATTTTCTTTATACCATCTGGCTTCAGTTTCAAGGCCTCCCAAATGTAATCTGCTTGGCAAGCTAGATTGGAATCTCTTAATCCTAATGACGGACCTGCCTCATACCCAGTTCAGTTCCTTGTAGTAAGGGCAAGTGATTATAGTCAGGATGGACCAGTGTAGAGATTGAAAGAAGAACTAACTACAGTTGACCCCTGCATAATTGCGGTTCGGCATTCGCGGCCCCGGTTATTCGCAGAATTTTCCTTAGAACCCAACTAATAATTGTTCATGGAAACCCCGCATATTTGTTGGAATCGCAAATATCTTCCGCAATTTTTTATGGCTTTTTTTTGTGGCATATATATTTTTTTCACGCTTTTTAACGCTAAATTATTAATAACAATATAATTTACTAATTTTGTAATATAAATACTAACGTAAATTCAATAAAATAAACGCTATTGGCTGGAGGTTTGAAAGTAGCCAATCTGAGAGCGTTATTCATTTCTCCTCGCTGCTGATTGGCTGCTGCCCACGAGGCGCTGTCTCAGGCAGATGCAGCCCAGCATCATCCCAGTTTAACGCATGTAGCTATCTCAGGTGTTTCTCTGAGTGTTGTATTTTTCGCAGTGTGTTTCTTAAAGTCCTAAGATGCCACCCAAATGCCCTGCACCTTCTAAGGCTTCTGGCAATGAACCTAAGTGCCAGAAAAAGGTTATGATGCTCCAAGAGAAGGTACAACTACTGGAAATGCTGTATTTTTTAATTAAATTATTATTATATATTTACTTACATTTTTTATTATATTTTATGTTATGTTTTGATGTTTATAGGCATTTTTATGGACCCCGTCCAATATTCGCGGTTTTTCACTCTTCACAGGTACTCTAGGAACGTAACCCCCACGAATACCGGGGGACAACTGTATTCCTATTTTTTTACCTTTTGGCCACAGGTTTGAGAGAGTAAAGAAAGAAAGGAAACAATCCATATACGTTTAGCTTCAAATTTTTTCTCAGCCTACTGACTTGTTCTGCAGGATAATACAGTTTAAAAATTATGAAAAGCAGGGCTATCTTAAGAATATTTGAAGCCCCCGGGCAAAGCAATGTACTGGGGGCCCCTAATCCCCACAACACATTAAAATTAAGTTTTTCGAGGTCCCTAAAATCATGGGGGCCCTAGGCAACTGCCCAGTGTGCCCATGCGATAAGACGGCCCTAATGAAAAGGACCACATAACCAATTTACTAACGCAATGGTTAAAGGAACCTTAATTGAGGATTGATGAACACAAACTAGATTGAATGCAAGATAAAGCTGTGTAATGTGCATCCCAAGTTGTCTCTTATGGTAGTGATCTGCGATGTGCTTGCAGCAGGAGTTATTACTAATGCATGCAGTTAAAACAATGGGTTTACACAATACTCTGAACACTTAAATTTATACTTGGTCCTAATTAAATGTACATCATCATCGTTAAATTGCTTTTTAAAAAATTAGCATTTACATAAAAGTACAAAAAGACATTTCCTGATGTGTTCAGATGAAAATTCACCATCCTTAGATAGTTACTATTGTTAGTATCTTTGCTAAGGCACTATTTTTAAAAAAAGGGGGGCTTTCCTGATATAAGTCTGTAATCAAACTACAACTAAAGTTTAAATGTCATTTATGAATAGCAAGAGATTAATTACTGAAATTATAATATTTGTAACAAGAAATTAAATGGTCATTATAAAAATTTTGTTGTCTGAAGAAGAAAAATCTCTAGCATCATTCATTCATTCTTGAGGCTGAAGTAATAGTAAGTTTTGTGTGTCCATCATTTTTTGTCAGCAAAAATTTGCTTATTTTTACTGTTCCTTTTTTTTTTATTAAGGATCATCTGGGTTTTACTTGCTGATTTTGTTTTTCAAATCCATACACATACACACAATATATATGCAGAAAAAAAACAAGACATGGTTATGAAAATCATAATTTACACACAATTTAAATTTTGGATACAATTTCATCCATTTTCAACAGAAAAAACAAACTTTAAAAAAATAAGGGAAAACAAAAAGAGAAAACCCACACCTAGGCTGGCTGGTAGGTCACACATTATTATTTAGTATACTGATGGTAAGTATGCAAATTAGTAACTTGGTTGAAGAGAAAAAAAAAATTTGAGCAGCAAAGGAAAAGAAGATTGGTCATTCAAGAGAACCCTTGAAATGTCTAATGAAAAAGGATTCCATTATGTTTAACTCTGAATCAGGACAGGATCAACCTGGCCAAGTTAAGTGTAGCAGAATCCTCATGTCCAAACAACAGATAACCTCTCATTAAAATGTTGCAGTCTTATTATTGAATATGTGCCTATAGTCCCAACACTTAATGCAGTAAACTATGTATAACATGCTTGAACTGGGGACTGACCTTAAATGGGAAATAGTGTCCCATTTTAACAATAAGGAAACCAAAGATATCTGATGGAAGAGTCTAGATGTTAATTTCACTAAGTGTTTCATTACTAAATCATCTTTAAATACCATATAAAAAAATAACACTAGATAAATAGCCCTTTTTTTTGGAACCAGTATCCCTGAATAACTGAATAGAAAAAAATGTTATTCAAAAGAGTACATATCTGTTTTTAACAAAATTTATGGAGTAACCATCTGCTGTTAATAATTTTGATGCAGCATCTTTATTTACTAATGTTCATCATGAATTACATGTAAATTCTTTCAACCCTGCACCTACATTTACTGGCTTGTTTTAAAATGTTCTTACTCTAAATTTCTTAATGAAATTTATATTATTTGTTATTAATACTTTTGATTAAAATACGTTTGTCTTTATGTAAATTATTACTAAAATGCTAGACATCAGAAAGTCAGTGTATACAGAGTAACAAAGGAAGAAACTTGGCCATTTAATGTTTTAAAAAATACTTCCACTCCCCTTTTCTATCAGTTATCGAAGCATTTTGTGAATTCTTTATTTATATAATTGATTTATCGACAATACAAATTTACTATAGGCCAGAAGTGCAGATATATAATCCTCATCACTACTGAAACCATTAGCAAGTATATATTTAAGTATAGTACATACTTACAATGATAGCTGGAAAATATCCTTTGGTAAATCCATTCTTGTAGAATGTGAAGGTCAGCATTGTTTTCATATTTTTTTTTTAAAAAAATTAAAAAAAAAAATACCACAAATAAATATGACTTAAAACCAATTGTGTATAAATAGAGAGCATAATAATTGACAAATTCTGTATACAAATGTCATGAATATGTTATGGGTATTTTGAGAATTAAAAACAAAACAACAACATCCTAATTATATATTTCTTTAACTCCTATGTTTATATTACAAAAACATAACAGGAAATAAGCAAAAAATGGGCAAATTCTGTGCACATGAATGTGTAAAATGTATTTATGCAAGTTGTTGATAACAATTTTTATAATTTTCCTTCTATTCACTATTTATCCTAAAAATGAATTCATATGCTTGTTTCAGTCTTTCAGGGCTTTTCCCTTCATTCCTATTTGGCAACCCTGATTTGTGACCAAAATTATGCAACTGCTCTTGCCATGCAATAAGAGCTAAATCACGATGCTGAATTTACCCCTGTTGTTTGCATTCGAAACACTACTAAACTGAATGTTTTAAACATCCTATTAGTATACTAATAACTGATTGCCTATGATGCCATTTTTCCAGTGTATTAAATTCCAATAACTGATTGCCTATGATGCCATTTTTCAGTGTATTAAATTCCAATAACTGATTGCTTATGATGCCATTTTCCAGTGTATTAAATTCCAATAAAAATAGGTGCAACAGTCAATAGTTCAAACTCTTTCCTAGTATTTTTGTTGTTGATTTTTCTGCATAGAAAAGTTCTGTCATTATGAATAGCGAATGATAAGTTTCTAACTGTTACATTATATGAAAACCTATTTTATTTGTGGCTGCCATATTGAAAACAACAAATATGGAGAGCTTTTTGTTCTTAAGAATAATTTATTTGAACTTTGTGATTATATAATTAAATTACAATTATGGCTTATGATAAACAAAATACTGCTTTAAAAGTGCATGTACGAATGTCCTGAAAAAAAAGTACTAAGCTTAGGATTTATGCCCCAAAATTCAGTACAGTTTATGATGGATGACATCACTGCACATTTGGAGGATATTTTAGCAGAATTGATATCTGTTAATAGCAGGCTAACAAAACACTTTTATATCACATTTCTATTACATAAAGACAATAAATTTCAAACAGCATGCAACTAGAAAAACATAGGACTATCTATATATCAATTTATATACTGGAGTGCAAAACAGTATGCATCATACTTTCATTGGATGAAGATGTGTATTGTTAGCTGGGAGCAGGATTTTGTTCCCTACACTCTAACTTTGTTTGTATTATTATTGCAAAGATATTAAGTTCAGTATAACATGAAGCAGAGTATAGTAATTTTTTGCTACTATTGTCATAGTAGGTAAGTTCAATAAATAAGCTTGATATGAGAAAAAAACATTTTTCTGTCTTACTGTGCCCCTGTCCCATTCTATACCTGTATGCTGTATGCCTCATATGGCCTGATTTTCAAGCTTATACAGAATTGAAAGTAATCTAACCATTAATTTATATTAGGAAACTTTATCCTCCAGAGTTTGACAGCCTTTACAGGAATTTTATCATGTTCAGCATGTACTCTACAGTGGCTATACTGCTTACATGTTCTCGTTACCCAGCTGTCAGATCCCATTTCCTCCTTCAGCATTTGTAACTGTAGTATAACAACATGATTCATGTGGATACTCAAATATATGCTGATTTATCCTAGCTACCATATACATGGAAATTAAATTTTATTTTAATTATTTTAAATGAATCTGCTAATTGAACAAATGATGCAATACCCATGATTCCATGATAGAATAAGAAGAAAGAATTTAAACAGATTCAATTAGAGCAAGAATTCATAGTTATTTTAATAATCAGTTAGTGCCCACTAATCTCTTATTGCTTACCAATACCAATTCACTAATTTATTTTAATTCCCTTGGAATTTCCAATCATATCTTTAATGAATCAGCAGTTTTTCAATAAGAAAACAAACATTTCCCATTGATACACATGCAGATGGATTTTACTTAGCTCGTTGGCTCACACACATTTAGGTTTCAGTGATGGTGCATCAAAGAATACATGACACAATGACAGATCCAGTTCTCTTTGTCTTACAATAGACCGAATATTTCCTCTAGGAGCAAAATTGAATGTGATCCTTTTACTCCATTTATTATATGGGACCTTCATTTTATTGAATTAGTCAATAAAGTAATCAATCATAAAGAGCTATAAATGCCCCCTCCCCCTGTTCTTTGCTTAGTTTAGGAAACTGAAACTGGTTTGTTTATTCTGGTGGATACCTTATGTGCTAATGTTTGTGTGCACGTTTGAAGGAAAAGAAAAAAAAATAGCTAAAGAACCTCTCTCTTCGGCTTATGAATCTTATAGCCTACATGATGCTGATCACATTTTGTTTTTAACATAAAAGAAATGATGATGCATTACAAAAAATCTGGGAATTCATCTCTAATCAGACTTGACCCTTTATATTCAAAATCAGGTGCATTTGCACCCACTATCCTCCAAAAGTGTATTACTTGCCACAAGCCATAGAGGCTGCATGACATTTAAAAGGTTCACAAGGAAACTATTTGAATATTTGAGAAAAGACCTAACAGTGGTTATATGGTTATAAGTAGGTAGGAAAAAAACAAATTTCTTTTGATATTTATAGTTAATAATACTGAAGATCATAATTACAAATTAACTCAGATTCTGGCACAATAAAATTTATTTAGCAAGAGGATTGTTATTCAGTTCAAGAATTACAATGATGGCCATTTCTCCTCGGACATCCTTGCATAAGCCATCAAGACTACCTGCTTACCCATATCTAATATTTTTGTTCAAATTAAGTATTCTAACAGTCAAATTTGACATGAAAAAGCCAGTTTTGTTTTCATATCTCTATAGCAAAGATGATTTACATGTTTATAATGGAACTCATTTACATATTTATTTAATAAATGTTGTGCTACATGGAGTTATGTTCAAAATTTGATGAATAAAACATTGACCATTTTGAAAATATCTGTTTGTTGCTGACTACCTTTTGGAAACTAGTGTATCTAACTTTGACAGCCATGACCAGATGCTTCACTGCTTGAACATTTTTTTTTCTTTTTTACAAAAAAAAAACTATCATTTACTGGTGTTTTTACATATAATTAGAGAAAAATACAATGACACTGATTCTATCATTTAAATTCTAAGTTTCAGTGTTTGGCTTGTTGACCACAGTAGCACAACAACAGATTTGGTACAGCAAACATCACTGACTGAAACATACCAGCTACCCTCACGGGATAGCATGTTTTGTGTGGTAAAGAGGATATTGGCTGCTAAATCTTCTCACTTGTTGTGTGATGTGTTAATGTCTATAAGTGCATTCCCTAATGGGCTTCTTTATGATCAGGTGAACTACAAGCTAGCAAGCATGCTGCAGAAATAATCAAAATACACTTCATTAAAAATAAAAGATTAAAAATGGCTTGAGCAGTAGAAAAGACTAAATAGAAGCTGTAGCAAATGTATTAGTCTTTTTCTTTTTAAGTAAGTAATTGCAAGGCACATAAAAGCTACAAGACCAGTTAAACTGGCATTAAAATATTAGAGTCATTGTCCAACGAACAACAGAATACTATTAAAATGTTGAGCATTTCTGGAAAACTGTCAGAATAGTTTTTCATCAGACGTCGCTAATCTTCCAAAGTCATTGGGATCAGTCAAAAGGAAGCCAATGTCATTTGCTTGAACTTTAGTAAATCATTCACCTAGGTTTGATGCAAGTAAGTTAACAGCATCAGAACTGAAATCCTCTGAAATAGGCAGAAAATTACTTAATTTAGTTGAACACATAATTGAGCATCATCCTGGTAAGATTAATATAACAAATAAAATGGATTCAAATGGTGGACAATTTCTCTCTCCCTCATATAAAAAAAAAAAAAATGCTAATTATTACAAATTACTCTAGTGTACACAACTTGCTATATGTCAAATTAATTTTCAAAATTTATGGTCAAATGAAAAAAATAAAATCTACAAAAGCAAAGACAAGTTTTATAGAGAGGGGGAAGTTGATTAGAATGCTACAATTGTAAATTGGTGTGTCTGAAATAAATCAAAACATTCAACAATTATTTTAACTTTTATGTCCAGGTTTTCATGAAAATTGCAGAAAACTTAATGATTGAAGTTTAAGGAAAAAAATATAAAATGTAGTGGAGAGAATAATGGTGATTCCTGGTGGCAACCACAAGTTCAGTGAGGGAGATAAATACTGTAATCCCAGCACTACTGAGATTGATTGGTGTACCTCCCTGACATGGTTTCTTCTCACACTATTCTTTGCCACATAGCCACATGGGCTTCATCTAGGCTTCCTGGTCTTTCATCCTACATCCGAAAATGAAGACTTCTAGCAGAAATTTTTGGCAAGTTCATTAAATAAGCCGCATTTAGAGCACAGTGGGTCCTTCATTGTGGCCACATTTTCAAGTGTCGCACATCTCCCAATCCAGCTAGTGTTCTGGATAGGAAATGTACCAACATCCATTTTACCTCCTAAATAAAATGTTCAATGATACCAAAGGGTTCACATGTTATGAGTTCACTTTTACTGCTAATTTATCTCAACTTCTTTTTTGTTTTTAACTCAATAATACCAATTAACATAAAAGTTGAAGGAAATGTTACTGTGATGTGATGTGTCACCAATTAAAAGGAAGGACAAGTTTGCTTAGCTTTTTATACCGTCTTCATATTAAAAGTAATAACTATATCCTCTGGTGTATAAGCCTAGATGTCAGCACCATATGAAAGTAGTCAGCAAACTTGGTCTGATGGCAGGCATTAATACTTTATATTATAATTAATGAGTGTACGAGCTCAATTCTAGGGAAACAAAGTTTATCACACATCATGCGTCTAATGTTGCTCATTGTTTGGTAACCTTTACCAGATTTTTTTTTTTGTTTGTTTCTTTCTTCACCAAAATTCTATTTCTCACTCAATTACTGAAGATTATAATTGAGTAGTTTTATTATCATCATATTAATTCTTTTTTTTTTAAATCCTGTATTGGGGAATCTTATCTTAATTATATAAATATCAAAAGTCTTTAAAAAAGGGAAATGTTTCCTTTACCTAAAATGATCACATCAGTAAATCTGCTACAAATAAAACCATGGATTATGCCAAAATGTTTAATATTAGAACTAACAAGAAATGATATAAAGAAAATGAACTTATAAACTAGGAATATACACTCTTTTATGTATGCAATATTATCATACCAACATAGATAAGACCACATAATTCCGAATTTTGCTCATCTTTTTGTTTGAAAAAGCAATGCCTCATGACTAAGTAAATAGCTTTCATTTTATTGCTGTCAGTTAAAATTATAATTTATAAAATTGCTTCAAGTGATGTAGGATAAAAGCTTATGTTTCAAAAAACCTTGTTTATTTGACTACTAATATATATATATATATATATATATACTTGGCAGGTTTTTTTTCTTGTTACAATCATCAGGATTGGTCCATAAAAGTTGTCTAAGTTCAAAAAGATATTGTTTTCAGAAAAATGCTGATTTCACAGTTGTTTCTCTATTCAGAAGATTTACTCAAGATACTTTTGTTTATTGTTATTTAAATTTCTGTCCTATCAGGTCATTTTCCTAAATAAAAGTACAAGTTTGGATGTTGCATTTCTCCTGACAGTTGTTGTTGTTGGTGGTGTACATCAACATCTAGAAGGTTGACAAACATAAGAGAATACAGTGATGCAGTTATCTGACAGGAAGTGTTGCAAATCTGCACTGGTTCTGGCAGAGAAATGTCTGAGATGTTTTTTTGATCTGGGAGGAAAGAGCTGATGTGCCAAACCAAATCATTCCCACAGAAAGTGGACCACCAATGCCACCTTCTCTTTTGCCTGTTAGCAAAGGCAACCTCAACATATGGCATGACTGTGCATATAGTACTGTTCAGTATACACGTGTGTTGGTTTTGTCCTTTGTACAATAGTAATAGATTAATCTGTTTTCCTAGAAATGAAAACATTAAGGAAAATTTTTTTTTTTTAAATTTCCACTAACAGATGGTTGTCATGGTGACTTAGAAACTGAACAAGTGCAAGTCATCAAAAGAAAGTAAAGTATTGCAGTGTTGAAGCACATACAAAGTGAAGTCTAATACTGAAAATAAACTAAAACCAGTTGATATTCCTCTCCAGTATATGGCATGCACTGAGGACACCAAGCTTTTAGACTACTTTTTTTTTTTTTAATTGACAGGAATTCAAAGCAACAAGATCTTCATATTTCATTACTAAGGAAAAGTTCTCATAATGCATTGCTATAAAAGATAACATTTTTTTGGCTTTAGAAAATAACTCAGCTCACCATCATACTATAGACTTTAAGATCGAACAAGTACACTGCTATTACAGTAATATTCACAAACCAAGTATCAAGGATGAATGTGCCCTTTTTATTTTTATTGTATTTGTGTAGTCAACTTTCATAAAATTGCACTGTGGTCAAATGCAGGAAGTTAAACAGTTGGTAGAAATTTAACTTTTTAAAATTGTATTTCTTGACTGAATAACTGAATGTAATAGTAATTTTCTTTTTCATTTTACCACAAATTTTAGAGGTAGTGAATGAATTTATATATATATATATATATTTAGCACTTATATTATTGAATAAACAAAACTTTATGTACATAAGTGAACATGTGAAAACAACATACAATGGTCATCTTCAGACAAATGTTCAAAATGTCCACCATTTACATATAAACATTCACCACAATGTCCTGAGACAGATTGGTGTACATTAGTGCACATTTGAACTGAAACACTCTGTACTTCCTGCTCAATCTTTTCCTCAAAGTTTTGTAGTGTTTAAGGTTTACCACTGTACACTTTTTCCTTCCAGACACCCCACATGCAGAGGTGTAAGGTGAGGTGACTTAGGAGCATATTCACGAGCAGTTCGACAACAACCTACACATCCAAGAAAACTCCACATCAAGGAAGGTTCTAACATCTCTGCAATAACCTGGTGGTGCACCATCTTGCTGAAATTAAACCTCATAGCATCCATACAGATGTCTTACAGCAGGAACAGTATTACTGTGTACGTTTCCAGATAATTTTCACTTGTTACAGTGTCATGAAAGGAGAATTGTCCAACGATGCCACTAGAGGAGAGTCCAACCCGCATTGTAACTCCTGGTGGGTTAACGTCTTTCTCTAAGTGCTTTTGGGTTGTTCTCTGCCTAAATAATCCCAAATGTGTTTTGTGTGCCCATTCAGTCTAAAGAATGCTTCCTCAGACCAAATTACCATGTCCTCAAAATCACCAGATTTATTGCACTTGGTAATGAACCACTCACAGAACTGCAATCTTCTATCCAGATTATCTTTGTTCAGAGTATGCAAAAACCTAGGTACGTATGGTTTCCACTTCAATTCCTTGGGAATATGATGCACAATAAGTTTACTGGTTTCCAGTTCACATGCACATTGTCTTGATGATTTATTTGGAGAAACCCAGTTTCTTGGTTATTGCAGTTTTCACATTTTAAAGACACTGTGCTCTCATTTTTTTCTCCCACTCTAGATTTTATTCACATTTTGGACCAGTGAAGCAGAGAACAATGAACAATGTGAAAAATAAAATGACAAAGAAAAAATAAAAACAGCTCCCCAGGTTGCTTGCAGAAGAGTGGAAAAGCTATTATCATTTCTAACCAAAAATAAAATAAACTGCTTAATAATGGGATTGCATGGAAAAATAGAGAAGAAATCATTCATCAACAAGACAATAACAGAAAAACCACTAAAGTTTGTGAAACAGCAGGTGAAAATGCCCCAAGTTTAATAGAGTCAAGTAAGTAGAAAGAATTTTCTTTATTCATTAAATAGTATAACTTGGTTCTGGAGGCAGCCTGGAGAAGAGTTTTATGAGAAATGTAGTGTGTCCACTTTTAAGAGTGGTAGTCAAAAGCTCTGTTCTGGCATCATGTGTTTTGAAGAGGAGTTCATCATTTGGAATTGATAGGAGGAATCATGCAAAAATATATATACCAGGCCATACCAGAAAGAAAATAATGTTATCATCAATAAGAACCTAGCAGGAAATAAAAATATATTTTCCAGCAGGAAAATGAACTCAAGCACACCTCAAGTTACGTAAAGGAGTTTTCCACAAAGAAAAAGGAAGACTGCTGGAAAATCCCTGAATAATCTCCAGATCTAAACCCAGCCAAATGCCTTTTGGTAAGAGGAAGTAAAAACTGAACAAGAGAAAAGACTACATTAGTGAGTCCTTTAAAACATATCATTGCTAAAGAATGGAAATCAACCACTGTCTGCTGAATATTGCAGAAGTCAAATTTTTTTTTCCATGTCAGAATGTTTGACAGCTTTTATTGAGACTAACAAAGGTGGTCACAAATAAAAATTCTGTAACTGTAAATAACTGGTTAATATTTATCCGGCAGGAATTTTCATGATGTGGTAAATAACAGATTATTAACATATGAAAGTGGACCTATTTACAACACTTTTCTCTCATTTTATTTATTACTCAAGAAAATCAGGTAACACACATATTTCAGGTATGCAAACATATTCATCAAACAACTTTGTAAAATGACTAATTATTCTGAGGTGATTGAATAAATTTTGATTCAATGTACATGGCTTTTTTAAATTTTTCCTGACAAATGCTAGCAGTTGAGTAAACATGTTAATAGGATTTCTATTTTGAACTACCATTTATTCTACCATACATTGTATGTGACTACACTGGAAAGTTTAAGCTATTTGGTCAGTTCGGAGAAGAAACATTCACAGATGGATACCTTCATAAGCAACAAGGAAAAAAAAAATTTTAGATACTGTTAGATTTGTGTATTCATTTATTTAATTAAGTTTCATATTTCTTCAAAGAATTCAGACACATTAAAAATAATATGAGAGAGAGAGATTAGTTTTAAAGCTGCTATACGCATTATAGAAAATGGGTTTTAAAATGCATGTCAGGGTACAAATGTGTGTATTCACCTGAATATTGGCCATTTGTAAACCACTTAAAAAATATCAGGTTAAAAAAAAAAAGATATTCTAAGAAAATGGAAAATGACAGTAAAACCTGTTGAAGGTAAGTTTTTCCTTTGTTATGTTCCTCCTTCGATTGTTCACAATTTTTGGCACAGAAATTTTATTATCAGTTTCCATGTGTGGGGTTTGTAATCCCCACTGATCTAATTCCTCTTGTGTGCATGTTTTGTTGTTGTTCTTTTTCATCAGATATTGTTCTCTACTTTAGTTCCCTTTGCTAAATAAAATGCATTGAATTCTCCACGGAATTCTCACCTAAGATCCAGCTTAATACCAAGTGCAACAATAGCTAGTGTAAGCCTGCACTGCATGCAAGCATCACACATACTTCACTTGGTTACCAAGACACTAAGTTCAGGGTGGCAGTAATTTAAAATTTTTTTTCACTAAAAACAATAAAAGATTTTAAAAATTGCATAATGCTTTTTAAAAAATGTACAATAATACAAGAGAGAATTTGATAATTCTACAAGAAGACTGCCACAAAAAAAATTAAATTATAAAGGCTCAAATTAAATGCTTGTGATGCTGCCATCTTTGTGGATAGCTACCATTAACTAGTACTTATTATTATTATATTATTTCCCAATGTCTGCTTTTAAAAAATAGAATATAGTGTACATTTAGTTTAATCTATTTAAAGAGAATCAAAATCAGTAAATGAGAAATGCCATACATCATAAACTAGTTCACCTGCCAAAATTAATTTTCTAATTGAAGAAACCATTGATGACCATTTATGAAAAATAATCACTTACACAACCTGAAAGATAAAATTATATGGCAATTTCATTAGTCTGATTGCATTAGCATGCCCTTCAAGAGTACCGAAGCCAAATGGTTCCAAAAGGGTCACAGCAAGAAGGGAATAGGATTAAAAAAAAAAAAGCTGGCCAGCCTCATGGCTATTTTCAAACAACCTTTAATCTTTTTCTTGCTGTTTATGTATGTATACCCATTTTTCCATGGTATAATCAATCGTGGTGCACTGTCCATGCCCTTCAAAAGCTGGTGTAACATCAAGCAAACACCAACAACTGAGATGTGGAAATTGCATTATTTCACCTTGTTCTTTTTCAAAACATTCTATGCGAACTTGCATTAATGATACTGGAAGTTGAGGTTTAAAGAATTTGTCACTCTCTTAATGGGATCACCATGGACATCTGCAAGAGGCAGAAAGAGAGGGCAACTCCACTGCACCCAAAAGTTGATGGTGATCATATAATGATGGCATTATTTTTTGTCCAAATCACCATACTCACTGGTGCATAATAACAAGTTTGAATGCACCCAGCCATAGACTAAAAGGTCAATGGATGGAATGAAAGTAGCAATATAGGAAAATACAATATAAGGCACTGGCAGAACACATATGTCAAAGTAAATAGCTAACCCATCTGTCCCTCTGCCTAGTTTAGAGAAACAAGCTGATAGGTTAATTAAGAAATGAAGGGGTCACCAATTGGTTAGTAGAACTATTTTGATTAATTAGTGACCCTAGCAGTGCTTCTAATTGGTTAATCAAACTAAGCATTAGGATCCACTTTCAGATACCATGAGGCTATAAAAATTGGCAAAGAAATCCCCATCCAAAAGCTGGGTGACCCACTCAAGTCAAGTATGGCTTACATTTGTATTTGTTTCAGATATTTTGTTAATCTTCCTCTTTTTGAAAATGGATATCTGAAAATTTTTAGCAAAGCAGAAATTATAAACACCAGAGAAGGCGGCAAGAACCTATGAACAAAGCTGCCCTGTCTCTGGTCCAGACTCAATAGCAGTAGTTAAATGCGATCAACTCAACCATTCTGATGATAATGGATTACATGTTAATTCATCTATAAAACTAGCAGACAATCTTAAACAATCTACTTATAAAAAGTGACTCATTTCTTGAGAATTATCATTTTGAAAAAGATGCAAAAGCAGTCTAGATCTTCTGTCATGTGTGGCTAAATCAATATTCAACACAGTGTAGTTATTCTCTACACTTAAAAGGAGCAATCTGTAAATATTTAAAAATTTTTCCACTGCCAGTTTATTGTGGAACACTGAGAGCCTTCATCATAGCACCTTTTACAAGGTATAGGGACTTTCTTGAGTGTGCAAGAAGTTATATCCTTACTGTTTAACACAGAAATATGCAAGCAGATGCAACTACCTTTTTGGCCATCAGGAAATAACAAGAAATTAACAGTATGTGTCACTGACAGTTTGCTTTGAAGTGGGACAATAAATAGAACTGGAAAGTATTATTTCTAATATTGTTGACCATTCTATTTTGTTGTACAGGTGACATTGCTTTACATGGTAAAGGAAGCAAAACTTGAAATGTTCAAAGCCTGTTTCATTTTCATTTTAAATAAGATGAAATGTGATGAAACAATTTGGAAAAAGCTCCAACTGATACTCGCTATATAATGTCTGTGCAGTAAATAAAGTAATCAATCTCTGTGAAGAAATTATCAAGGAAGAAATAGTTTTTTTGGCAAACAATTTCACTGGATTTTCAATTACTAATAATGAAAGTGTTGACATCTTGGGAAAGAAACATTTGGTGAACTTGATATCATAAAAGTGTATGATCATGTTCAGGAGTTTCTAAGTGTATTTCATGAATAGTGAAAAAAATTAGAAAAATTCAATACATTTTTCACTAAAGTTCAACAGTTATTAGAGTTGAATATTAAATTATCTGTTCCCAATTAATGCAGATGACAGACGTTTTGATTTGATGTTGGTAGCTCAATCATGGAAGAATATTTTTGTCAAACATTGTTTATACCATATTTGGACTCAATCATTTCATTACTAAAGAGCCAGTTTGCTGTTGAAAATAAACAAAATTTTTTTTTTCTTCAGCATCCTGTACATATGGTGGACATTGGACATGAAGAATTCCTAAACCAAATTGTAAAACTAAATGATGTGCATGAAGTTGAAAACTTAGAAGCTGAAGCAATCACCTGGTTTGAGATGTGGTCCAAAAATGGGGAGAAAATGTAATTGGAAACTTTAGAAAATTGACTCATTGAGTTGTTAGAGTTCACTGATCTATTCCCATCCATTTATGAAGTAATTCATATTGCTCTAACATAACCAGTAACAACTTGCACAGCAGAAAGATTGTTTTAACAGAATAAGAGTGAAAACATGGCTGAGGTCAAAATGGCAGATAACTGTTTGTCTTGACTTTGTATGATAAGTGTTCATAGAGAAAAAGTTACAGCTGCCAAGACACACACTTGGTGGAAAAATTTGGACAGGACCAGAGAGGTTTACAACTTGTATTGAATATTTTTTTTGTTTGTTTGTTTCATTATTGTGAGCTCTGATTGGGCAGCACAGTAGCAAAGGAAGCAGACTAACATTGAAAAAATTAATTTAATTTTTAAAATTTCTAAATGAATTACCAGAAATACTTCTAAGTAAAAAAAAAAAAAAAATTATTGATGAAAATTAAATACCCTTCATAATCAAACAAAAAAAAGTATCTTTTTATTTTATTTCATTAGCATGCTTTCATCAACAGGCACATTCCCAGCACTTGCTTTTTTTTTGTCAATTTGCACCACCTGCAGTTTATCCTGTAGACATTTTTTTGTCATCCCTCCTTTGGGAACAATCACTGGATAATGAAATTAGATACAAATAAAGATATTGCTACTGAAGCAATAGAAACTTTATAAAATCTATTAAATTGTCTGGTAAAATCATCCGCATTTGGTCAGGCATATTTGACAATCTCTTGCATAGACATTATCTGTTTCTTTGTAGGAAGATAAACAAGTATTAAAATAATTATAGGAGAGAGAGATAATTAACAGTGATGATAATACAAAATCAAATTAAACCCTTCTGTTGGAATCTCCTTGAAACAGGTTTTATTAGCCTTTTGATGTCATTTTTATTCCTCCAATTATTTTATTTGCCCATTTACCTTCATTTAAATAGTGCCATTCTCAACAGATACTTAAGAAATATGAAAATCATTGACTATCATAATCAAGTAGATATTATATTTTGTTTTTTTTATTTTCATCTCTTCTTTTGTGTTTTAATTTTGTTCTAGGGAACTGGAAATCCTTTGAGATCAAATTATTGAATTTATTTGTGTTCCTGAAATATGCATTGAATGTTCTGTGTATCTTCCAGCCAAGTAAGGTCGAGAACCAGTGGGGGACTGACTTGGTTTGTCATATCTCCCTGGCATTCTTTCTTCTCACTTTTCCACCAGATGGTGTTGTGATTTTTTCTTTGGGCACCCAGAGTTCTTCCTACATCTGAAAACAACAAGTTTTCGTATGGACTTTTGCTACATCATCATTTCTGTATAAGTACTTGAGTGCTGTGTTGGAACTCAGCAGCTTATACAATCTGCCTGAGTTGCTGTAGGGAGGAAGAATCTGAGCAGCCACCATTGGTCTTCCAAAGATACAAGGAGAGAAACAAATTGCAATTATTCATCAATATTGAATTTTTTTTTTGGAGGGTTTAACAAAGAAATCATTGTGATCAGATTCAAAAAATAGTAGATAATTGTTTTATTTAAAAAATGGACTTTTTCCCTTAATAATTTGAAAATGATGCCCAAGAAAGATTGTTTTTTTCTCTCTACTCTAAACACTAAAAGTAGGATTGTATGCTACTGTATTTACTTATTTATCTCATAATCCAAATCATGTCTTCAAAATCATGTGTAGGGTAAAAATAGACCACAGCTAATCTTATCTTGTAATTTGAATTTAAAAGAATCATAACAAAAATTAAAGTTGTAATAGCAGTAGTTCCTCAATACATCCTGGTCAGTGAGAGTTAAGAGTCATGCTGCATTACAGGTGAATCATGCTATAGGATCCTTATTGTTGATAGGAGGACTGTTACACATGCAGGAAACTTTAGGGTCAAGTTTATTATGGTAAAATGACACAGCATGTGAATATGCTCAAAAATAATAAAATTCTTTTGTGTAATAATGTCACAAAAATTCAATAGATAATGCATTAAGAATAATAATCCAAATGTAATAAAACCTGGATTTATGTGTATAATTTTAAAATTTTTACATCTCAACATCAATATTTAATTTGCTGCAAAATTCTAGTTGGCAAAGTGACCAAAGTACAGCAGTCTAATGACTTGACAAAATAATGTCAAAATACACATCCCAAATGCAATCTTTATAAAGCTTAAATTGAATGCAAAATACCAGCAAACATAAATTATTGGAGCATGGTATAGCTGTATTTTATCCAAATGTAGTGAACTAAAATACAGCAAATAGAGGAACTACAGTTGTAAGTTTGTTTTTACTTTGGTATTATTCAACCCAGTGGTTCCCAACATTTTTTTATACTGCAGACTGGCAAACTAATTCAAAAATTTCTGGCAGACCAGTACAGAAAAATTCTATTTGCATATTCATTGTGGTAATTAATTTTAAGAAGTCACATGCTATTTTGCATTGCATCTGTACACACACAATATATGCCATTGTAATAGACATTTTTATTATTATTTCCTCCCAAAGTAGTCACTTTCCAGTTTTAAAAAATCATACATAATATACTGCTAGCTTCCCAAAGTATTTTACTTACACCACTATTAAAAATCATACATAAGATATCACTAGCTTGATAGCTAAATAACAAGAAAATGTGCGACTTACTGATGAGATCATATCAATGAGATCATTGGGCATGTTTGCCAAACACAAACAAGTTATATTGAGGCATTATGCTTGACAGCAAGACTCGTAGTCTATTTCTCATGTCAAGCCTATTCTGATGTCTAGTCTTGGTAGTTGTCATTGCACAGAAACCCACTTCACAAAGGTATGGAGATGGAAATGATGGCAAGGTCTTCAAAACTAGGGTGCTAGTTCTGGATATTCAACCTTTATTTTAATCCAGGATGATAGAGATAAGGAAGTGTTAAACAAAGTTTTAAGTCCTCTGTCACATGCCAAGCTCAATCAACTGATCCTCTTGCAGTGGTGGCAAGAATGACTCCTTGTTGGCAGGAAGAAATGGATCCCGTCTCTCAGATCTTTTGAATTTGGGAAATATTGCTTAAATGCATATGAGACTGACAATGGGTGCTCACTTACTAACTTGGATAGTTCAACAGCTTCTAAAAAATCCACAAAAGTAGGAAAGCTGTAAAAAATTCCCCTACCCATATGTTTCTCACAGGTTTCTAGCTTAGTTTTGAAGCCTACAATTTTATCTGCTGTTTTAAAAACAATTACAGTTCTCCCTTGCAGCAACAGATTTGAGTTTACTCAGTGCAGTTAATATGCCACTCAAATACACAAGTTTAGCAAGGCAGATTATGTCATTAAAATATGCAGCTAATGGTGAGTTTTTATCTGCAAGAAACCTCTGCAGCTAACTTAAAGACTCTAGTCAGGGCTTTCCCTCCAGACAGCCAACAAACTTCTGCATGCAAGAGATGCTAATTATGTTTGGCATCCATATCGTTGCACAGTGTTTCAAATAAATATGAATTTAGTGGATGCATTTTCATATAATTAATGATACGGATCACATGATACAAAACATCGAGAAGTTCAGAACAGTGGCCAAAATGTTACAATGAATGACACAGTTGGTAGACTCCCATTCAAGCACCACTTCTTTTGCCCTGGTCGTGAAACAGAAAAGCCTTCCAGTAATTGTGGCAGCACCATAGTACAAACTCCAACACAACAAGTCACGTTGAGCCTACCTTAAATGTAACCATTCCAAATTCTGAATATTTCTGCCCCTGTTGTGTTGTTAGGAAAGGGAAGTAAAAACAGTAAATCTTCATACACATCATCTTCAAAAGGATAATGCACATACACTAACAGCATTTTCTTGTTTTCAATATTGGTTGATTCATTCACCTGAATAGAAAACCATGGAAATCCATTTATCTTCTCCAGCAACTGCTCAATGTCTTCAACTAATTTCTCAATGCCTCTGGCAATAGTGTTGTTGGAAAGAGGAACTTGTCCTTCCTTGCAAGCTGCCATTTCCCAAACAACTTGCAGATATATTTCACAGCAGGAAGAATTAGCTTTTTGCCAATTGTAAAAGGTATTTTAGCTTTGGCAATTCAATAAGCTACTGGAAACAATGCTTTCAAAGAAGCCACATTTGAGGGCACACATGATATTATGAAGTAATTGTTTTTCCCTTCAAATTCACTTTTTCTGTTCAAAATAAATCAACCAGTTTTTCTTTGAGAGGGGGCATGTTTAGACTTCAAGTGCCAAATTAGCGTTGAAGGTGTCATTGCTGTATTGGACAACATTTTTTGCAGTTATAATGCACATCAATTGTGAATGGCCACATGCAATGAAACTTTACTTTAAATACAAGGAGTCATACCTGTGATTGCCCTTTTTTGCATTTTTAAATTTTCTTGGCATTGTATATCCTTTATCCTTCGGAACGTCACTGTCTTTTTACGCACAAGAGATCTTTCCAAAAAAAGAAATCCATGGAGGTTTTCTCGATCATCTTTTAGCTGTTGTATTTGATGGAAGTGACTAATTGAGCACCAGTGAAAGTACAACGCACAAGGAGATCAGAAAGGCCAAATGAAGCTGAAGGCAACCAAGGCCAAGTGCAGTGATCATAGTTGTGCCCAACTCAATAAGAACTTGTATTCTATTTAGCTCCTGCTGTTGGTTAATGGAAGTTTAGTTTGATCCTTTACCAGGTTCTCCTGGTTTTAAGTGAGGACATTCTCGCCCAGCCAATCATCAAGGCATGGGCATGATCTGGCTTTGTGCCACAGACCAGTGGTTGGGAACCACTGGTTTAACCTACTCTAACAGTATGCTAATAAATGCAAGAAAAAAATCATTAGCATCAAAATGAATAAATTCGCTTAATTAAAGTAGTATTTATCATGGCCAAGAGTAAAACATAGTCTGAACCACTAAACTAATATAACAGTAAGAAAAAAATGCAAGCATTTACTTATAATTTTTTTATATCTTGACACTGTATCTTAGATACTACTCTTCCTTCTCTCAAAACCCATTTTGTAGTGTTAAAGAGAGACAAATTGACATTTCTGTATAATCATTAAAATCTTCATCTTTTTCCCATTGGCAAATGTCAGCTGTTCAAATCTGAAAAATAATTTCCAGTTTTCTAAATAAACAGCATCTGCCAAATCATAGATATTAAATTCCAGGTGGTGGTTTTAAGAAACTCAGTTGGTCTTATTTCTTCCCCAAATGTTAGACGGAAAAGTTACAAACCATTAGTTTTTCAAATAAAAAAAAAAGAAGAGAAAATATAAGTGGATTAAGTAAATGCCCTATCATCCAGATCCCCAGTAAAAGAACAAAAAAAAAAGGAAACCACTAAGATACTGCATATCCATAATTTATATGACAAATTTATATCAAAATAGAAAATAAAGGGTTGTTACATGCCTGGGTGTGGTCTCTTGCGATCTGATCAGAAAGTCGTGTTTCGGACTCATTCTAAAAATCTGTACTGTATGGTGGTTTTTCTGTTTTCAAAACAAATGGTGTCTTCTTTTTTTTTTTTTTGATTAAACATTAGACTTGTTTGCTTTTTGTTCTTACTACCACAAGGTTTTGACAATTCTGGCAGTATGTTTTAGATCTTTGCTATGTTGTAAACCACATTTTCCATCAATAAATCTTCTTCCAGAAGAGATGACTATGTAACAGCATCTGTATACCTGTATTTAGCAGTGCTTAGTACCTGTTTAATTCAAAAGCCCGTGGGAATAAAACAAATTTATTTGTGCTTTTGTCTTTTGCGCACACTGGACATTGGATCAAATTACCTGCATTTTAAACCATGGGGTCCAGATGCCATTTAACAATGGATGGGGTATGTAAGCTTTTATTTCTAAATTGGAAGAGAAAAAGTTGCAGTAGCATTGTGTTGTTGTTGTTGTTGCTGCTGAAAATGTCCGTTTTTTTTTAACATTACAAGTTTCCTGTATACAGAGATGAAATCTGCAAGGTTTCAGCTGGATCTTGGCCAGTAGCATGCTATAGATTTCTCTGTTAAGTATTAACAAATTTTTAAAAGAAAACTTTGCTACAGTTGCACTTAACTTATTCTTATAAGTGGCATGTCCATTATTTGTTTTATTTATTTATTTATTTATTTATTTTTGACAATCTATATAAAAGATTTCTCTGAATGCCTCCACCTCATGATTTCACATTGTTTTTGCTAAATGGAAACCCAGTCCATACAATATCTTTGTCAAAAATTCTTGCGCCATGATGCAAGTATTTACTCCAAGTCCTTAGCATGTATAATTTTTACTTATTTAACTTTTTAAAATTTTAATATTTTGAGCCATTCGAGTTTGAAATATAGTAAATTTTCCATATTAGTGACTTATACTTTAAAATCAATTTTGGCTGATAAACTGTTCAATTGCCTTCATTATTTTAACAAGTGTATTTATTCATTTTTTTAATGAAGCATCTCTATCAAATTTCAAAATAACTGTAAAAATAATTATACTTCAGATTCAGTTGGTTGGATATAGCAGTATTAAATCTTATCTAAATGCAATTATTTATTTATTCATATTTTTTAAGTATAAAAAAATACTTACGTTGCACAGGTAAAACATCAACTTTAAATCTTTTTAGCTCTTTTCCACTTTCTGTACACACATAAACACCTGTATCACCATAGGTGCTCTCAAGGGCCGTGAACACACTGATCAGAGTGGGAGACTGAGGGCGGTAGTTTGTTATGTACAGTTTTCTGTGTGTGTCTGTGCTAAGGGGTGTACCTTGCTTAAACCACTGTATGTCTTCTGGTGGACCCTTTTCTCCTGATGTATTGCAAATTAACTTTACTGGATCTTTGACTCTCACGTGGACTTCCTCTGAAAAACACATGCATAAAGACAAAAAAAAAATATAATAAAATAAGTAAAAATATATACTTTAGGAGTTTCTATTACTTTTCATGAATCCAATTTTACTTTCTAAAGAACTACCCATTTAAATCCTTCACAATCCCATCTGTTAAAATGGAATAGTATCAGTCAGCAAGAAAATTGGTTAAACCAATTTTCAATTCTAAGAGACTTGTATAAGTATTAAGGATGAGGGAGAGTTGTATCAGATTAGCTAACAGTCAGCTGTTTATAGGTATAATCTTATAGAAAGTTACCATAAAATATTTACCTGAAAAATACATAATTAATCTTTAGTAATGGTAAATAAAAAATGAGTATGACCATCTCAAGCTATGCTTTTCTTCTTTATAAAATTTGATGCATATGTAAGAGATCACAATTTTGACCAAATGTTAAACTTTCACTTTAAACAACTTTGCTGAAACATAAATGATATGTTTTGTAAGTATAGTTTGTTTTTTTATTAAGCAGATGCAAACTTTATCTACCATTGCATACAAATATTTGTTTTTTTAATTTTATTTACCAATCTCTACAATGACAACTATCCTGGTGAGGGAGTATAATGTTCTGGTTATCTACCAGAGAGCATTAACCTGGAATAAAAGGGTCCAGGACTGTTGACTTTGGCTAGTAAATCCCTACTAGAATTTTATATTTTAGATATGGGAGGAAACTAGAGTGTCTGGTGAAGAGTGAGAAGAAAGTACTCGATAGAGATATACCAAATCAAGCTGATCCTGACTGTGGATTGAACTCAGGCCCCTGACTGCAATAGTCTAGTAGCCTAACCACTGGACCACCAACTGCCAAAA
Organism: Nautilus pompilius; assembly: GCA_018389105.1. Lineage (NCBI taxonomy): Eukaryota > Metazoa > Mollusca > Cephalopoda > Nautilida > Nautilidae > Nautilus > Nautilus pompilius. Next base: position 791,288 of record JACATO010000047.1, read on the forward strand.
ATACATATTTAAGACTGATAATGTGTTTTTCTCTATTTTAGTCCAGATAATAAATAATAGTTGTCGTTGTTACCATAAAATATCTATTTCAAGATAATTTTTTGTTGTTGTTGTTGCGATTGCATGAAAAATATGCAAATAAAATCTTCACTGCCCATATAGTAAAGTCAAAGGGCTTAAAGAAAGTTCACTGTTAAAAGGAAGTGGTAGCTTAAAAACAAGTGATGTCATAAGATAGATTGCAATGTCTCCTAAGGTGGTATGTTTGTTCTTATATATGAGAAACATGTCATGTCTACAGAAGATATATATATCTAGACAATGCAAGTTGTATCCAAAAATGAATGTAAAAGCATTAAACTTTGTTAATTCTGCTATAGTTCTTTGACTCTATGTTCAATTTATTTATGCAAAATAAGTACTGATTCAGGCCATAAATATGCATTAAAAATAACACTTACTCTGACATACCCACCTTAATGCTAAATATATTTTCATTTTCTATTCTAACAGTGACAGACTAATCAATGCCAATAGTCAATAACATTTTTATTTAAAACATTTATTATTCCTATTTCAAATGTTAAAATGAGTTTATGAAATAAAAGATTGAGATGATCTATTGTTAAAGTTTTAAGCAGTTTTCTTCTTGAAATCCAAGTGGCTTGAAAAAATCAGGGAGTACGGTTATTTGAATGAGTCTGAACAGCTTGGGCAGTGGCAATGTACATATGTATCAATGCTATAAGAGAGCAAGATTTCGTAATTAAAGATAGCATAAGCCTAAATGTTCTTCAGTATTATCAGACATCCACACAATGTACAGAAAAACAAGAAAATATCTATCAACACTGAAAATACAGCAGTACAGAAAACTCCATATGAGACAAAGTGTGCAACTTTAATGTGCACAGACAACAAAAGATCCTATGCCCAATACTCAACTTTTTCAGAAAAAAGATATGAAGAAAAGGTTAAAAAGTCTACAGTAACTATGGCAAAAGCAAATCACATGCCAAATGAATGAGTTTAGTATATTGCCTAGCAAGAGTGAGGCCAAGACAAAATCAGATACAGCGAGAGGCTGATCTCTGAGGACCACAGCCTTAAAAATGGTCCATTCATAATGTCTGCAAAATCAGTGCCAAACTATATTATGTAGTTAGGTAATAAAGGCCAACATTGTGAAAAGTGAAGAAAATATTTACATTAGTTTTCTGAAATTTCTGCTATTTTCTCCTTTTGTTGTTGGTTATTTAATCAAACACATTCAATTCTTCCTGCTTTTTTTTTGTTTAATGCATCAAGATTCAACACATTAAGATTTTTCGATAACACGCTTGCATATGCTTATTTCTCTTCATATTATTGTGTGTTTCCTTGCCAGCTATAGAAGGCCATTCAAACTAGCTTTAGTATCACATACTTACTCTGCATATATATATAAATAACCATAATGGCAACAGGTTTTAGCTTTCAAAGAAATACATTGACAATGAAGCAGTGCATTAGATTAGAAAGAAATATCTTGGGTTTGCTGGCAATGCATTTTCAATACAATTAATCAATTAATTACAATTTACTATACAAAGGAAGCATAAAAGTAATAAAATGCTAAGCAGAAGAGAAAACTGTAGATGAGAAATATTAAAGTGGTTTTATCTAGCAAGTATTGCAAATCTGGTCTGTAAAGAAGAAAAGATAATGTCAGGACAGTTACAGTATATGTCCACATCAAGGGAAATCCACAAAATGTTAAATATTGGGGAAAGTAAAAAAAAATCTATTGTGCTTGGGCTTATGACTGATCAAAAGTCGTTAGTATGTAAAAGATACTATCTACTTTCCTGATTACCAGCACTGATCAGAAGAGGAAGCAATCTTAACGTCAAAAGTTTCCACACACACACAAAAAAAAAAAGGAAAGGCAGTGTAGTTAAGGTCAGAAGACAAGGAATCCAAATGAATGAAAAACATTGGCCAATAAGCAAGAACTCATAGGTAGCATAATGCAAAAAAAAATAATATTTTTTTTACTTATGACCATGTCTGTCTAGGTGCCAAAAATATAAACAGAGATGCAAAAGACTTGGATGCAGGTTGTGTATCGTAGCTGAGCATAGCATTCCACTGGTCTGAAGTTATCACATATGTGCATTAAGACCAGGTGAAAGTTTTGGAGGATGAGACAACAGCACAGGTCAGAAAGGATCTGTAATAGAACCAAGTGTGATGTAGTGATAAACTCTGCATATAATACTGGATAACATCAGATTCAGCACAGAATTTTTTAAAAAATAATTATAGATCACCATTCATTAGGAAATTTTAAGCTGTGAGAAAGGCTAAAATGTTGGAATGAAGGCATATATTGAAATATTGTCAGAATAAACCCATGACTCTAAGAGCAGTTAACTATAAAGAAATAGCAAGAAGGCAACAGACAATGAAACTTGCATGACTAACAGATAAGTAACCCCAATCTTTGTGCATAAGTTACATAGGTAAATTTTAAAAAAAGACAGACATTCACCAAAATGACAAGATATATGACATTTGACCAAGGCTGCCCTTTGGTGGACACTACAGGATCTACAAGCATCAATTGGTAAAAAATTTTTTTTAAATGTGATTTGGAAATTTTGCAGTCCATAGTTATATAATAGTTTCTCATCAAAATAAACAATGACAATAACAGATAATTGTATTGCAACTATTTACTCTAAGATTGCTTACACTCTGAGTGACATCTGGCAAGCCATGATTGGCAGGTGGCTGCATGTCTCTGAACTCTAATTGGAAAACTCTTAGGGTTACTTTGTTCTCTTGCATGTGTATGCTTTCACACAACTGGAGGTTGGCTATTAGTGTAACATATGATGTTTACAGACTTTTGTGTTAGCATAAAGTGTTGATTACTTCTGCTGACCTCTAAATTTGAAATCATTGTAAACTTATTTATTTTAATGTTATCAATGTCTCTGCTACAGAGGAACCAGATGGCAGAATTTCAGGAGAGAGAAAAAAAAAAGGCCAGAAAAAGAAACATTTGTTAAAGCACTAAAAGGTTCCATGTTAATGTTTTTGCAATAGTCATCTGCTGCTGAACCTAGTAATGCTCTGGTTATGCAGCTGCAGCATTTTCTAAAGCAATGCAAGAACAAGAGGCCATTAGTAACAAAAGAAATGAAAAGGCACTCCAGGAATTCAAGTGAACTGAACAGAACTGCATGTTGGAACTAGATTCAGGAAGATTATTTCTGAAATTCTTGATAGTATGCCACCCAAACAAACATTGCATGGTCTTAGTTTATGGCCCCATACTCTGGGTAACAAATTTTGTTAGTTTTTTTTGAGAAAGGTCCACTAAGGTTCAGTTACAATAAGTCCTTTTACTGCTCCATTACTGCAATTAATAAAGATATTGATTTTAATGCTCATTGTTCATAATACATGTGAAGATATAGTAATGACAATCCTCAATCTCCATAGTGGAGAACCAGGGACATCTTTGATAGCAGTCTGTTTTACAAGAACTTCCAGGATTCCAGAGGGCATGAAAGTATCTGAACTACAAAGTTTTAGGACCTGGGTTCTAATCCCAGCAAAAACAGGCTCAGTGTACCATCCATATCCAGCAGGTTTCTATTTGCTTTTATTTACCAGTCAGCCATATGGGTTTTCTGTTGCTATTCAGGTTAGGTACATGTGTTCCTGGCCTTCCATGCTGGAAATCAGTTGTACAATCCAAAGTATATAAGAACAATGATCCCTAATCTTATCAGAAAAGATGCCTTACTGCAGTTGCTGTAACGAGGGATAATTGCAGCAGATGGAAGTAATAACCATATAGCTGACTTAATTAAGTCATTAGTAATGTTTATAATTTATAGTTTCAAGACATTGCCTATCAAAGTTAATAGTCATCAGAATAAATTGTTTTACATGTATATACCATAATTCAGTAAAACTTATTGTTTTTTATAGCATTTTATTATCTCTTTTTAAAATTTAGAAGATAAATTGTATTAATGTATAATTATACAATAAGATGGAGATTTTATAAAAAAATAAAAATCACTTTTCAGTGCTATACTGAAAATAACGTGTGTTAAATTTTAATTTACATTTCATTATTTGAACAAATAGTTATTCAGAACATGAAAATCACTTCTTTATCCAAAAACAGCATGGTTTAAAAAATTAAGTTAATATGGCGGTATTTTAAATAATTATTAATATTAATATTTAAGCCATTAGGTCAATCAGCTGGCCCAGTCCACACCCAAGTTTTCCCCAAAGATATCACTAGTTTGATGGATAAGGTCACAGAAATGAACATAATAAAGCAGCAACTTTTCCAATTTTCATTAAAAAAGTGCATTGCATGCACCCATTTACCTAAATGATCACTGTAGGTCTTTACCAAAGTCCATGAAAATATAAAATTATTGTCATCATGTTTGCATTCCTCAAAAAATAGTTAATCAAACTACACACAAAACACTGATAAATAATCAAACTTGGGGCAGAAATATATGCTGCTGCTTGTCTTGCACTGCACACAGTAACATTCTTTAGTCTTTCTTACCATTGCCAATCATAGTAAGATGCTCTAAACAGTGTGGCAACCCAAGATGTATGTCCTGCACTTCTAGTCTTATCAGGTGAATAGCATCTTCTGGTAGGTTCTGTTCCCCAACAGATCCTCAATTAGTGCTAGTCTGAAGTCCTTGTGGCATGGTTGTCATTTCAGCACTTAGATAGCAGAATGTGAGCACAAACCAACCAACCTGTCCAATCTTTTGCCAGCTTGGTCATTGTTTACATTTGTATGACTATGATTTCTTACCAAATGTACCACATTTTTTTCCACTTTTGCCACATGGCTGAAGATTTTTTTGTATCATAGTCTTCATTTTCATAGCAAAACTGTGTTCAGATAGAGACCTCAAGGGAAGCAAATCTTGTGAGCAATAATTGACTATGTAAATTCAAAATGGTCACAACTTTACAATATATCCTACAATGGGCCCTAAAGAGTTAATGACATAAGCACTAACCATTGCAGTAACAGGAAATATTTTAACATTTTTTGTGTAAGAACTGCTGGAGCTCTGAATATCAAATAAAATGGTTTAAAAACATGGCCTAAATAAGTATTAAGATGTTCAAATATTTCAAACATTTTTTTTTAAAGAGGTATTTCTAAACCGATTTAGACTTGAATTTAATTGGTTACTTTTAAATATTATATGAGTTTAAATAAAATCTTAATCACTGAATGATATGTTGCATGCTTGATCTGGAAGACCAACTAAAGGGTAAAACTCAATAATGCATAAATTTAGGTCCATAATTTTTTCATAAACAAATAATAAATAGGATCATCTTTTTAAAAAAATTAATGCTGTTTTATAGCTAATAAAACTTATTTCATTCCATTATTTACTGTTGCATCAGAGTTGCAAGCATCATCAAAAGTAGAGCAAAAAATTGTTATTTCATAATTTTCAAATATAAATACTAAATCAATTTCATAAAGTATAAGAGCAAAACAATGTACACTACATGTCATATAGGTGTCTGTTTTTAATCTAAAATTATGGACATCAGGAATAAAAATAGTTCTAATTTAAAATTTAATTTATTATCTTTTTTTACAAATTTGCAACAATGTATTAAAAATGAAGAAAAATAAGCAATTTTAAACAAAATATTCCATCTATTCAAAAACAATAAACTAGATATTAATTAACTTCCCCATCTACATTAAGAATTATTTACGTTTTTTTTTTTAATAGATAAGTCAAAATATGAATTGCAATTCTAATGCATGTGGTAAATTATAGAGTACAAAGTTTCAGATTTAGCAAACATTCCAAATTGTAATAATATTTTTAAAATAAAATTTATATAAATTTCTCGCCAGTGGGTGTAATGCTTTGCCTTCACTTTTGTATTGCTAAAATGAAAATGCTACACAGATATTAAGAATGTAACCCACCAAAAAAATCTAAAAAAAAAAAATATATAAAACTTGATTTCACTATTATTAAAACCAAGCATAAACAAGCCACATTCATGCCATGGGAAATGGAGAAAAAATTTAATTTAAAAAGTGACATTTTGACTTTATTTGTTTCATTTGCATGAGAATAAATACACACTAATGCCTATGGTAAATTATTCAAAAGTGACTGAATAGAGCTGTTTTACAGTCAATGTTCGTCAGTTTTTCTTTTAAAAAAACTAGACTGCACTTGCCGCACACAAGTATGCTGTAGGTATAACAATGGCAATCCAACTACAAGCTTACTCAAACCCATTTATAGTTTTGAAAAGTCAGCAACATTTGCCAATGTTCCAGAATCTCAAGTATTGTTGGGCCTCTTAGTCAGGCAGTTCCTTCCACAAACTACTCTAAAAAGGCATCAATCCAACAATGTGCAGAACTTAGAACAGTGAATTAATCTTCATGTTCTTATGTAGCCAGTTGACTATTATCTGGTTGGAGGTGGAGAGGAAAAAACACTTACAAAAAAAAGAGCCCTTTTTAGTAAATAATGGAGGAAACCAGCAGATGCCCATTCTACTGACATTTTCCACAATATTATTAAAAGGTTAAAAAAAATGCATTGCTATGATGTCATATGCTAAATCTCTTCATGAGAACTACATTGATCAGAAAAATGCCAACAAATTTTTTTTAGAGGTTGACAATTTGAAGGTTTTTCCACACATTTAAAATTATTATCCATAATATTTCCATCCTATTTTATGAATGAAATAAGCTGCCTTCTCCTCACATCCTCTTGTAGTATTCAGATCCTACTTTTATTCATGAAACTAAGCAGAGAGCAGTAAAATATAATGGGATATAACGAGGAAAGCAAACACATAGCTGAGTCATAATAGTTGTTAAAGAAACAGCAACTTAAAACAAGGAGACATGGTTGAATAATAAGTGTAGAGAAAAAGCATCACTATAGCAGTCTGTATTGGCAAAAATAGTGAAGACGACACCAAAACCAAAAATCACCATAACTATTTCTTAATTGCAGAATATTTTGCACATACATGATATATGCAGACTACAGAACTAAACTAAATATTAGCAGCAGCACTAATGATAGAAATCAGACAAGCATTTTGATTTGCTTCCAGAATGAAACCATGTCTTATATTTCTCTTCCGGCTGAATAACCCCTTTTCTATAACTTTTACTGCTCTCCAGATTCTGCTGCTGCTTCTCCACATCTCTCATCACATCTTGAGCATCTCTTTCATTTCTTTGAGCTTTTATTTCTGGTATTTTCTGCTTTTCCTGAGATGTATATTTCATTCTCAGATTTTGCATTGTGCTTTAGCTTAGGTATCAAGGGTAGCTCAATAAAGTTGATAGATATAATGCAGAAAGCATGACTAGAAAGCTAAAATATGCCACACCCTTTCAATTAAACATGTACTATGATTATAATATGAATAGTACTATTAAGTACAGATGTCTGCTGTGCATAAGATTTTATGAAAATGTGTTTCTAAGGCAGTTTGTCATAGCAATGGCAATTGCACTCAAGATCAAATTCCATGAATTTTCCATAACACATGGAAACTCTGATTTGAAAATGACTATGCATCCATGAAAATTATTGTGTAAATTGTAGAATATTTCCAAGTTTCAAGCATTTATATAATAGAAAAAAATATGTAAAATCTTAAATTTATCAACATTAGTTTGAATTTTAGTAATCTGAAGAAAAAACTGATGGAAATTATAAATAAATAAGGGTTGGTGAGATTAGCAAATTTGTTTATCTATGGCTTCATATACTAGGGTCATAAAATGACTAAAGTTTCAACACGGCTCAATGTTGGAAGAAAAATACTGATTTACAAAAGTGCAACTGAATGGAATCATTTTAAAAATTGGATTACTAACCATTTCTTTTCCAGGAAGTGCTTCTTTAAGCTATATCTTCCAGTCTCCTTGTACTAAGCAATTCATGTTTCCATATATGGCAAGCCTTGATGCCACTTTATTGGTCTTATTATCTCCACTGAAGATGGAGACAACTTACAGACTCAGTGACAGTGGAATTACAGTTTTATTTGATGCAGATAACTGCCTTTGCAGTTTTTTTTCTCTTTTGTAATGTTAAAAAATTTAATAGAAAATCATCTTAAATTAAGGTAAGGATTTAAAACCAATTTTGTATTACTTCAGTTTACATTAAGTAACAAATGCCAGATATTCTTTGAAAAAAAAAAAACAAAAACATATTGTGATTGCTTTCATGTTGTTTAAACTTTACATTTAATGACTGTACATTATAAACAGAATGTCACATATAAATTATGATAATTACAAAATTTTGCACTTTATGCTTTATGACATTAAGTGAAATTTAAAAAAAAAAAAGTGTTCTTCAATGTTTTGGATTTAACCTTGTATTAAAAGGAAGCCAAAAAAAAGCAACCTTGCCTGTAGTTAGAACTATATAGACAGGATGTCTGTCTTCCTCAGAGCTGATACAATCTAACTTAGGTAAACCTACACAATACAAAGCAACAAGACTTTTATTAGCTAATTTTCTGGACAGCACAATTTAGTACTGAAGATTGCATCTTGTTAATTAGTTTTTTTTGTTTTTTTTAAAGATAAATCAATAGACACTTTGCTTCACCAAAACACAGGCTGAGAAAACTGTATCAGATTAAAAAAATTATTGTAAATCAGATTTTTTTAATTTAATGCATTTATATCTTTAAAAAGAGTGAATTATATCCTGACATTTTGATGATAATCACAAAAATTAATAGTGGCTATTGTATAATCATTAAAATATGTATTTATAATTTTTATTTTTAATACTTTTTTATTATTTAGTATTTAATTATTGTCATCTAAGGTTTAGAGATGATGATATCTCTTTTAGTTGTTTTTTTTTTTCCCTTTCACATATTCTAACAAGATTGATTTTATAGACCACAAAAAGTGGAGAAGAACTCTAGGAACTAAAAAGAAATTAGAAACTATGAAGACCTAGAAACATTTTGATTGCAATCCTTTGCTTAAAAAATTTTCTTAATTTGGCCATTTTCAGTTGCTTTAATTCTTAACTGAATTTTCATGAAATAATTTACTCTAGAAATTCTTTTTGATGGTATTAACACCAGTGGACTGCATATCTTTCAAATTTGATTTTTTTTTTTTTTTTTTTGCTGTGTTCAAGAATTTGCCTCATCATCAGGTTATTATGAAAGGGTTGAGATAAATACTCTGTGCATGGTAAACTCCTTTGATAATTATTAAAGAAAACTGTCAATGGTTTTATTTTTGCTTTCTTTTAGTAGTTCATGAAGCTTGAGTCGGTAATTTAAAAAAAAAAAATTAGACTTCTACAAAGTAAACAACAAGAAAATTCTCTCTTTTTTTCCCTTTTCTTTGTTTTTTTTCTCAGAAAAATAATATTTTTTTAACTTGTCCATTCTGGAGAGAGTTTGGAATAAAGTTTGTCACTCTTCGGGAGCAGAATTTTTATAAATTATTTTTAGTAATGGGTGTATAACAGAGCATTTCTGACTATTTGGGATCTGGCAACCTATGAAAACAAGCAGATGCTAAACAGCAGACCATCTAAAGAATCATTTATCTACATTATTTAAAGACCTGTGCAAAGGAGTACTGTGTCTGAGGCTCAGGACTGCATTACCAAGCACTTTCGCCCAGCTCATCCTAATGCTCAAGTGGCCCTAGATCTAGAAATGATGAAAATCAGAAGACTATTACCTTTGAAGGAAGACTGAGCAGTGTGGTGTTATTTTTTGTTGAAACATTTCTCAATAACTGTTAGCAATATAATGCTACCTGATTTTATCTTTGTAATTAAATCAACAGGAAGCCCCTGGGGAGATACTGCTGAGTAGTTTTTCTTAACTATTGTTTTCAATGCCAGAACTTTTCTGTTGAAGATTCAAACATTTAATAAATGCCATTTGTCCAAAGCACGTTCAAAGTTTTTGTTTTTTCTAGTTATTCTAAACTGAATTACGTCCATACAAATACTTCATTCTTTTCACACGTGAAAGTAAAGAACATTTCACTTAGAGAAAACCCACATGGTGAAGAAATATAAGAAACCATTCCAGTGGACTACTACTTTTGGAGTTGCTACAGGCATATCAGACTTTTGTATTTTTTCTTTTTTTAACAACAACAAAAACTCCATTTAATACAACAAGTAAATGATATTACTTATGTATTTACATGTAGCATTCAAAAGGATGTTATGGATATTGAATAAAAAGAAAATCCAAATGCACTTGTTTCCAAAGTTAGGCAACAAATTTTAAAAAGAAAAAAATATTTCCAAAATAGATAATATTTTATTCACCAAATGTTCAACACAAACTCCATATAACAGTTTTTATTAAAGAAATATGTAAACTACAAATACAAGAGAAAGAAGCAAGAGTAAATCAGGAAACAGAGAGGACAACTAATAAAGAATGCAAAGAAATATGAATTAAAGGTAATCAATATGAAATGTGGTCAACCCGGATAGTAATATATGACACACAGTGGCTTTTCATGTTACTTCTACCCCTATCATTGAAAACAGTGGGCACTGAAGTTCATTTTCATGAGAGATTTTCACTTCTTGAGGTGATCTTGGATGGGTTGGAGAAAGGCAGTCTCTCTTCTTAGACTGGCCATATCATACAAGTAATGGTTTGGACTTGATGATATCAGTTGTGTGGATGAGGATTATCATTGATTAAAATGAAGTTATTTCCAATTGGATCAGTTATGATCTGGCATAGCGATTCACAATCTCATTCCTGTGCATACTTTCATTCAGGGTGCCTCAATGAAACACATGAAGGTCTATACACCAAACCAATAAAATTTGTGTATAAACCATCACAACTTCACTACCATTGTGATTCCCTTCCATGTTGTTTGTAGGCTAATTGTATATTCCATATTCCTTTCAGATAAGTAAATGCTATAAGCCACATTTAAGGCTAAATCTTGACTTGTCAGTAAAAACACATGACTCCAATCATGTTGTGTCCAAGTGACATGTTCATAGCACAAGTTCAACCAATCCTGTTCAACCTTGAACTGGTCTTTGGACAATATCTCCATGCACTTGAAATTATCTCCATAGCTAAGAAACGCACTTCTGTTTAGCCACTTTGCCATCTTGGTCTGTTACTGTCTGGCCTTTATCCTACCAGGGCCATAACATTATGAAAATGGCACTAAAACCAGCAGGAGATTGTTTTCCCAATATAATACACCTGGCACACTTACTGCAGTAACAACTAGTTTAGTCTGTCATGCTCAATAATGCCTATCCACAACATCAGTGATCTTTCACCATCTCAACTATAAGTCATTTTTTTTGTGCACAGATGAAGCACTTACCAGTTCCCCTCCATACTATTCTGCAATTCAATGAAGTCAAGATAACTTTGACTTATCAATGAACATCACACTGTTCATCTGGCCTATATCAAATCTCTGAAAGCTAAGCACTTGAGTCACTTTCTGGTGTGTATCACTCAAGGGGAAAGTGATGTATGGCCTGTAGCTATGTAAATATTTAGCATCTAAGTGGTTCTGCACAGTGTGAAGGAAAACATTGGTGTTTCGAACCAGTCCAATTTCCTGGTATACAGGGGTGACCAATGCAAATCAGTTCCTCAGACTTCTGTGAACATAAAATTGATGCTCTTGGTTGACTAGTATAAGGTTTATCTTTCTTTCTGGTTGGTCTGATATTGCTGCCATAACCAACCAACCAACCACACTCATGTTTCCAAATTGCACAAATTTAGCAAATAAATGGAAAAATGTATGAAATGAGCAATTTTTCGTGTGTAATATATTATGAAAATTGGTTTGTTGATCCATTGGTAGACCCCTAGACTGCTAGATTGATGAGTCAATTTCAAATCCAAGTTCGTCTTTGCTCACTTTGGTGTATCTTTCTGGCATGGTTTTTACACTACCCACTCACTCATGTAGGTTTATATACTCCAAGTTCTCCAGTTTCCTCCAACCTTTAAAGATGAAAATTTGTAGTGGGGGTTTTTTCCTACACTTGCATTCATTGAGAAAAGCAGACAAAAGGAAATCATTACCTCAATGATGGATTTCCTGTTATGGCTTTGAGTCATGTACCTAAATTACTGATCATCATCATAAGGCATGATAAATATATTCAAAAATTTATAATATACTATATGTATGCCTATTGTATATTCAGGTATATTTAATATATATTATACTATATAATGTATTTTCCATGTATAATTCCTAGTGGAATAATTCAGAAAAACCACCTAGAGTGTAACAAGACTATTATTTCTATACACAATACTGAGCCATCAGTAAGCAGCAAAATAATGAATTATAAATGGAAAATGTTTTGCACTATTCAAAGTTAACAGCAATGAGGGCTTTAACAGTCTTTCTTTGCCATTTACTGAAAGCTACCTAATTTTCTTTCTCTAATGGGCTATGAAAATTAATGAGATAGAGACAAAACACTGGAATAACATAGAAAACCTTTAAGTTCTTTTTTTTTTAAATGTGTATTTGATCTTTTCCACCAACACATCTGATAGAGAAAAGCTGTTGTTTTTTTTTTTCTCCCCCTTGCCAAGAATCACCAGCTCAGATCTGATATTGGTGATCAACTATTTAGTGTTCTTATCCAGCTGGCATTAATCACTACACTGTCAAAGTTTCAATACTGATTTCATTTCAAAGATATTGCTATCATCTTCTCAGCTGACATTACATTAAAACATTTACATTTTTTAAAGGTAGTTGAATGATTTGGTTCTAGGTTACTTGTTTGAGGTTATTTGTCAAATATTCCCATAGGCATCCAGTTGCAGATGGCTTAGCATCCTTATTAATGAAAAGCCATAGAAGTTCTGCACAGTTATTTATCTGGAGTTAATTTTGACCTCAGAAGTTGTGAGTGTGTGCAGAAAAACACACATTACCAATAGTGGAAGCATGCAATGATTACAATGATAAAGTCTTATAAAAGGACACCTATTAGAGAAATCTGTCAGAATAAACAGACAGAGATAAATCACAAAGTAAAATATCCCCATTTGATAACCCACACTGATAAGAAAATAATAAATTTAAAATACTAAGATTCACATCCTAAAAAAGCAGAAAAGGGTTTTTATATCAAGATAATAAAAACAAAGGCTGGTGGTAAAACAACTAATGACAGAAGTGCATAAAAACACTAATTAGAATTATTTAAACCACTTTGCATTATTTTATATCTGTATAATTAATAAGTGATAAATGATAGAATCATTGTGTACTACATATAAACTTTGTAACACAAAATGATATATACTACTGTTCAAAAACTTGAATACTTCAAAAATTATATCAGGTCTTTAAATAGGAATTTAAAAAAAAAATTAGTTACTTGATTAACCATTTTAATAATTTACATACTATATCATGATATTCCATAGTTCAAGAAAAATTCAAGGTGACCAGCTATTTTCCAGTCTCTCTATTTTTTCACATTTGTTTTTCTTTAAAAATAGATTAATATTTAACACTTAGATACTGCTTATTATATGCCCCCTATACCTCGAGTTTATGTACAATGGATTTTAAATTTAATAATGGGTTTCCAAGCCAGCCAGCCAGTCAGCCAAATGTTTTTGGTTTTGATTGAGAGTTCGTTATTTCCAGCAGAAATTCCATTGCAATGAAATGCGGTAAATGTTTAAAAACCCAAGTTATTCATATCTGCGTTGTGATATTAGGATTTGGATTTAATCTACATCAACAATAACTCTTGCATAAATGAAAATAAATACAGACCTACAATCAGTATGTTAACTGTCAGTAGTAACTAGCATCTATAATTACTTTTCTATACAAAAATGTGTAGCACAAATTTGAATTATCTATGTTATATCATATATATTGCAATTGACATATCTCATTTGCAGCAGAGTAACAGACTGAGGTTAAAGGTCATTACTCACACAATAAGCAAGACCAGGTATTCAAAACAGTTTTAATATTGTTACAGGCTAGTGAAAATCATAGACCTTTTATTTCCCTAATGGAACATTTTCAACTGAATGCCAACATTCTTTACGAACAGAAAGTGTTTAGACAATTCCATCTGCAGAAAAAGGAATTCAATAATCAGTGGGACAAAGCAGAATGACATAATCAGGGAACAAGTACTGGACAGGTGTCACTCAACAGCCTGCTGAAACTGTTATGAAAACAATAGGTTACTCTACAAACTAGAGAAATTCTAAAAGGAAATTCATACAACTATAAACTGGTTGAGAGTGACTGTGAGAAAAGACAGCATCACAAACGCACACTGGATCCAGGGTATTATTTTTTTGTTGAGAGGGAATTGGCCATTTGGTTAATGTGGGAACTTACAAAAGATAAATTTGCAGTAAACTATCATATTCTTCCATTATCTGCAAAAATTCAGGCACTAGCAAAAACACTCAAAGAACTATCCTATTGGCTACTAAAGTGTGGTATGTAAACAAAGTAGAATGAAGGTGCACTTGGTTTTCATGATGAGTATTTGTTTACAATAAGAAATGATAAGAACATATTTTTGTGTGTGTGTGGTGTGTGTGTGTGTGTGTGTGTTGTGAGAATTAGAATCTGTATTTCACTTGAAATAAAAGGGAAAGAAACCAGAATGCTTAGTGACAGTGAAGCAATTTGTACTGTTTTTCATAAAGACATAAGCAGCATTAAATTAGAAAGTTCTGATGAAATAAGCAGAGATGAAAAAGCCTATGAATTCTACCATTTATATGGAAACTTTAATCCTGAACATAATTTTTTTTAAAAAAAAAAAAAAAAACAAGTATGCAAATGTGAAATTTTTGTTATGATGAAAAGAGGGCCATCATGATGTCCAAAAACAATTTTAAAACTAAGTGTTTAAACAAACTGTTTTTTACTCTGTAGTTGATAAAATGAGATGTTGTTATTGCTCTTGTAAAGTCACTTAAGGGAGTCTCATCTAAAGAAAAAAGATTTTGTCATAAGCTGAGTTCATTGAAGAGATTTTTAAATGTTAAAGACAAACAATTTCAGTTAGTGTTTATGGTTTTTAAAAATATTAAATTGAACATTTTAATATGTTGAACAATTCAGAGTATGTTATGAAAAGCCACCTGAGTTAATGATTATTTCTAATTTAATTATTGTATTTTTCAGTGTATACGTTGAAAAATTTTCTCTCCCAAAAGTTTGGGCTTTCACTGATACTCCAAATCAACATATCTATGGAAAGAGTCATTGAAAATTCATTAATGAAAAAGTAAAAAAAAAAAAAAATGACATTCTTTCATTTTCTGAAATAAACTGTTAAGATTTTTCATGCTTCCCAATTGCATACTATCTGTCCTTTTCAATTCTAATTATATTTATAAACAGCTCCAACAAATCCTCCGTCTCTTCTCAAAATGTCTCCTGCAAAGTCATAAAAGTCACACACAGCAGCCTGCAAGTTAGAAGTTGTTAAATTTACAGAAGAAAGTGGTGGTAATATGGCAGTGCACAGGGAATGCAGTGTCAGTGAGAAATGTGTTAGGAACTTGTGCAAATTAAGGATATGTTACAGACCATGAAGAGAACCAAAAATACAAAACAGGGCTACAAAGATTGCTCACCCAACAACACGTGTCATAGACATGGTAATGTGAAGCTGGAGACTAAAGGCCAAACAAATAGCTGCTGATGATCAATGCCTATATATATATATATTCATTCTATTCTATTTTCCTGTACACAGTTTTCATTATGGTATTTTTTTTTAGAGGTATTTACCACTTTATACAATCAGAGAACAGCTGTATGTGTGTTGACCTCTGTGTTGGCCTAGTTGTGAACCCCAAATGTTGGACAACTTGTAATTGAACTGAATATTACTTCACATACCATCAAAAATTAAATTGCAAGTTTAATTTCTGAATTTCAGTGCACCCAATATCTCAAAATCGAATAAAAATGTCAAAGGTAAATAAAACTGACACATTTGGCTTTTTAAAGTAGGCAATTCTACACAATGAAAATGATATATAATCACATGATGATTAAATGATTAAAAATAGGCACCAGGCTTTCATTACCAGAACCTTAATAACCTTTTCAGTTTGTTTAAAATATCTCTCTATGATCACAATAATGTTTAAAAAAAAACTATTTCAACACTCCATTTATCCAAAAGGCCATCTCAGAAAGTAATTCAATGATATGCATAAATACTTCATTAATATCCATGAGCATGGCAGTACTATAAACAGGGATGCAATGCAACAGTGTTATGAAGATTTGACATATTGTCTGACTAGATGAAAGTCTTGCTAACTACCATAGTTAGTCTTGCCTTGTCCTATACTCCAAACCAACTTATCCTGAATGAAGGTGGGGATGGGAAAATTAGGCAATTTGACTTATATTCCACATTGACTTATAGGCCAAGAAATGGTAATAATTATGTATCTTTGGGGGAAAATTGAACATTTTAATATTGAATTTCAGTAATAATCAAATAAAGAAGAAATAGTTAATCCCATAACACTAAGCTAATTTAAACATTATAAAAAAAACTGTTGTTATTAATGCTTGCCTCCATAGTAAAAAAAAACCAAAACAAAGAAAACAAGAAACACCCAAAATAGTAGCAGTAGCATGTAAGAATTTGAGCATCTTATTCTGGGAATATAATACAGACTCTGTACTATAACAAGAAATAAAGGTTATATGACTACAGATCGACAGAGATGGAATCCAACGATAACAGTTACCTGTACGAATCCTCCTCGAATCATCCCCTAATTCTACACCTCCCTAATTACCCCTAAGGTTTCGGTAAATGCCAATATTTGTGCTCATGCCTCTGGCAAGGTACTGGTGATGTGTATACCTTTAATGTTAAATCTGTACTATGAAAAACATGGAAGAAAAAGAGATACTGCTGTCAACCCAATTCTTTTTTCCAGTCATTTCCATCTATCTCGCTTTATCCACATTTCTTTATATCTAAAACAACTGCATTGATGTTTCATTGCCATAATCACAATATTTGAAAGTACAGTGTGTGTGAAAAATGCTTCCCAAGGATTGATATCTAACATTGTTTTTAAATGATGCAACATAAATGAAAAAAGTATTCTGGTAATTCTGGCAGCAAATCTTTGTCAGATCTGTTCAGAATATTTTGAACTTGCTTAGAATTTTTAATAGGATATACTATATTTATCATTGCACATGCACAATTTTTCAATATTCAGAATGCCTTATATGTAGAGCACTGATTCATGGCAATTATTGGCTGAAAGTACTTGGTAAGCTCTTTTATAAATGTTGCTATCACAGTGAATAAACCTATCTAAAGTCCCTATTGAAACTTTTTGTTTTCAGGTGTGGGAAGAAGGAAAAAACTGGACTGGATCACCCAAAAGAAACCCATGAGGCTGGCTGGCTGGTGAATAAAAAGTGAGAAGAAACAGAGAGGTATGCATAACCTAGCCTTTTCTGTCTGGCATTTGAACTTGGATCCTCAACCTCAGCAGTCCCCTAGTTTAACTGTTGGACTACTGTCCCACTTACTTGAAATGTCTACAACAGCTAAAACATCTGAGTTAAGTTTATACATATTTGAGAAAAGACTCTGTCATGGAATTATGAACATTATTCCATGTACTATTCAAAACATTAAAATTATATATATATATGCTTGGTGTCATGTAATGTTAGAATTCTTCTTCATAGATAAAGTAAAGATGACCATTTCCTGTGCATATAATGGCTCATTCCAGTTAACAGCAAAATGTTCTAAGTGCTCTCAAATGGTACTGGTTTAGTAGACAGATTTTACTTGTTAAGGCTGGTAGGTAGACCTGTTTATGCACAAATACAGCACAAATGAATAGAGCTAATGGTCACTTCGATAGGGCTTTGCAAAAAGCTTTCTGCTTACATTTACAACACACTCAAGCCATTTGAGAACTGATTTGGGCTATTGAAATTTGCATTAGCTTTTATTATGAATCTGGGCTAGAAGAAAGGTATGGAGATTTATCTGAGAATAAAACCAAATCTTTATAACAAAGGGAAAAACTGGTTGGTGATTTAATTAGCTTACTTAAAACACCAATGGAACCTATAATTACCTATTGGTTGTGCTGTATTGTCAGAAATGTCAAAAATTAAATTTTAACCAAATGTCTGTTTGTTTGTTTTTTTATATCTGGTACAGTGGTTTAGGTAAAGTTGCCTTTGCAAAAAGACCAAAATGTTTCTCATTAGCACTATACCAGCTTAAATATAATTAGAGTTTTAAAAAAATTCAGATTTAGTGCATTATTTTAGGTTGAAAACACATATGTATTTGTTTTCCATTTAACAATATTTAGTTCATAATGTTGGTTGATTAGTATGGTGAAATATTATAGTAAAAGCTTTAGAGAGTAAAAAGATATAATATAAAAATAAATTTAATATTTACTTTTTTATGTTCATTCAAGTGTATTCAAAAATCTGTAACATTTTGTTCAAGAAATGTCAAATTTACTATCTGGAAGCAACTCTCCTCCCCCATATTCGTTGTAAAGTAATATTTAAGGTTGTCCTTTAATTTAAACAAGGTGAATAGAACCTTACTTTTTGTTTTTATTTTTACTTACCATAACTGTTTAATATATGCACTTTAAATCTGGCCACTTCAAGGTCTGAACTGCGGCATACATATATCCCACTATCTTGAGGGTGACTGTTGGAAATAATCAAATTGCTGAGAAGAAACTTAGATGAAACATGGTTTCTGGTAATCTTCATTCTGTTGGTAATATCCGAAGTGATAATTTCTCCATCTTTGTACCACATTATTTCTCTGGAAGAAGGGAATCTGTTTGTGACATTGCACAATAGTTTGATAGGCTCCTTATTTTGTACATAAGCTGTCCCAGTGATGTGAATGTCTGTAAGAAGTAATTTAACAAGAAATTTATTCATCCATCAAGAAAAACAAAAATAAATATATATAATAAAAACATTTAAAAACAAACTTGAGTATAGATCAATATATTTCTTTTTGTTCCTTAAAAATAATACATTGTATAATGCATGTAGTCTGCCTGACAAAAAGTGTATATTGAGTTTCATTAATTTTTCAGTTTCTCTTTGATGTTACTAAAATTGCATGTGCATATAGGCTACCATCAGGCATGGTCTTGAGCATTTGGAAACAGCAGACCAATGATTTAGAGCCAGGGGTCTAACCTCTGCTGGCCTAGGAGCAAAAGGTAAGCTGCCTTCTGTTTTTTTTTCAAGTAAAAATAAAATCACAATTTATGCTTCCATCAAATACTCCAGAGATATATACCACTACAAGACCAAGAACTGTCCAGAATATTACAAGACGACAAAGAAAGCATGAATCAGCTCCACATAAGTGGCAAAATTGCAAAGATGGAGACTGATATAAGTTGCATCTAAAACCTGAAAGCAGCTTAGCCATAAACCTTGCAGGCAGTCATCTAGTGCACCATCATGATTATTCACCAAAGGATAAGGCTGAGGGCAAATGTCACCATAGTAGCCCTGGGACAAAAGTGTGGCAGCATGGAATTCAAATAGGAAATATGGTCAAAAATATATGAGAAGAAAAGCAATGCTTGATTGATAAAAATTGATTCTTATGTAGATGAAGTGGATTTCTTGAACTCCATACTGTTGGACATGGAACCCACTATGCAATGCCTGGAAGAAAAGGCCAAAAGAAGAAATGTTTTGTCAACTCTCAAGAATATTGGAAATGCATTTCAAAAAAGCATCTGCACTTTAGAGTTGTTGAAGAGATAAATTGCACAGATAGCACCAGCTCAATAAACTTCTACCACTTAACATTACAGACAGGACTGGAAAAACATTGGGGATGAGTCAGATGATATGCAAGGCAACCACTGACTGCACAAATGCATGCTAACATTCAAGTGTGCAGATACTGAGAATGAAGATTTTATACTGAAAAGGAAAGTTTGGTCATAAAGATGCACTAGGAAAGTAAGATATGAAACCATTCATGATGTGGCCAGAATAGAGTGATGAGAATGGATTTGTTGAAAAGAGAAAAAAGGAAGTGTCTACTCCTTGGATTAGATGGCATGAAGTTGAATCATCAAAAGGAACTACTGAAAAAATTGATGAAAGACTGTTTGCTTGCCAGCATAGGATATCCATTATGAAATATTGTATGAGTAAAGAAAGTAGGAGCCCCACTACTGTGAAGTTATTTTAAGCCAAAAAAAATTAACTGACCTTTCATAAGAGGCAAAAAAGGTAGGATAGCTTTATACTTTTTCCAATAGCTTCATGAGATTAATATACAAGTATGTCTCGTATGGGCTTGAGAAACCATGGTTTGAGATTTATATTCCATGTTGTCAGTCTAACAATGTTATGTGTAATCAAAAAGTTCCTAGATTTATTTTATTGCAATGTAATGACAAATTTTTTTTATTTATTTGCTAACATGACATGATGTCATACACAACACTGCTGTATCACCTTCCAGATTGATTTGTGGCTTCATATTTAATAAGAGTCTGTTCATATTGCACAATCATGACTACTGTGAGCAAGCAACATATGTGCATTACATTTTTTTCAAATTGGAAAAGACAGCATCAAATTGCCATAATAGTTTATATTGTTGGTTTTTCATTGATATTCTGAAATTTTGAAAAAAAAAATTATTATTTGAGCTTTGATATGTTAAAGCAGGCAAGAAGCACCTTATTTTCCATGGAGTAGCCAATAAGCTTAACATACACATGGCACTAAACAGACAAACATTAAACACTGCTATGAAAAACTGTATTGCTGTCAAGATAAGAGAGAAAGAGGGGAGTGGATATGATGCCGATCACTTTTGTCAACACTGAGAGACAATGTGCACCAAATATTCATTCATCCCTTAAAAACAATACCACTGATGTTTTGAAATATGTAAAGAGACAATTTTCCAGTGTTGACCAAACAAATGGGCATTTAAAATTGGGTCCTTTAGGATGACAGTGCTCTATTATGCACTATGATGTTTATGTACCAGATTCTGAGCAAGCATAGCATTTCAGTTTATGCCCACCCACATTAAACAACATACATTGCTTTATGCTACTTGTATTTACAAAAATGAATAAGGGCTCAAAAACAAATGTATGTACTGGTGAGTATGTGAAATATAACAGCAGGTCTGCAAATAATACAGATGCTTCCTGAAGTTAGCTATTAAGTGCATCCATTTGGCATTTAAACCAGACCAGGAACATTCCAATCATGCTTTCTGTGAAGCTAAATGATTAGAAAGAAAAAGTAGTATAACAGCAGCTTTATCCAACTAACAAAAGATGTGGGGTTGTTTGCTAGAGAAATATGATTGGTGAAAGCAAGAATGAAGAAAAAGACATTCTTGAAAAGTCTTTTTTCTGAATTCCTTCTATCTTGTTTTTTTAATACATGCAAAAATCATGATTCCTATACCATTCCTAGAAGGTGAAAAAAACAGTTTGACAAGCCATAGAGTGGTAATGATTGTATTAAACACATTCCAAAATAAAGAAATTAAGAAACCCAAATTCCTTGACAATCTACAGATGAGGCCCTAGACAGGCCCACATTATACAGTGGAGCCATTTGTTCAATGTAATATAAAGTTAGATCAGTTGTAAATATACCTACACTATTAAAGGAAGACAGGAGAAGAAAAAAAAAAATATATATATATATATATAAAGCCAAGATACTATTTGCTAGATCTAAAGAAAATGTCCAGTCTGGAACCAGTGTTTCCATGCAGTAAGTCAATATGTGCAAAAAATGGATCCAGCACACATGATGACCAAACACTAACCTTGGTGAAAGCCAGCATCCATATGATCATGTGAGTTCTCTACTTCAGTGGGATCAAATTGTTACCTTGGGAAAAAGTATTTGATACAGGAATCAAAGCTAGAAGATGTGGGGGGGGGCTAGTGGTAGTCTTCAATTTTAGTTGTGAGAGAAAACCAGAAGGAACATGTGGCTGGTTGGTGAAGAAGTCATGTTGGGGGGGGGTATACCAAAATGAATGTTGTGCTACCCATAAATGCATACACAGGTATTTTTACAATGTGGTTTTGGTCATCTATATTTCATTTTTAAAATTACAAATTTAACTGTATGATAGCAACATCCATTCTTTTTAAGTAAATTGAAGTCTTGCTTCTCTTTCTGTCAAATCATGATACCACATCCCCAATTGCAAGACATTCTTAGAAATTTCCAACATAAATGAGGTTTTTTAAATTTTTTTTTAAAAGTTAAAACCAGTCCAATTTAAAACTGGGCTGGCCAGGAGCTGACACTGATTTGTTTCCTAAATTTAAGTGTCATTCTAAGCTGCAATTTGGCAAAGATGCAATTAAACTCGCCAGCGTAGTCTCAGCCCATCCATTTAGCTATGCCTAAATCACAGGCAGCAGCATCAACTGTGTCTTTGAGATTTTAATGCCAAATATGAAAGAATTAGCTATAATCAAATTAAAGTAAATATGAAGACTTGCGGAACTGTCATTATATTTTCAGCTAAATGAATTTGACATGCTATTAAAATCACAATTTTATGCAGTGACTTTGAAATAAAACAAACATTTTATTACTAAAAAATGTGTTTTGCTATTACAGTGACAGGAAGTACGGCTTAATTTAGAAACCCTCTCCCACTAAAGTTCATACAGTCACAATCACCAATCTTAAGTAGAAACTTAGACCCTACTTAATTATAGATTTTATCAGACTTTCTAGCCTTCAAACTAGGCAAATCCAATATTTTTTTATCCTTTTGCATATTTTAAATGATTAAAACCTATTTTGCATTTGATTCAAAAATAACATCACGCTACATAAACATTACCATAATATCTTCTTGATTGTGAACTCTGCCCCAATGTTCAAAGTCTAAGAACATCTCACAACAGTGAGATAGGTGTGGGGTCTTTAGCCTTGGTGACTCAGCAAGTAGTTACCTAGGTATGGTTGGGTGCTCTTGAGCAGTGGTCAGCATGCAAGCCAGTCACAGTTACCTACAGAACCTTCACCATGCATACCAGAAAAAAACCCTACAAAAACTATTTTTAAATGTGGAAAGAAATCAGAATATATGAAAGTAACCCATACACCTGGCTGGTGAAAAGAAATCATGTCATAGAGATTCACAAAACAGAGCCAATCCAGACCAGGATCTGAACTAAAGCCCTCACCATATCAGTCTAGTAATTTAATCACCACTTACCCACTTACCATTATATGTATGTAATGGTATGAAATATCCAATGTAATTTAAAGCAGTCCTCTCAAAGACTACAATTGGTTGCTTTTTTAAAAATAATTCATGCATTATTTTAAAAAATTTTTATGCAGCGTAATACTTCTTACCAAAATTCCTTAAAGTTAGCTATAGTCTATGGAAGTTTTTGTTGAAAACATTAATCCTATAAATATAGCATGCCAAAATTGTGAATGACATTGTATCAGGAGAAACAACAACATGAGAAATAATCCATCAGGCATCTTGTTATATCTACTACCTGGGTTTCTCAATCCTTATTATGGGAATTTTTTTTTTTACCTAATAAATAGAATGAAACTGCACATACCTGGATGAGCTGAAACATCAGTGTCTGAAATATCAAAAAAAAAAAAAAAAAAAATATATATATACATATAACCCAGATCACACATATGCTGCATATAGATTTTTCATATATTTTGGTTTTAATCTAAATATTGTTTATACATATACAGAGAAAATTGAGAAATAATTTGTATTTAATATTGTACAGGTGCATCTCAAAAAATTAGAATATCGTGGAAGAGTTCATTTTTTTCCGTAATTTAATTCAAACAGTGAAAATTTCATATATTCTAGACTGATTACACATAAAGTGAAATATTTCAAGCCTTTTTTTGGTTAATTTTGATGCTTATGGCTTACAGCTCATGAAAATCAAAAATCCACGATCTCAAAATATTAGAATATTTCATAAGATCAATAATAAAAAAAAAAAAGGATTTATAATATAGAAATGTCGAACTTCTGAAAAGTATGTTCATTTATGCACTCGATACTTGGTCGGGTTTCCTTTTGCACAAATCACTGCATCAATGCGGCGTGGCATGGAGGTGATCACCCTGTGGCACTGCTGAGGTGTTATGGAAGCCCAGGTTTCTTTTATGGCGGCCTTCAGCTCGTCTGTATTGTTGGGTCTGGTGTCTCTCATCTTCCTCTTGACAATACCACATAGATTCTCTTTGGGGTTCAGGTCAGGCGAGTTGGCTGGCCAATCAAGCACAGTAATACCATGGTCAGCAAACCAGTTACTAGTAGTTTTGGCACTGTGGGCAGGTGCCAAGTCCTGCTGGAAAAAAAAAAAAATCAGCATCTCCATAAAGCTTGTCAGCAGATGCAAACATGAAGTGCTCTAAAATCTCCTGGTAGATGGCTGCGTTGACTTTGGACTTGATAAAACACTGGACCAACACCAGATGATGACATGGCACCCCAAATCATCACTGATTGTGGAAACTTCACACTGGACTTCAAGCAACTTGGATTCTGTGCCTCTCCACTCTTCCTCCAGACTTTGGGACCTTGATTTCCAAATGAAATGCAAAATTTACTTTCATCTGAAAAGAGGACTTTGGACCACTGAGCAACGATCCAGTTCTTTTCCTCCATAGCCCGGGGAAGACGCTTTTGACATTGTCTCTGGTTCAGGGGTGGCTTGACACTAGGAATGTGACACTTGTAGCCCATTTCCTGGATACATCTGTGCATGGTGGCTCTTTATGCACTGACTCCAGCCTCGGTTCACTCCTTGTGAAGCTCTCCTAAGTTCTTGAATCGGCTTTTCTTGACAATTCTCTCAAGGCTGTGGTCATCCCTTTTGCTTGTGCACCTTTTCCTACCACAATTTTCCCTTCCAGTCAATTTTCCATAAATATTCTTTGATACAGCACTCTGGAAATAGCTATTCCTTTCAGCAATGACCTTCTGTGGTTTACCCTCCTTGTGGAGGGTGTCAGTGAGTGTCTTCTGGACAACTGTCAAGTCAGCAGCCTTCCCCATGATTGTGGTTATGTGTACTGAACCAGACTGAGAGATTCATAGTATTTATACTGCATAAATAGTGATTTACTCAAACTCGAAATGGTATTCTAATATTTTGAAATACATTTTTTCTTTTTTTTTTTTTTAGCTGTAGGCCGTAATTATCAAAATTAAAATTAAAAAAAGGCCTGAAACATTTTAGTTTACATGTAATGAGTCTAGAATATATATACAATTTTCACTTTCTGAAATAACTGACAAAAAATATTGAACTTTTCCACGATATTCTAATTTTTTGAGATGCACCTGTATCTTATTTATTTATTCTTAAAATTATGTTGGTGGATTAATAATTTTTCCTGTTACCACTACTTATAATGATAGTAAATTTACTGAATTTTAAAGTAAAATGCCCTTATTTAAATGACTAGCTATGGTATCCAGTCATGCATGAAAAAAAAAGGCTGTTATAAAGGTTTTATATCAATTTTAAAAACAGAAATTTTATTTGTTTAAACACAATTGTTGGATGAACACTGAAATGATGCTAATGATAAATTTAAGTGTACAGATTACAGAATGTTAAAAAAATGTAACTTTTTTCCATAAGAGCCAAGTTTATTTTTATCTTGGAAAAACAATCATAAGAAAAGACAGGCTTTTTAAAATTGTATAATGGTTATGTTTCAGCTGATGTGTTTAGGAATCTGAAAAAAAAAAAAAAAGTACCTGACCAATACAGAGCAAGTTTATAAGGTGATGGAAAGCCTTAGCAAAATACTAAATGCATTTTTATTTGTTTTCAAAGTTATTCCATGTATGATATCAAAACCTGCCAATGAAGGCTTTCAAATGGCCTCTAAGGCCAGCTGTTGAAAAATTGAAATCTATGATCACTTCTGAGTTGAATGAGTACAGTGAAACTGAAGTAACTCTGAACCTTAAAATGGCTTTTTAGCCTTTGGGGCCAGGCTCTGATAAATTTGGATTCTGCCTTTCATCCTGAGGTACTTTAATTATAATTTGAGGCTGCTAGATCACCTATTTTGAAGGAATGAAGTGAACTAATATAATTCATAAGGCTTTTGAGAAATGGCCTTGGTGGTCCCAAATAGTTTTCAAGGCCAGTGTGTGATAGATTACAACCTTGCCCAGATTCTGAAGTCCCTACACTCCAAATTTTGGGGCCTCTAGTTCCAAGCTACAGTTTGGGTATGAAAGAGTAACAAATAAACTGTTGTTTTTTTTTTTTATAATTCTCTGAGAAGAAGACTCCCAGAAAGTCCTTTTATATATTTTTTTCCATAACAAAATTTGCTGAGAAATAAATTTCATTAAAGAAAAAAATGAAATCCTAAAATTGAACATTTAAAAAGGAACATTAATTTAGAAATGAAGATACCTGCTCATTAATATACCATGGCCATTCAAGTGAAACCAGACTGAATATAATTACAGCAAAACTATTTTCAGTCTGGTTTCAAATGAACAACCTACAGTTTTACTGAAATTGGTCTAAAGAAAAACAAAAAAAAAAAACCCTGCAGTATTTATTTTCAAATGTCAGTTTTGTTTTAAGTAATATCATTAACCTATCATCATTAAATTACTGTTTTTTTTTTCCTCATTCTTTAATTAAACTTATACAAGAATAAGTGCATGAAATAAATTAAACAAGAATTTATTTTTGATAAGGTCACTTATGACAAAACTGCTAAGGTTCTCCTCTCATTGTAACACTGACAGACTAAAAATCATTAATCTCATTGGAAAAAATGTTGCTTAAAACTAAATATTTACAAGGATTTCCATTAAATGCAATACATCGTTTGATCATTCACATGGCAGTAGTATAAAAATTGTTTGTCATTGTGGACTTATTATTGTAATACTTTATATTCAGATGCATATGACTCAAACCATAAATGACATTAGAAGAAAAAAGTAAGTAAAATGCAACAGAAAATGAACAACACAAAAATGAAAACTCTATTTTCCTGTCCTAAGGATATACTTCCAGCTGTATGAGTTTTGTTTTACATGCTTTTTATGTAACAAAGAATTTTAAAAGGCATAACTTTTAAAATATTGTCATTGTATTGGTTTCACAAGCAACAAATGTAAGTACAAAGTGCCAATGAGAAAAAGAAAAATGTACAGAAAACCACAGGCAAAAGCATATTTCAAAACCTTGCCTATGTTTTGAGTACTTAAATGGGCAGCAGTACATGATCTTGCAACTGGTAAATTTCCAGAAAATGAAATGATATCAGTTACTGAATGCCTGTAATGTCAGCTTTATTTCAGAACAAAATCTTAAATATGACTCAAGGGAATTGGATGTGTGTATATATCACCTGTCATTTGTTTTGAATGCTAACTTTGGAAAGTTGCATTGACATTATCAGAAATGTAAAAAAAAAATGAATTTAAAATGAGCAGACTATACATATATGCCTTTAATAAATACTGAAAACGAATCCAATAAATAAAAAAAAAAAAATGGAAATAAATTAAACAGTTATAATTACAGGAAGACTCTGACTTACGAACTTACGTAAACTCAGATTTACCTAAACAATTCCTGTAAGCCCAAAGTTTACGTGACGGTAGAGAGCACTGCTGCTGTCGCTATGCGGTCGTTTCCACAACTTACAGAGGTTCTGTGATGCTATTACCTGATCTCTCTCTCGCATGCAGCACACACACACACATTCTCTCGTTAGATACTACACATAAAGCATCTCGTGCATCGCTCGTAGTTTTTCTTCGAAAGTTTTCATTTTCTAGTGATTTATTCACCATAATTATGACTGGAAAAAGGCAAAGTTGTTTGGTAGAAGCGCTGAGCCTGCGCGTAAACGCACTAAAATAGACGTAGAAATGAAGATAAAGGAATATGAAGGTGGACAATCTTTATCAGCCATTGCACGTGAACTACTTTTTACGGTGTCGACGGTGAATGCTATAGTTAAAGATGCTGTCCATGTTAAAGAATGTATGAAAGGCTCTGCACTTCTAAAGTCTTCAATAATAACGAAACAGTGTGCTGGTGATATCTATGAAATGGAAAAAAAAAAATTGCTTACCATGTGGATGGAAGACAAGATACAAAGACATGTTCCATTAAGCCTTTATGCGATTCAGGTAAAAGCACGAAGCCTTAATGCAGACATTAGTGAAAAGCACGCAAATACTCTGGAAAGTTGTGTGGCTGGCAGTGGTTGGTTTTATAGATTTAAAAATCAAGCTGGTTTTCATAATGTTAAAGTGAGTGGTGAGGCTGCTAATGGCAATGTTAATGCAGCTGAAAAGTATCCCAATGTGTTGAAAGAAATAACTGAAAAAGGTGGTTATACGGCGTAACAAGTGTTCAATGTTGATGAAACGGGGGTTATTTTGGAAAAGAAGGCCTAACCGCACGTACATTTCAGTGGAAGAGAAAACAATGACAGGGTTCAAAGCAGCAAAGGATAGACTAACGCTTTTATTTGGGGAAAATGCGGCTGGTGACAATAGGCTTATACCATTGCTTGTTTACCATTCTGAGAATCCATGTGCGTTCAAAGGGATCAGTAAGTCAACTCTTCCCGTTCAAATCCAAAAGCATGGATTTTTTGTAATATGTATACTGTATATTTACACATGCATGCTAGACAATTCTGACTTACATAAGGGAATCTGGAATGGAACTCTTACATAAGTCAGGAGTATTCCTGTATATGATATATATAAACTTAACTACTTGGAATTACCTTCTTTGGCTTACTTTTTAATTAGAAGCAATTTATTTGCATCTGTTTAAAGTGTTGCATTTATCTGAGTATAAATAATTAATGTGCACTCATAGTTAAGATGCAGACATTAAAAGCCCTTTCTTTTCTTTTTCTATCATAACATTATAAATAAAGCATGTTCCAATAAAACACATCTATAATTATGGTGAATACAACTGAAGTCCATTTACAGCTATTGCTGATAACAGTTTTTCTCTAAAGAATAAACTTCCAGCTGTATGCAAGTTGTTGTTTTACATTTTTTTGTATGGTAATTTTGCACAAACAACATAGAATAATAACCTATAAAAACTCTAGGATGACTGATTCATATTGCTGAGGTATTCTGAAAGAAATGGGATGCTTTTGCCAATGAAAAAAATATAGCCTAAATCTTTAAACAAAGGCTGCATTTACAATCATAAACACAGACTTTTCTTTTTGTTTTCAATGCAGATCCTTGCAGAGAGCTTCATTTATTTACCAATAATATAATTGCATTATAAAAGTCAGGGGTGTTTTGATTTACTGCCTTTCTTTCATATTGTATTTGAGACTTCTCTAGAACCACATTTGTATTCTAATAAACACCAATACATATTTTGTTTTTCTTTATTATTATAGTGGGTTTTATATTACTGACTCAGCAATACCAACTGATTCATTCATAGCGCAATTTTAAAATTCCAAAATCATTTTGTTATTCATGCATCCGATGTCAGAAACTGATCTTTTTTTTTCTTTCTGTTTCCATCCAAATAATATTCAGAGATAGAAAGAAAGAGAATTCTTTGAACTCTTTGTAGTAATCTGGATGTTTGATGTGCCAAAGAAAGGTCTAAATATTTTCTTTTTTTTCTCTTTCTTTTTTACTGTGAGAATGCCCTTGAGTTATAGAACATCAGTGCTGATGATCTGATGGCATTTCAGCCCACATCAGGCATACCAAGTTATGGTTGCATCTCAAGAAGCAAGGTACATGGTTAACAGCCGGCTCTTAATTTTTCACAACTGATAACAGCATTAGAATCTAGTTTTTCTTCAGCAAGTGTGCAAAATCTTAGTAAAAATTTTGGCCAGTTTAAAAAAAAAAATTTCATTTACATATACTTATATCCAAAATTATGAAAATATTGTCATTTGATTTTTCAAAAGTTTATTATTAATTAATATGCATTGTCACCGCAAAATAAACATTGAAAATCTAATCAACTGTGTGTCAGAACATATAAATCATTAATTGTGAAGCTCTTCAAGCTTCTTGCATAATTATAGACCCAACACCTGCAAGTTATTTCTGTAAATTTTAAATTTTAGTTCAAAATAAAACCAGGAAATTATCATGTCTTTCCAATATCATTTCTTACTTTCAATTTAAATAATTGTTATCTTATAACATGCTTTTGTAAAATTGTTAATGAACTTCATTACTGATGACTGTTATTGGTTGACTTTTTTTTTGATGAAAATGGCAGCTAGGAAGAAAATTCACTATAAAACAAGGCTATACATTATTGCCCTGCATAAAGTTGGTTATTACCAAAGGAAAATTGTGAAGAAAGTTGGAGTTATGTGGGGTGGTGTCCAAAAACCATTTATAGAATGAAGTCAACTTGCAATTAAGTGTGATGGTGGAAATTTGAATGTTGTTTTTTTTTTTCTTGGTTATTAAATGATTTCATTGAAATTGAGAGAATTTTCTCTAAAGAGAGATATCAATATTTTACAATGCCATTCAATCCAATCAGGGCATCATTATGATAACAATGCTTCCATTAATGATTTGTATGCTCTATTTTTTTTTGCTGGAATAATGCACTTTCATTGCAATAAAGTGTTGAAAAGGCACATGGCAGTGATTTTGCACTATTTGCTTATAATTTCGAATAGCAGTGTTTTGGTAAAGTAGAACATAATAAAAGTAGACATGCAGGTATCCTACAACATACTCTGAGAAGACAGCTACCACTATATAGCTGCTTCATGTGTGAATCCATCGGGTGTGTATGCTTGGTGATGCAACTACTGCAAAAAAAAAAAACACAAGAAGCATCCACTAAGCATTACACCAATTAAGTGTGAAAATGTAGGCTATTATTAAAATTAGTTTGAATTTATTTTTCCCTTAATCAAAGTTTAAGGTCCCCCCCACACAAAACCTGTAAATGTTTCTGTAGCAGATAGCGAGGTTGCATAATGTTTTTCTTCCCATGATGATTAATATCCTCTATGGACCATCTTTGCTAAGATAAACAAGTCTCTGGAACTGTTTATCACATTCTGAATGTTCATAAGTTATCTAAATAAAACAAAGCACATACAATACACACACCTACATGCATACATAATACATATATTAGAAAACAAAATATACAGTTAATATTTTAAATTTTGTAATATTATTTATATAAAGTTGGATGTTTGTTGTTTTAGAAAAAATTTCAAAATATGTAGAATAAAGACATTTTCTTTAAATATCATAATATCAAAGAGAAGCAAGCAAATACATGTAAAACAGTTCAATTTTACCATTATTTTGTTAATCAACTGTCAATATCAGTTATAACTGTGCTCATTCAAAAGGAAACCATTGTCCATTCATGCCAGACTTGAACAAGCACAGATTTGTATTAGTTTTGTGTTCAGTTAATTAGTTACATGCAAGCTAAACAACTCATATTTCATTCTATATTGTATTAGTAAGGTTAGAAAATTTGTGGTGGTCTCTGCATTAATGCACTGTTTTACACAATGTCATTTATTCATTCCTTGATAAACTGTTGGAAAATTTAAGCAATTCAATGTCACATTTTCAGTGGCCTTCTCATTTTATTCTGTAAAGTCATCACCTTTCTAGCATTGCCAGAAAAATAGGTATTCATTCATTCTTTACTCCTGACATTAATTTCCAGCTTCACCAGTTGTCAAACTAATCAATAAAGACGATCACAAGATTTTCCACATGGCTCCTTTCTTGGCCACATGCTATTTCATACAGTTCCAATCTGGGAACTGCTGAAATTTCTGTGGATATAACTACAACAGTATCCAAGTTGTGCTAGAAACCATTGGCACAAACACATGATGTTTGTTAAATTTTACACAGATATAATAAGCTGATCCCTCTCATTGGCCTTCCCAAGTGGACCTTGAAAGCAGCTTTTAGGTTGCACATCTGCAGTTGGTAAAAGCTATGGTTAATGCATGCCATTAATATAATAACCCCTGTGACGTAGTGTTCATTCTGTTTTGCTATTCCTCTTCTTAATGCACAACTCAAAAGACTGTCTACTTACTGCAAGAGAAGATAACCCCCTGCATTTTAATATACTGTGGAAATTTTTGACTGCATTTTTTTGCAACAGAAAAAAAAATTTTAATTTAAATAAAAATTTATTAAAAAATCATTAATCTAAATTTATTTGTTAGGAATTGTGTGTTTAGGACCGTCCAATTCAGAATAAGGTTCAGATAACTTAAATGATGTATAGAGTGTCATGGATTAATGCACATGACATTAAAAAAAAAAAAAAAAACGTTATTTGTCTATTCTAAAAAGACTAAACTTATTTGTGCAGTAACCCAGCACACCATCATTGCCACAAGTTTGTAGTAAACAAGAAATCTACCATGTTAAGTTTTAATTAGCAAACAACCTGATTACAAAACAATGTACAGTAATTATAGATATGCAAGTAATCAAATATATGTCAGTAAAGCAAACTCTGAAAAGGGGGTGTAAGATAGA
Source organism: Nautilus pompilius (assembly GCA_018389105.1). Classification (NCBI taxonomy): domain Eukaryota; kingdom Metazoa; phylum Mollusca; class Cephalopoda; order Nautilida; family Nautilidae; genus Nautilus; species Nautilus pompilius. The sequence continues at coordinate 824,020 of JACATO010000047.1, forward strand.
AAGCATAGGAAAATAATCCCATCCACTAAGTGCAGATTAAGAATTTCGAGCATCAGCGGAACAAACTACACATCTCAGTTAATATAATAACAACCAACCAACCTGCCAACTTATGAAATCTGCTTTCAGGATACTTTTTTGTAATAATGAAATACAAAATCTTCTAAGTTTCCATTAATGAAAATTTGATCTTTAATGCAAACTTAGGTACAATATATAGCTTACATCAACATACAAGGTTGTGTGTAGCATATGAGAATCCAGGTAAATAACTCAGTTAATGAATGATGTCACTTACTAAAAATGCTTCTGTAATTTTTTTTTCTTTTCACTTTTCCTTTTCAAATAAAAAATACATCACATTATTAGTAGTAAAATTCCCTTTCTTATTTTGGAGGTTAGCTTTATTGTAGTTGATATATTTATGTGAGATTTTTAAAATAATGGTGTAAGCTGAACTTATGTAATGTTTCAAGTTTCAATCAGCCCACTGATACCTGATACCTGTCCATCAGTAATTTAACAAAAGTTTGCATGTACCCTATCCTCATTCCACAACTCTAACATAACTTTACTCAGAATTTGTACATTTACACCAGAAAAAAACACTTTACTTAGCATTCCTTTTAAATTTTGTAATCAGATCTGAAATAAGAAATAAAGGAGAAAAAAATGGCCATTCAAAAGCAGTGTTTACAAATTACTTCATGGCTATTTCTTACAGTCATTATAAGCATAAAATTTATGCTTGGTAGATCACTGGCAACAATATAAACGGCTTCCAGCACACCACCAAAAGCCTGTTCACAGTCTATTATTGATCACATCCACATCAATTTGTAGATTTACAATCATCAGACTTTGTGGTAATAAAATTCCAATCTTTGAGCAAACTGCCATAAAATGTAAGTAACACAATCACACAGCTTCCATCAGCCATAAAAGACGCTCTCATGCCTTCAACTGTCAGGCACTTGAAATAGAAACCATTTTTCTAATAACCAGTTACTTTAAAAAGTTTGAAACAGCAGTTGGCAACTTTGATGGCTACTTCAATGAGATAACACGTATCGATAAATGGAATTAATAATAATACATAATCACTTGCACGGAATTGACGAAAATTTCTATAAAGCTAACAAATGAATCACCAATAAAAATATCACTTCAAAAAGAACAAGCTATTAATATCTTTAATAAACAGTATCTTCAGAATTAACTAAGTTATTCTCGTAGAACACTTTGAACGCAGATATACACTCATCTCTCTCTTTATTCCACTCTCAATCCACCTTGCCTTTTGAAACAAAAATTGCACTGCAATGAGTTTTCTGCAACAAATGAGATATCTTTAATTTCTTGTTTTTCATTAACTCAATAACCAAGGACTTCTGAATCCTGTAACTAATTTAGCAAATGTAAAAACAGAATTTAAAAAAAAACCAAAGTTATAAGAATGTAAAACAAATAGATAAAAGCTATTAGCTTTTCACATTTCAGATCTCCACAAAATATTAATTTTTTTTTAAAAAAAAAAAATAAATTTTTAATTTTCTTTTTAAGTTATTCATAATAATTTTACATTCTGTTCTACAAAAAAAAAATCCCACCACATAAAAATGGTGAAAGAAGAATTGTCAGCATGCTAAGAAATTGCAATCCATTTGATTATTTCTGACAACAGTTTACATTCTAGTGGTAGATTTAATGAAGGGGGAGGGGCAGTTTGAGAAGCATGTGAACTGTTGAAATATATAGCCAGGGGAGTCAAAACCCAACCTGAACCAGTTCAAACAACTTTTCTTTTCTGTAATCTGAAACTGAACCCTCAATAATGAAAAAAACTTGATTGAGCTCTGCCAAAACTGAACCTGTTAAAACATGACCAGTGGTGGGGCTTCTGTTTGTCCTGGACATTCATAAAAAAAGCCTGTGTCAAGCCAGGACTTGCTTCAAAACATTATGGCATAGATTTCAGACAAAAAGCAGCATTAGTTATCTCATCGACCTGAGGTTGGTTTAAGTAGACTTGTTGAAAAAGACATTGTTAATGAAATCTCAAAGATTGACTGGACAACAAGGGACATTTTCAACCTCTATTTGTCTCTTTCTCACGTGTGTGTGTGGAGAGAGAAAAGTCTGTGAACCCATAATCTGGTGCCATCTCTAAACAATGGGAGAGATTGCAGATGCTACTGTAGTGGGAATGCAAAAAAAAAAAACCTGGAAGATATATAGAAAGAAACCATTAGTACACGATAAAGAGGAGTTTTTGCCACTCCACAACAAATTAGTCGTATTGGGGTGAGGTGGTTCAGCCACAGAGAACCAAGGACTACCCCGATCTATTCAAGATCATCATCACAAGGATAGGACTGAACCATTTTGAAGTAGCTCTTTTTTATACAAACAGTTCTGCCTTATTGTGAAAGTCACGGACAGTTCTGTAGAGATCAGTGCTAGACTGCTTTTTGCCTAACTGTGTAAACTGCTGTTGTCTCTGTCTCCTTTGGCTCACATCACCTACTCATACCCAGTTGGTTGTCACAGACTTGTGTATATATAATTAGTTCAGTTTGATTAATAATAAGATAATTTAATTTCCCTAACACTATTTGTGTTGGTCACTGAGTTTGCATGTCACACTTGGTTTTCATTGTTGTTGCATGCCAAAACAACTCAATTCCATCTGAAAAACACTTCTATCAAGATCTCCAAGAAAGATTAATCATGGTGCCAGATTGAGACTGCAAAGCTATCGTTAGAGGGGAATCATGCCACCAATTTGGGAAGACATGTTCAATGGTTCCATGCAAAAGTATTGAAAAGCCTCTGTTAGAAGAAAGTAGCAAAAAGGAAAGTAGAATAGTTGGCATATGAGAAAAATTGTATCTGGAATGCAGTAAACATTGGATTGTCTTCTGACAAATAAAATAGTGAAAGTGAAAATTGAAGAGACATGTCTTTTAAAATCTTCTAATGTAATACAGTGGTGAATAGAAATCATGTCAGCTGAATGAAAGATCTGACTAAAAAAAAAAAACAACTAATGTTCCAATTCTTGAATGTTTATGTTGTAACATTTGTGTTAATGGTGATAATATTAGGAAGAAAGTGTCAATTATTTTCAGTCCATCAAAGTAGTGGAAAAGAGCTGTGTTCCTACTTTTAAGATTGATTAAAGTGTGTTGTACAATCAATCTGTTTTGTGTATCAGCATCCAGTTTGTGAAAAAATAGTGAAATTGCCAGTACATACCATATATATGAAAGGAATTAGAGGAAGACAGACAGGCCTGGTAAGAGGCGGGACCAGTAGGGCCAGTTGGCATGAGCCTACAATTTTGAGGGGGGGCCCATTCCCCTGGTAGACATGGGGTTAAGCTCTTTTATTCTGTTCTGTTACTTGTAAGTACATCGTGTAAACTATATGTACCATATGTACAAGTATACAGCCATACATAAATCATATATATTTATCACTGATTTTAAAAATACTTAATGAGCAGTTTGAAGTGGGGGCCTACATTTCCCATCTGGCTTAAAAAAATATACAGTATACCAACAGATAATAGTGCAAACATGATAAAGTGTATTCAACATACTACAAATGATGACAATAAACAGAGAATTGATATTGATGCAGAAAAAAAAAAGGTTGATCACAAAAAACAAATTCATGTGAGATGCATGGACTGGAACAAGCAACAACTGTACCTAATACTGATGTTACAGTAATAAGTATCTGCTGCTCAGGCAAAACTCTTCAGCTACCAGTCAATGATACACTGTAATACTGAAGCATTGCTCATACAGTTACTAAAGCTTCTGCCTGTAAAACCTGAGAATGCAGATGAACATGGTTGTTCATGAAACTTAAGAGACCTATCTTTTTTTTTTTATCTTTTTGTGGTGCTTGCGTGAGGGTGCATGTAAAAGTTCGTGTATGTGTGTGTATTTCCAAGGAGAAGGGAGTGGAGGGTGGTGGCCGAAATCTGGTGTGGAGCAAGCTCCTGTTAAGGCCTAAAAGGCTGGGTTGAGGCACCGAAGCACCTTGTGTATCTGGCCGCTGAGGCAGCCAGAGTTAGAAGTGCAAGCGCCCCATGTTAGAGTGACCGCTTCCCTATCTTAGACTGCCCCACAAGATGGCATTCAAATTTGACATGCTTGATCACTTGCTTGAAATGAAATTATTTAATAATGAGCCCTGACTAAGCAAAAATGAAAACATTTTGAAATACTAACATAGCAAAGTAACATTCAACCTGAACTTTGCACCACACCACCCAAAAAAAAGATCAATGGGCGAAGTCACTTGGGGTCAACCTTATGAGGGTGGGGAGGCGAGTGCTCTGCTTAGTGGCTTTTGTAGACGGAAAGTCTCTGCCCGAAAAGAGTGGAAGCGAGGGGCGCTTTTTGCCTTTGGCCTGCCTATCTGGCTGGGAAGAATGGGTGCATAGAGACTGGTTTCAGACTTGATGTGCTGAGGCCTTTTCCCCCAAAATTGGTTTTTGGCTGGGGAAGTGGTCACTTTAACGGGATGCATTCGTGCCACCAAGGTGGCCAGTTACATGAGGTGCTTCGGCACCTCAACCCAGCCTTTTAGGCCTTAATGGGAGCTTGCTCCACACCGGGCTTCAGCCTCTTCGGCCACCAACCGCAATCCCTTCTCCTCGGAGATGCACAAACTTTCACACGCACCACTTCACCACTTACGCATTCACCACACAAAAAGAAAAGATCACATGTCTGTTCCATCAACACAAGGTTGATGACCTCATAATGTCATTTGATTCCAAGTGTTTAACTGATCACATCTTTGTAGCATGCTTTCAGACAGTTCTTTGATTTTTGTTTACACTTAGGGCCTGAGGAAGAAATTGTTAGGAACCTGTCTGGATGATGCAATAAGTTTGATAGTGTACACACAAATTTTAAAAATGGAGGTGGTATCAAAGCTTGAACTCTCAAGACAATCTGGCAGACATAAACAAAAAAAGAAAAAAACTATTCCTCATGAACTCCAAACGTTCTCTTCATTTTTTTTTTAATCTCTTATCGAATAATTCAGCATATGATTTAGGGACTTTGTAAGCCATGCCATTTAGGCCCTAAGCTTGATTACATTATCCGATCAACCAACCTGCTGATGTTATCCTACAATAAGTTATACTTGACAGCATATGTGTAGAAACTCTGATACCCTTCTTGGGAATTTAACAAAAAGAGGTGCATATCCATCAAAATGTCAAAACATTAAAAAATCTTCAGTCATCTCCTTCACCTGACATCAGTAACATCAAACACAGCTGAGACAGCAAATTCATCTCAAAAACTGATCAAGAACTCATTTTGAAGCTCATGCTAGAAAACATCCCAGAATAATGCTTTTGTCAAGTGACTTGTCCAATAATAAAACTTTTAAAATTGCACTGAATTGCTTTAGTTTATAACCATGTTTTACCTTCTGCTGCTATGCATGTACAATAGCAAAAAATAAAATGCTGGAAACTTAGAAGTAAGACTACAGACTTATTTCATGTTTTCACATGTTGATACCCTCTCTCAATCAAATCTTGATTCTGCTCCTAAATTTTACATATGTTTTTTTTTACCTGTTCTAATGTCTACTTATGAGAGTTCTCTCTAGGTATATTTATTATCTAATACTATGCAAAATTACATTAATACTTTGTAAAAATATGAAACAAACTTAACTACAAATAATAACAAATTACTTCTTAATTTGTTTTATTCAAGTATTTAGCCAGCAAACCTAATATTTTGCAATACCTTCCTACTCTTTGATTACTCACAGATATCTTTAATGCATTGTTTCTCCACATCTCTGGGGGAGGGGTGTAAAGAGAAAGCTTAGATAAATAATTTTGCTGTTGTTGTCGTGTCCCTTATCCAAATCTTTAGCCAGATGTGGAAAAGAGTAGGAAGCAAGAAATTGTTTCCAGCACAAATAATGCCCAATGCACTCTGACTTTAGCCAACCAAACAAACATACCAAAAGTTCCAAAAAGTCTGAGAAAAATAATACAAAGTGCATGGAAGAAATCCCATGCATCTAACTGGAGAAGATGGCCACTTCCACAGAAAGCTAGCTTAGGTGTTTAACCTTGGCAATTCAGTAAGCAGTCTAATCAACAGACTGCTGTGCTGCCTCAGCTAAATATTGCATTTAAATATTCAGCATATTTACTCCCAAGGAAAGTTTGAATTCACTCATTGTTGAGTGTCAAAGCTCTGGTGTTTCTTTTTTTCCATGTAGGTCTCATACAAGTTAGAACTGTGTTTAGGATCATTCCCTTTTTTTGAAACTACAATGCTTTTATGCAAAGTAAGAGTTTTTCTTTTCAAGAATTAGTAAAGCAAAAAAAAAGAAATGCTTACACGGATATTCGATGTAGCTTTATTTTGATGATGGCTAAAGCATTCTGCAGAATTATAAATTAAATTACTAAAACAACATTTTCAATATTTATGCAATGAAATGAATATAATTGGTCTAGACATCTTCACATGGCTATCTTTCACCCCATCTTTATTGACCTCTTTATCTGAAATTTTCCAGCTTCGAATAAATACTGTGAATTACCGTACTTTAACCCTAACCCTAAAATTGGAGGCAAAAACTTATTCTTTTTACTTGTGACTTTCTCCCCAGGTTCACTGGGAATATTGCCTCCAATTTTAGGGTTAGGGTTAAAGATACAGTAATTCACAGTATTTATTCGAAGCTGGAAAACTTCAGACAGAGAGGTCAATAAAGATGGGGCGAAAAAGTTTTACACAATTCATGCAGCTTTCTTCTGTAATCTTTCTAAAAAACCTTTTAAGTAAGTGTTCTTAACTGCAATTTCCCCTTGTGGTCAGACTATAATTAGCTCAGGGCAGTGTACAAGCATTATGAAGAAAATATAGGTGGAAGTTGTAAGAAATTGTTCCAGCCTTGATAGAATCAATAGCTTTTCACGGGTTTTATTACAAAATTGGCTGAGGTATATATAATAAACAAACCAACCTGGGTATGGCTTTGGGCAAACAGTGCTTCACAAAGCTAACGTGGAAGGAATAACAGTTGGTGTGTGCAGGATTGATTTGGAGAAACAATGACATCACTTTTATCTAGAATTTAATCTAATCTAATCTGGAGTTTGCAGAAGTGTAAAGTTCCATACTTTTATACACAGAAATTATTTATGAAAAACATCACAAAGGAAATTGAAATAAGACAACTTTTCTTGTAAAGCTTCAGATATTGCATGCAGTGTAATCCACTATCTTTCATCTGTATTACTCAGCAGAGATTGAGCCATAATGACAAACCTGTATGACTACAATCCCATGTGTTTTGAATTATGACTATCTGACTGAATATACAAATCAGTTTAACATAAATATTAAAGAAAGTTAATATGTATTAGGTTGTTACAAAAGTTTTATCGGTTTCCTTTACCACAACAATGAAACTTCATATTGTTGGTGAACGTGAAGTTTATTGATCAAAGTAAGTTCCATTACCATCAACACACTTCTGCCAACAAGATACAAGCGCATGTATACTCTTTTGAACATAATCTTAATTTCTGGAGTCAATAAACTATTGGAAGGCAGTTTCAATTGCTGCTTGGTTGGAGGATTTCATATGGAGGAAGCTGTCGAGGTATTTGAAAAGGTGGTGGTCTGTGGGAGAAAGGGCTGGTGAATAGGCTGAATGAGGGAGAACTTCGTACCCCAACGTGTTTAGTTTCTGAAGAGTCACTTTTGCAACATGAGGATGAGCATTGTCATGAAGCAGGATTGGGCCTCCAATTAACCAATGCCGGCTGTCATTGGGAGAGTTTCTGATGAACAACATTTAATTTATGACAGGACAATACCTTTCAGTTGTGATGGTTTTGCCAGGTCGCATGATGCTATAGTGGATGGCATGAGTTGCAGTCCACCAGACAGTGACCATTACCTTCTTTGGGTGGAGGCTGGGTTTTGGAATGTGGCCAGGAGACTTGTCTCTGCAGAGCCACTGTGGTGATCATTTGCAATTGTCGTAAAGGATCCATTTTTCATCACACGTAATGCTTCAGTCAAGAAATGGGTGGTTTCTGTTTCTTATGACAAGCGAAGAGCAGATCTCCAATCGACGATTTTGGTGTTGTTCATTCAACATGTGAGGCACCCACTTGTCAAGGTTTTTCATCTTGCTGATTGCATAAAGATGCCAGGAAACAGTTGCAATGCTTACGTCAAGCTCCAGCAATTTCTCTCACTGTTTTTCTTGGATTAGCTTCAACTGAGGCTTTCAGACAGTTGTCATAGCCGGAAGGATGTCCGCTACATTCCTTATTTTCAAGGCTCACATCTCTTGATCGAAACTTTGCAAACCATCGTTGTACTGTGCACTAATTTTCTGTGTCCTTGCCCCATGCTCACTTAATCTTACGAGTTGCCTCACTTGCTTTGTGGCCTTGTTTTAACTCGTGAAGCAAAATGGCACATAAAACTTTTCTATCCATGCTTCACTCAGAACCTTGAAACAAATATCCATTTTATGATTTTTAAAAAGGTAGGTTTTTCATAATGTATGCCAAAGCACAGGCTACAAAACGATATATAACTTATCTACATATACCTTCACTAGCATGCAAAAAATGAACCCCAAATTAACATAATATAAAAACCGACAAAACTTTTGTATGACCTAACAGTTACAAAGTATTAACAATGAATTATGAACAGAAATGTAAATGTTGAATTATTTGTTGAATACAGTTCTAATTATACTAGCAAAACATTTTTAAAAAAAACAAAACTTTAGTCATAAATGAGCTTATACATACTTTTCAGCCACTTACATGATATCCAGATATAAGTAATGATACACTGTGCTTAGCCTGAAATTGCAAAAGCAATTCTGAGAAAGATAAAGGAAAATGTAGGTTCAGCAAAGCCAATGAAGCAAGAAAAGGAAAGTCAGTAACCATAATACAGTATATTTTCAAAATTTTAAGACATCTGTATATTAGAAAAGTCCAACTAAATGGTAACATTTAGCTACAGATACAGACAAAATTGAGATGAAAAAAAATTAATTTTTTGTCGGTCATCTTTATTATCCTGTCTCACATCCCTCAACATCTACATCACCACCATAGATTGCCATCAGCTCAATTCAATGTTTAAATTCTAGGTAAATATTCATCTTTTGCTGTAACATACCTCATGCTTAGTTAGCTCATTAATATTCATAGTTTTACCATGCATCAAATATTTAGATGAACTTGTTCATTATGTTTCATCTGTTTTTACTTACATAATTTTTTTTCATAATTCTTTTAAAGTACAGTATATGCCTCAGATACCTGTAAACAGAAAACAGGATATAATTGAACTGAAGGTATGACTAACTGAATAACACAACAAATATGGCACATGCACAGAACATGGTAGGGTGTTCTCTCATCTTGCCCCATCTCATTGTGAATGGATCAAATAAACAGGTTAGTTTATTTCATGCCGACATCAAACCATAAACTGAGGCTCAACTCTCAAAAGTTTACCAAGTTAAATAAATACAACCAAAGTAAAAGATTTGTGAAAAAAATTCTAAAAAAAAATATATGGAAGAGAAAAATGTACAGAACACCAAAATTGTAGATAATAAATTCATATACAAGCTGTTGTTGCTTTCAATGCTAATTATATATGTATAGACTATGAAAGAATATAAATCTACCTTTTCCTGCTATTTACTTCTTGTTTGCTACATATTTAAAGTGCAATATTATCTAAATTAAAGAATTTTCCTTTTTATTTACACAAGATAATTAGAAAAAAAAAGCTTAAGAATTTTAAAAATTCTGAATTTATTATTTGATCAAATTTCCAATTTTCTTCCAACTTGATCATTTAATTTTAAGTCTTTTCTCAAACTTGTCTGAAAAATTCAGTTTACCTTTAATGGTAAACCAAAATAAAACTATAGTTGAAAATTTTCTTGAAATAACTCGTGTTTTTTTTTGTTTTTTTGTTTTTTATTCCATGTCTGAAAGGACATCTCAACTACTTATGTCAAGATAAAATGAAAGTAACTTTTTATTGGTTTTAATGTGTTAACAGCATTTCTCCCTCCCCGTCCCACACATACACCATGCTGGCTTGTTTTTTTTTCTTCCTGCGATCCTCATAACAACAAAAAGAAAAAAGAAAATGCAAGTCTGCTAAATTGATTCTATAATTGATTCAGGCATAGCTGATGTTCAAAAACTAGGTCCAAAATGATAATCAGGGGAATACAGGCTGCTCCACAAAAGTTATTTTTGTCTTAGCTATCAACAGGTGGGATATCTTGGAGAAAGCAGTGCCTTTTATACTAATAGAAGCTAACAGCGAAACGTGTCTTGCTTATCTAATGAAGCAGAAATATGAGTGCATCCAAGTGTGTGCAATATAACTTCTGTTTGCAAGCTGAATTAATAATTTTATTTCATGTCATTTTACCATGGTAAAATTGATGCTCTAAAATGTTATATATACATTTATGGTGATTTTACTTGTTCCATATTTGTTTAGTCTGCATCTAATGTGCATTGAAACAACAATCAGTTTTTCAAATCAACAACATCTGTAGTTTCCATTATAGTCATCACCTTAACACTACAGCTAATATTGGCAATTAAAAAGGAAGCAAATTAATTAGCTGAACAAATTTCTTTTGAACTGTGTACCATTTTGCAGCTCTTGAAAATATTAACTGATTAATGTAAATAGGAGACTTCTTTTTTTTTTTTGGCATTCAACTACATCCATTTTCAGAACACATTTTGAAAGTCCAAACATAGCCTCATAAAGTAAAACATTAGATCTTTACAAAATGATGGTTCATCATTCAGATTAGGAAAAAAATTAATGACAACTTGAAAAATCTAAACTTTTATTATAAAAATACATATAATGGACACCACTAGTTATCCAAATTGGCCATCCAGGTGTCAAGGAATATAGGACAAGATCAGTCAACCTAATATCCCACATTCTGCAAGTACCCAAAAAGTGATACCAGAAATCTTCATTTCAGATGTGAGTGGAAAACAGAGTAAATGGGGGAACCCATATGGTTAAATGGTTAACAAATACTAGTGTTCTGTACTGATCATAAACTCTAGCAAAGTTTATAACTGGCATGTGCATTATGGTAAATATATAAATGGTCAGAGGTGGAAGAATTTATTAATTTACTAAAAAACATTTATTTTGTATAGATGATCTCAAGTGGCAGAGGGTATACGATTCACATCACAGATGGATAAGCACCATGAAGGCATTGTAGGTCTTCACTAGTCTATTTATTTTTTAACAAATAATAGCTTTTTTTAAACAAGTAATCTAATAATAATAATAGTAGTAGAAACAGCAATTTTGTTCAGCTTTACTTTAACTGAATGATTAGCAAACCTTACTCTAAGCATTTTCCTACCTCCTCTTTTTAAAACAATTACTAAAGCTTGAGTACTTTGTCTTCTTGTCTATCCCCCCCCATTTTTTTTTATTAAACTGAATAAAATTGCAACAAAAGTTGTTATTTAAAAACATATTTTAAAAAAATTGTGGATTTCTTCCCATGGAAAATTCAGATTATTATTTATTCATTTTTTAAACTCTCAATGATAGAGACAGATAGGCAAAGGGAACAAAATCCAGACAAGTTTATTGAAGATTAATTTACAGGGAGAGTTTTGTTTTTACCCAATCCTATAACTGAGCTAACCATGTTGCAAACAAAATATTTCTACCAGCCAATAAAGCAAAAGCTTTTTCTTGTAAAGAGGTATGTCTGCTTTTTTGCAATCTTCTATGTATAAACACCATGGTAGGTATTGACCACTGCATAGAATTTTGAAACTGAACTAATCATTGACTTAGCAGCACTAAATTCTTTTGAAACTTCTGATTCTGATAAAAATTGCAAACTTAATCCCTGAAACCTGGGAAAAGAAAATTAAAAGTAAATACACTGCAAAAAAATTCTATAATTCCTTTTAAGTGAGGTAAAGTCCGTTTTGATTGAGTCTGGATGCTGAAGTTTTACTGAAGGACAAGTAGTCATGGCAACGACTCGTTTCTGTAAGTGCAAGACTGAAGGGGTTGAGTTTGTCATACTGTTGTATAATGCAGTCATCTGACTTGGCACAGAAAATTTATAATTGTCAAAAATATTTGAAATTACTGAATTGTCTGCTTGCATAAACAGAATCAGTTTATTATGATCAGAAAAAAAATATATATATAAGATTCATCATTTATTTCATGTATTTTCTCGTTTTTAGAGAAGTTCAAGAGCAGTAGTATCAGTTGTTGTTGTTCTTATGTTTAAAAGTTTGTTTATAAATCTCCAGTAGAGAATGTGGTCTGTAGGGTTGCTGACAGTTTTGAAGGGGGTGCAAAGTGGTCTTTACCAGAATGATTTGGGAATAAATAATGCCTCATTATTTTGAATGAAAAAAAAAATTATAATTTAGTCATATCATAATTTATGTAAAGATCTAATTGAGACATTTAATATTTGAAAGCATGTTGGACATAGTGCTGATGTTTGTTTTTAATAGAAAGCAGTAAGTACAAAAAATTTTCTGCCTGGACCAGCTGTTCAGTGTAAAACAATCGATACATTTAGAAATGCACAAGGTAGACAGTTTTAAAAGCCAGGCACTTTATACAATTTTAAATAATTCCATCTCTACTGTAAATCACTGTAAAAGTTTTGCTTCTATTTTTAATGCTAAGAAGCCCATACATATTTAAATCAAACAAGAGGAGGCCATGTTTCAGGTTGCACCACAATCTGAGAGTGCTTGTAAGTTAAGTTTTTAAGTATAAAAGCTCCAGAGTAATATCTCTGAAATTACCTATTAGAGGTATTAATGACAAAACAAGCTGCCCTCATTCAAACAAAAGTGTAATGTAAAATTTTCTGCAAAGATTAGAGTACACAGGTGCTTGAAAATAAAAAAAAATGGAAAAAGAAAATTAAACATTTACCATTTTTGCCAGAGATTTAGATTTAAATACATTTTAAAATTCACAAACTATTTGTAACTAATCAGTTGTTTTTTTTTCTTAAATATAAAAATTCCTTGCTATGTCTTATAATTTAAAAAAAAACAACCTTGTGTAATTGCCATCATATTTTGTGGTTTGTTTTTTTAAAAATTCTGCAAGGGAGAAAATGGGCCAAAAGTACAGATGTCATTGAAGTAGTTTCTTCAGTAGCACACATCATGCATGATTCATCAGTATGCATCAGGAGCATAATCAGAGTAAATTTGCTAGGGAAATATATATATATATTAAAGAACAACATTGAGATATTTTATAAATCCACCATTTGTTTTTCATCTACATTTGTTTGTTTGTTGATCACAAGTACTTGAAATGTAAAATATGCCAATTGTTTTGCACCTTCCATGATAAAACCTACCCACTGTAGATCACTACTCTGAGAGTGTGTCCTTTTAGCATAAAAAATGCTTATTTCTTTTACTTAGTACTTTTAATGTCTGGAAGGAACAAATGCACCTAGCTACTGAAGGAAATCTAAAAGAAACAGTGCCAGGGAGGTACATAAAATTCAGCTGGTCCTGCCTGAAGAACTCTGACATTTAACTATGAGGGATCCAGTAGTTGACCTCTAGACCAGGAGTCACCCATTTTTTATGGCTTATAGGAAGTCATCAGGAAAAGGAATGCATAGTTCTACAGCTGCTAATTTTATTTACTCTATCCGTATTAACCACTATTGCCAAAAATTTAAGTCATTTGCCATTATTTTGCTAAAAGCTGTGTTCTAGTACCAAGCCATGCTAAAAACTGATATAATTTATGATTATACCCTTTATAATTGGTAATTGTAAATAATTGAAAAAAAATTTGTTATTGCCACAACCTAAAAACCCTAATTTTATTATTTTTTTATGCATTCTTTAAATGGCTGTTCAAACGTCTAATTCCTAAGTAAATTTAAAATTTCAAATGCTTCAAAACTATAAATATTCTAGAGAATCAATACTGAATCTTTTCAAATAATTAACTATACAGAAATGTGCCAAAAGTAAATATAAAAATTTATTTACACAGGAACCAATTTATTCCTGTATTGATTGCTAGTATAGATGAAATATAGCAATAATTAAGTACTGTGGATCTTCTCTTTACTTATGCAGTAGGCTGTTGAGAGTTGGTTGATTTATATAATGTGTCCATTTACTCATGACAAGTCTCAGTATTTTCTTAAACATGGATCCCATGCTTTCACAGCATATTTAATTTGTGGAAAAATCTGAGGACATATAATAGGAAATTATCTTTCTATTTTCTATAATACAATTTATCAGCATTTGTATTTCAGCCAATATGAATCTAACTTATATATTTACATTTTCACAAATGAATGAAGAGCTATGCCATCTCTATGATACACAAACTTTTGTACATAATCTGCCTCAATGCCAAAGAGAAAATGGAAAATTTCCACCAACACATCGTAAGAATCCAATGACTGAGTGTTCCATTGCTGACATAAAAAAAATTTGGATGAGATTTAGCTGTCTTTTTTGATGCACTGGGCAATGTGACTCTTAATCAAAACAAATGGACAAGTAAAGGACACAAGTGACAGTCATGCTTGGCCCAACATTTGTTGAAAGAGAAAAAAAACTACCCGCCTCCTTTTATTGCTCTGAAAGAGAAATGAGAGTTTTTATTTCAATTTTCTTCTCTCTTCTCAGAAAGAGAGAGCGATTTGCTTCGATGTCTAATATTTTTAACTTCACATGTGTCACTGACAAAGCAACTGAGTAAAATTGCTCCATTAATGCTTCAATGTTTTGTTTTTTTTTTTTTAACTTTTTCATTCTTGGGGATATTCTTGCATAATTTAGTTTTTACATAGAATCGCATCAACTGCTGCCAATCACAGGAAAGTTGTAGTTCAGAAGATTTTGACCCTTTTCTGTCCACAATAATCACCAACTCACAATTTTTTTAAATTCCAATAAATGCCTGAATATGGATTAGGACCGAATATAGTACCACTGCAACCTGTTCTCTTACTCAGAGGCTTAAAACAGGACGATTACATTCTATTAACAGCACACAAAAGCTGGTTGTGATGCAACCAGTCAAATAAACTTCATGTTTCAGTGTAAGTGCAGCTAAATAAAAGTTGTTTAGATCACTAAACTGATAACGGTAAGCAATGTTATTTAAATTTTTTTTAAAGCAAGACAAAGATAAAAAAAAATAAATTCGGTTGTTGTGATGATTATTCTTTAAACCAGAAAAAAAAAAAGAATCTGGCATCTACACATGTTTTAAGTTGGATTAAAAATTCTCTAGCAATTCATTTTCATTCTAGAAAATTCTTCTCTTATCCACCAGAATGGACATCTGACTATACAAGTAACTGAAAAGTTTATTTAAGGTTTCTCTGACACCTGTCCACAAGAAGAAAGCAATACTGGGCATTAAAAGCTCTACTACTTGTTGTATACTTCCCTTATTATGTTTGTGATAACTATTTCATGGCATAATGACTCCCTAAACTACACAATTTTTTTTTTAAAAAATACAAAGGCATTTAATGGCTCTGCTGTTTTTTTTTCTTTTATTTTTGCAGCACACAAATTCTGTAAATATTTTCTACCCCAAAATCTGAATTTACTAAATTTTCATTGGAGCCCCCACCCCTTTTATTATAATTTTGTTTCTGACACCACATTTTGGACAGCAATCAGAGATGTAGAAGACAATTCATGAAACTTGTCCATAGACACTGCAATACCAATGCAAAAAAAAAAGTTTCAGAAAGTCATTTTAAATGAATGTTTATTTCGTTAACAAAATCTTAAAAAGGAATTGAATAATAAATCCCATTCATTATGCATCTATCTTTTTTTATTCTTTGAATCTGCCCAATGATATCTTGTAGATATCCACCAGGAAAATCCTCTTGGTTTTAGTTTGTTTTGTTTTTTTAAACCTGGTGAAAGAGAACAGGGTCCAAGAGGCATAGCTACAATAAAAAGCTCCTTACTTAAAGTCTTTAGTTTTTTTTAGATGTTGGAGGCAAACCCCCACACAGCTAGCTAGTGAAAAAGAGCAAGAAGAAACCATCTTAGGGAGATGTGGCAAATAATTTGCTTGCAACTGGGGTTGGGACTTGGTGGGATGCCCCCTCAACCATAGTGGTCCAGGAGTCTCACACTGGGTCACTGCAGTGCCCCTATACACAGTGTGTGTGTGTGTCTGTGAAAAGGTGAGAGAAACTATAAGAAAGAGAGAAAGACTGTTGCTGTGACTTGGCACATTGCATTAAATGACAAGCCAAGTAATAAAAATTTTTAAAAAAATTAGTCAAAGTTCCAACTTATTCTACAAACTACGAAGGTTAATAATAAATATAATCTAACAATTAATTACAGGAAAACCACTATTCAGGCAAATCTGTGATATTTTTCATGCAAAATGTGCTTCCTTTGGTCTTTATTACTGTTATTTAAATCCTTGATGAAAGAAAGAACAATGATGATTTTTCTCACAAAAGAGACTTGAGCCCTTAAAAACGTTTGTGGGTGATTGCAAAATGTGCCTGGAGAAGCAGCCAGTATGGATGAGTCAGGCTGCAGTGTGCTGGGTCAGAGGGTGTGATGAAAAAGTTTATGCAATAAGGTTTTCCACAATGGGAAAAGTGTATTTATCAGAAATGAAAACTATGTGGAAGAATAACAATACTTCTTTTGGGGTGGTTTTTTCTGGTATTTCTACAAATTGTTAAATTTATTGTAAATAAAATCACAGTTTTGTCTAAATGGTGGTTATCCTTAAATCAATGAGCGCTTGTTACTTTCAGCATGAACCTTGTACATTATTTAAAATTCTATAATAACCTTTCACTTTAAAATTCTCTGTCTATATTCCAAACTAAATTCAAACAAAGCAATTCAGTTTTTTTTCTAAAATATCATTGCAAATTTATTTTTTATTCTTTTTAAAACTGTTTCATTAAACAGCAAAACAGAAAGAATGTTGGTTTCATAAATAAATCCTCGTTTTTGTTTATTTAAATTATTATGCATATTTTCTTTAAATTCAGTTTTAGTGCAGTTAGTTATCTGTCATTTCTTTCTTTAGCACCAAGAAACTTGGTGTTTTTTTAAAAAATTACTCAGAAATTTTACTGTAATAAGGCCAAAGGGTTCTTTTTTTCTCCTTTTATTTCTGGTAGGAACAATATTTTTTTTCTTCAAATTGGTGCTGTTGCTGTGTTGTTGTGTTGTACATCAGTATCTGTGATGGAGGTAGTGCCTCTACATGGGAGACACCCATCGTGAGGAAGTGTAGTGACATTGTCATCCACTAGAGAGCATTACCTAGGGGGCTCAGCACTTATGACTTCAGCATGGAAATCCCTACTAAAATGTTGTGGTTTAGATGCAAGAGAAACTGAAGAAAAAACTTGCAAGATCAATTGACAGAGAGGAGCTAAAAGAAACCATGCCAGGGAGGTACATAAAACCAAGTTGACCCAAACCCCAGAAAACAAACTTGGGCTGTAGCCAAATAAATTCATTAGAAAGTATTCTTTAATAAGATCTCTTAGTGGCAAACCCTGCCCTTACATTCAGAGATCTACAATAGACATCTCACAGTGGTGAGTTAGAGGAGAAAAGTGTAGCAGCACATTATCCTTGTTGACCAAACCAGTTACCTTGGTATAGTTCAGGGATCTTGATAAACAGTCAGAGCATAAGCCACTTAAAAGTTATTCACAGAACCCCAACCACAAGTACTCAGAGAAAGCCCCACTAGAACTCTTCACTATTTAGATGTTGGAAGAAACTGAAGTGCCAAGAGGAAAACCACATGGCCAGCTGGTGAAGAGGAGTAAAAAGAGGGCATATCAGAGAGATATGCCAAACTGAGCTAAAACACACACATTTGCCACTTAATGATCCCTAGGTCAGTTGGTCCCAGATGAGGTCACAACAAGAAATGGAATCACAAAGCATGGCAATATCATAATTATTAATCTTTTGACAACTGTTGATATCCACCAGTCTATTTTCTGTTGTACAATCGACTGCACAAAACCAACCTCCCACAAACACCTTAAGGTGCAGCTATTCCATAGCTTAGAATGCAGGAATTCTACACTATGCCTGATAGTAAGCTGTGGTAGGCCACATGTTGTTTAGTTTAAAACAATGTTAAGAATCCCCTTATAATTATCAGCTGTAATATTCATTTGCTGACAGAAGCTATTTCATGTATCACAAATTTTTTTTGTTTTTTTTTTTAGAAATGGGACAATATGCACTCTGCTTTCATCTCTTATTAGAGTAGCTGCTTTTTATGTAACAATTGTATTTATTAAACAAATGAATGTCAATTATTACATATAAAATGGTTCTTTTACCTTACAATGCCATTATAAAACTTATGAGATGATTGATAGTAAAACCAATCTTTAGCTTGTGGCACCAGTGAAATACAAAACATTATGATTATTTCAGTAGCTTAACTAATGATTGGTGAGAAATATAGCCATAAATATCACACACACATTGTTTTATATTAAAATTTGTTTTTATCAGAAATATTTTCCTGTATTTGTTAGATAAATGACTAATCAAGATTTTACATACTTGCATGTGGGTATGCACACATCACAAATTTTATTCACATTTTTGGTAAAACTGGAGTATTTGTATGAAATAGAATGTAAAATTTTATCATATTTAAGTATTGACTGGTTGAAAAGTCATTATGAATGTTCATAGCCTACATTTTAATAAAAATTTGCAAATAAAATATTTTTATCTTTTTGAAAATAATTTAAGCCCCCTTTGGAGTCCATGATATTTTGATAGACTAATGATAGAAAGCATGCACATCATACAGACCTCTATGAAAATTACTTTTGTATTGTGGAATAAAATAAGATGATTTTATAGCCTATCATGTTCACAATGTAAAGTGCTCAATGATAAAAAATTCTTGACCAGGGACATTTTTATAGCTATCAATAGATAGCTTGGATGTTTAAGACAAGACATGGTGTGATGTCAGCCATTAAAAAGTATTGTTTTACAGGTGAGTTTGAAGACATGGCAAAGTTGCAATGGTCAGGATGTTAAAGCTTTTAAAATCTTTATGAAGACACGAGTTTTGATTCATACATCATTTACCGACTTTTCAGCCTTAATCCAAGTGTTGCAAAACTAATGAATAAACCATAGAAGCAAAGATTCAAAGTCTACCATGTGTCTGTGACTGCATTCAGCATGTACTAATGCTAAATTTGCAAAGAGAGAACTACCTATGATAGAAACAATAACACTTGAAGTTTGCCCATTTTCATGCTTATTAGACAAATGCTAAATGGAGTCAGGTATTTTTTATAGCTAACCCAGATTACCCTCTGGTATCGTTCATTTGTAAGGACATACAGTGCCGGACAAAAGAGTTGGGACACTTGCTGTGAAATTCATATTTGAGCTCCCTCGTTTTAACAAACGCATTTAAATACTAATCACATAGTTTATTATATGCACAAAACATGCCTTCACAATGTATAAAAGCAACACATGCTATATGTTTACATATTTTCTGGAAAAAATATATGAATCGGCAATGTCTGATTTGTACTGCAACAAAAGAGTTGGGACAGTGAGCAAAACCATAAATATTTTTCAACATTCCAAATTACAATCGAACAATTGCATGGAAATGATCAATTGACTAGAAGTGGGGGCATATCCGTGATTTCCATCACTTCTCAACAACGACGGGGCATGGATTCAACCAAAAAAAGGCAGTCGGAATTGGCCATTTCCTGCCAGCTTTTCTCGACGGCCTGCCAGAATTGGTCTTGGTTGAAATTCTTGTGTTTGGCCACCTTGGCCTTTAGCTGCTTCCAGGCATTTTCGATTGGGTTGAGATCCGGAATTTGGAGCAGCCAGCACATGATATCCATTCCTAGTTGGGTGGTGATGGAAGTGACGACTCTGGCATTGTCGTGCTGGAAGATGGCAATGACTGGCATGTTCTCATCGATGTAATCAACAGCGACATCCCTCAGTAAATTGCAGGAGGTCTGGGTGGTCGCTCCGCCCCTGATCAACTTGAGAGGGCCTGGTCCCACCGCGCTCATACACCCCCAGACCCTCAACGATCCTCCTCCGTCCTGTACCGTTGGTCAGGTGAACTTTATATTGTATTTTTCGCCATGGTAACGTCGAACATATATTCAGCCAGCACTGTGAATGTGCATGACCATCGTTTCGTCGGAAAAGAAAACTCTAGATCATTGAACTTTGGTCCAGTTTTTGTGCACTTTAATCCATACTATGCGGATGCACCTGTTCTTGTTCATGATCAATGGATTTTTCTGGGCGATTTGTCAAAAGAGATTCCCCTCGCATAGACGATGTTGAAAAGTGCGACTGGAGACATTCACTCCACTCGGGGAGGCTCGAATGGCTGTCAATGTCAGGAAACGATTGGCCCTGGATTTGCGACAAATGAGTCAATCCATTTTGCTGTCACATTTTTGGGGTCTTCCAATTCGCATTTTTAGTTTCGTGTTTCTGGTCTCCTTGTACTGCTTCAGAATGCGGTTTACAGTGCTTTTAGGGCAATTGACTCGATCGGCTATCTCCCGACAAGACAGATTTTCTTCGTGGTGCTCAACTATCAAGTCTCTGATTTCAGATGACGTTGTCTTGCCAGGCATGGTGCAAAAATGATCTTGAATGGTCTTAGATGATGTGATTCTATTCATTTGATCTTTTAAAAATGGATATATTGAGGCGAATAAATGTATACATAGATTTTGTTCACTTTCCCAACTCTTTTGTCGCAGTACAAATTTGACTATGCTAATTCAAATATTTTTCCAGACAATAGATACACATATGACATTCATTGTTTTTACACACTGTAAATGCATGTTTTATACAACTTATCAACAATAGGATGGCTATCAGTAAGCAAATGTAAAAACAATAGAGCTCAAATATAAATTTCACAGCAAGTGTCCCAACTCTTTTGTCCGGCACTGTATGTTAGTGAAGAATGAAGATATGTGAATCAAACAGTTGATTATGATGGTAGTGTCATGGTCTAGTGGGCACAACATTTGCTTCTCGATACAAATCCTCCAAGTGGCTGAAATATTTTCAACCTAAGTGTACCACAACAACCTAGAAAATTGCAAGAATTTTTTGACATGTTTGTTTGTAATTAAGCAACATTTTATTTGTAGCTCATTATCACCATGCCAGGATACTGATCAAGTTGGAAAATAACCACAAGTTCTGTAGCTTAGAATAGGTTCTACAAAGTACAAATCCGAACCGCCAGTAAGTCATTATGAAAAGATCTAAAATTGTGGTAACATAGTCAGTCTTCCTGGAATAAGGATGACCAACGCCAAACTCTTCAAAAATTGAAGAATACCTTTAAAATTTGAGATATAGAGATGCACAGATATGTCCAAGCTGCAGTCCTAGCCCAGAACATGCAAGATACTCCCCTGTTGTCATGAATGAGTTTTTGGTTGCATGCCCAATTTGTTTCCCTTTTTTTGTGTGCAAAGCAGTATTCCAGCATTTTTCACACTGTTCTGTGCAAATAACTTTTTAGTAAACTCCTTAAAATTTAAGATAGAAAAATGTATGTTAGCATATTGATCACAAGTTTCAATAAACCTTTTCCTCACAGATAAAACTCTGGATACCATTACCATGTAGATACATTTGAATGCTATAATACTTACACAAACTGTTGACATTCTCAGAAAAATTTGCTTGTACTGAACAGAAAAAAAAACAACTGAAGTTTACAAGTTTTTCAAAGATGGATATTTTTTATTTATTAAAAGTTATGGTGTCAAGAATCTATGTGGTCATTTGAACTCTTTCTTTCTTTCTTTTGTATTTTTTCACATTGTTAAATTTCCAATTCATGAGGTTTCAATTGCAAAGGAGTCTTCCACATTAAATAAATCTGTAAACCTCGAATGTTTGTGTGACAAAATACATTCATTCACTGTCGTTTAAAATCTAATTTTAAGAGAGATGGATTATAAGATAGAAGTGACAGTGATGCACTGATATTCAGCATGCTTACCATTATGTTCAGAGAACCAGGGAGAACAAACAAGGGCAGTAATTTAACAATCAAAAAAAAAAAAAAAAACACCTGCTGACCAGGTTTGTTGTAGTTCTCTTCTTTGCAAGAGATTGTTGCATTTTCTGTGAATAACAGTAACTGGTTATATAAAATGAAAGGCGGCTTTATAGATATTAGAAATTAGCCTTTTCAGTTGGCATGCTATTAAAAACAAATAGGTTTGTAAAATTACACAATCTTAGCATTCAAAATTTTAAAAAAAACGATACTAAATTAATTTTATAAACAATTATTATTAAATCATTTATTCTGAATTTTTAAATAAAAGAAACCTCACAAACCAAAAAAGCCTAAATGCCAAATTTAAAGGAAATGCTGTTGGGCTTTGTAACCAAAACTACTGTTTTTTTTCTGTTTCACACAATGCAGTTACTGATAATGTTATACAAAAAGAAGTTTCACTAAAATATTTGTCTTCAGTAAATCAAAAATAAGTGCCTTTTAGCAAGAATGGGAATAAGGAGGCATTCCACTGTAAACGAAATCGATATCAACACTTAACTCAACAAATGAATGTGTTAGTGTAATGGGAAAATGTTCTGCTCTAAAAATTTAAAAAAAAAACAAAAAAAAAACCTTTTATATCCCCCCCAAATCTATGAAACTGAATTAAGCTTGGCTTCTAATTTGGAAGGTAACCATTTACTGGACTTTGTAAACTGACAAGGTATTTGCCAGTTTCATTTAAGTGACAGTGACAAACAGCTGAAGATGTTGTGTACACGAAAATTTACAGATGAACTGGAATATCAAAATAGTCTGCGCATCTAAGTAAATGGACATCAATGGCTGCTCTCTAAATCATACCTAGCTGGATTTTATTGTTGTATCAGTCACAATTCTGTATCTTCTGGACATTGATGGAAAATTCCTTACTGATGTGTTCAGGAATAGAGCTACTAATATTCTTCAGTAAATTTTAAAAATGAATGATAAAGAAATGTATCCAAGAATAAAGTGCGCAAACTAATATTGTGCTTATCAAAAAAGATTGCAGTGACACTGCCACGCTGTTGTTGCTAAGAGCTTTACTAAATCCTGTTCATATATTTTTTTCACAAAATAGGTTATTCTGCAAATAATAACAACTTTTATCATTGTACATTAACTTATTTACTAAATGGTTTTCATCCTGAATCTGCTAACGGACTATCAACTCATTTCTTACAAAATGCAGAAATTAAATGCTTGTTGACCTACACATTATGGTCAGTTGCTTGCAATCTTGAGAGCTCTCAAGAGATTCCACGTAAGACTTGTGGCTAATTTCTCAAGAGAGCCAAAACCAATAGAGAAACTTCAATATATCATCCACAATATAGATTAAATCAACATTGTCTACAGCCAGTCTACAAACCTCTTTCCACATCTCCTAATATCTTCAGAGAGGTCTGCATGTTTCAAGCTTATTCTTATAGTACAATAACAGTTGCTACTGCCAGAAAGGTATGTAAATGGATATTGAAAAAGTAAGCCTTATACCTACCTTTGACCCTAAGTTGTACAATGTGTGTCACTTTATCTATAGAACTAATTTGGCACTCATAGAGTCCAGCATGATGTGGTTGCACATTCCTTATCAGCAAGTCCCACTGATTTGTTCGCTCATTTCTGTCCACAGAAATACTGGGATCTTCAATAAATGTATAGAGGCCAATTGTTAGTGGATGTTTGTATGGAAGTTTTCGCCATATTACCTGAAAAAATAATGAATTATATTTTCACAGTAAACCAGTAAATGCCAAAATGTTGATATTTGATTTCAAATAAATACCTAAATAATGCTTTTTCATGTTTTAAATTTTAATTCAAATCCATGCCATGAAGGAAATTATGTTAGGTCATACCTGAATTACCAACAAAACATGCAAAATTTGTTGGATAACATTCAAAAACAAAATTAATTACTTTATCTGCAGTAATTAAAGTCTAAAAATAATTCTACTAGCTTGTGCTTTGAACTATGTTCAGCAGGTAAAAACTAGTTAAAACCTTTCTTTTGTTTGGTTGTGGTTTAGAAAGAATTTGTTTGTTTCCTTTAATTTCTTTACGTTGTATTAAGCACATAGATGTCCTTAAACAGCCTAAAGTTCAAATAACCTAAGCACCTATCTGATATTGTTTCTATGAAACATTTCTTTCATTTGGTACAGTTGATGGTAGAAAGACAGACATTCAGATATCTGTTTGCTGTGCTTGTTTCAAGGAAATGAAGTGGTTGCATTCTAGTGAAAGGATTACAAGGTGCAAAAGCTAAGTAAATGTTCGTTTTTTGCTTTTTGTACAAAACGACTCCACACAAAAATATGGCAAGCATGCAGATAAAGCTCTGCCAATACTAATATTAAATCAACAACCAGATGCAAGATGATGGTGTGCCTGGTCTTTGCAGACTTTTCCCCATCATTTGCTACAAGAACAAAGTAAAAACTTCAAGTTAATACAAGTAAACAAGCAGAAATAATGAAACAGTTTTGAAAGGACTCAAAAGTTAAATGAAATATGAAATTATGCAAGAAAAAAGGAGAATTAACAAGTTACATAAAATAAATTCAACTGCTGGCTATATTACTGGATTATATTTCAATGTAAAATGTAATGTGTTATAATTTTTTAATTAATTTATTTATTCATTTATTCATCATAAATTATAATATCATTTTAAAAACGTTTGAAAATCTCATTAATTCCAGAAATGCTTGCTTGCTTTGTGGAATCCTGTCCTAAGTTTGAGATAATTCCAGAAGTCAGTAATAAATAATTTGACATTTCTTCTCTTTTATAAGCATTTCTCTAAGAATCTTCAGCAGATATTTTTCTTTTATTAATCTTGTTTTCAATTGGCATTCCTTTAAACTCTAGTTATATTAAAATAACATATTAGAAAAATTGATTTTTTTAATGTACATTTGTAGAAGAAGAATGTCATAGACTAAAAGAGATGCAGGTTTATTTATTGATAATATAAATTTTGAAAGAAACAAATTTTATTTCAACAACCAAAGGTCAATGAGAGCATCAACTTAATTGCTACCTGAATTTTTTTCTCCATGTATGTTTGCTTGTTTCTTTTCTTTGACAGAGTTTTCTAATAATGATTAAGTTTCATTGTTAAGCAAATACCTTAGGCATTCTGTGATATCTGTTATATCACAGATGTTCACAAACATCCCTATTGACTGACTTCCATAAGAAACAACAAACACAGTAATCAACTAATGGTAAACTAGCCACTTCACATTTAACATGGTGATATAAACACTTGATAGGGCATCTAGTGCAATAATTTAACCAGAAAGATCAATTTTATTTATCTTTATTTTGAGTGGCTGATGATATTGCTGATTTGGTGGAACAACCAAAAAAAGATAATGACTAAAATTCTTGGAATAAATTCACCAATAAAAAAACCACCCACATGCTGTTCCAAGTACCTGACCTTTCTTAACATTGTATGTGAAAATAAAGATATCCACTTGTGACTTTTGGAAGTTACATAAGCAAGAAAGTAAAAAAAAAATATACAAAAGTGAGGAATTAGCCTATCAATTTTAGATTCACCATCAGTATGTGCCATTCCTAAATAGTGTGTTAACAGTCCTGGATCACCATCCAAGGATCGAAGATAGACAAATGATAACGAGAGCTTCCATAATCCTTTTGCATTATGTGTAAACCCTAAGTCCAACTAGAACTCTTCATATTTAGATCTGGAAGGAAATCCACACTGCCAGCTGGTAAAAAAGACCAAGTATAAACCATGCCAAATAGATATGTCAAAAGTGTTGGTCTCCTGTGAGAATAAAACTGAGTAATTTTAGAATAGTTGTATATTTTAAAGAAAGAATAGTCAATTAACTGTGTAGTAATACTAATAAACTGACTGAAAAATCCTAAATGAACCTAATTTCAATTAATTTGTTGAAAAAAATATTTTCGTAAATACTGCTTGTAGAGAGGTTGACAAAAAATTAGTCAGACTGATATGTGTATATATATATATATATATTCACTATGCTAATTTTGATTTTCAAGTCTGCATGTACATGAAACTCAATAAGTCTTCATTTTGGAGGGTGGGTAAAAAATATCCAATTCACGTATAATGGTAACTTAATGAGTTTTAAACAAAATACTGATGCACTTACACATGATTTTTTTTTTTTAAAGATTGAGTTAAACAAAGAAATATCTTAAAGCAAAAGTTGAGAACCTACAGATAAAACTTGGTCCGTTTTCCACAAAATGAAGAGATTCATGACTTTAACGGCAAAAGGTAAACATGTGCAATTTAAAAACAGCAACCATATTGTTAGGCATAGTAAGAGCCAAAAAAAATTAAATTAAAGAATTAAATGAATAAATAGGTTCTGAGCTTTCATCAGGTTAGAGGTTTTCTTCTAATATCCTGATGTCATACTGAATGTGTTCAGTTAAGCCATGTAGTTTATTAACAACAAGTCCAGTAATAATGGATGAAATGGTCAAAAACACCTATGCAGATTGTAAAAATTAACACCAACCATTCACTTTTTTCATTGTAAAGAAATAAATGAATTAAAACACAAACTGCTCAAGTTTATAGTGACTTGTTTATTTTTCATTTCTCTCTCTCTCTCTCTCAAACACACACACACACACACACACATGCACGCACACACGCATGCATGCGCATGACAAAGTGAAAATTGGTATTCACTTTTTGTTGAGTAATGAATAATTGTTTGACAATAGCCATTATGTTATTGTAAGTGGAGCAAACATAATGTGATAACAGAACTGCAGCCACATTAAACCTTGAATCGCCTACAAATTTATTGAATGAACAATCAGAAAACCAATTCCAAAATCCTGATATCTATCAATATCATATAGTAATTTGATTGTACAAAAGTTGAAATTTAACACACTCTACACAATAAACAGCATCAAATGCTGATAACCTGAAAAGGGAAAATAATATTTTTTTAAAAAAAGAGTGTTGTAGCAATCCAAGAATCTTGTGTATCCAAAAAAATTTACTTTTTATTTCCAAAAAGTGTCAATATGGAAATATTTTTCTAATACACTTCTTTAAAAGTAAAATAAACATCCACACAGTTCTTATTATCCATTTTCTTAGCCATTGAATTTCCTATAGTTAAACTGAATCCAGATCTCCCATTCAAATAATGAAATCTAATTATCTTTTGAGAGAAACCGGAACATAATGTTCATTGCAGTCAGTTCACAAATGCTTTTCAGATGCTGTGTACCTCTGCAGTAGGGAAAAGAATATTTTTTTTCGGAAAATGTAGCAATATTTCCAGCATGCTGTATATAAACTAAAATAATCTCTTTGTCCTCACTGTAAGTCAAATTTAAATAATTATATATATATTATTGAAAGTATTTATACAAATGGAAAATTTTCTTTGATAACTAAGTAAAACTCTGCTAAACAGATAAAGTCTATAACTACCAGAAGCACTTTAATCATTTC
This sequence comes from Nautilus pompilius, assembly GCA_018389105.1. Taxonomy (NCBI): domain Eukaryota; kingdom Metazoa; phylum Mollusca; class Cephalopoda; order Nautilida; family Nautilidae; genus Nautilus; species Nautilus pompilius. Next base: position 851,761 of record JACATO010000047.1, read on the forward strand.
CTTTTTTTTCTTTTTTAAAAACATTAATATTACATTTAATTAAATTTAATATGACATAAGCAACCTTTCAGTATTTTTAAATAAATATTTTTTTAAGTTGATGGAACATAAAAGGGAGTATAAGTACTTGCATCATTTATTAAATAGTATAAGATAAAAAACAACAACAAATTATAAATTAAATGCAATTTTTCTAAAATACAAAATCTAAAAGAAGAATTAGAATTATGTAGCATATAATTGATGTGTAACAGAGTTAAAACAAATTAAAATTTTAATTAACAATATAAAAGTATGTCTAAATCAAGAGCAAACAGTTAAATGGACAGTGAGGGCAGTAAATTTATATCATCCTGTGAGTGAGTTTGGAAGTCAAGGAATAACCATCCACTGACCTAGTTTTGCTAATCAGTACTAATAAAATCACTGGAAGTGAATAGCAGTACATCAGATCAACATATTGTCATAAGCAAAGGAGACTTTCACTAAAGAGGTTAAATGATTTCATAAAGTAGTCAAAATGATGGTTCTGTTAGTCAACCTCAGTCCATAAACCAAACAAGCTTTAATATCACAAAGAGTTTATGGCAACCATTTATCATTGGATACTGCACCAAAAATCTACTTATAATTACATGACCCCTGATTTTGGTCCAGTTTGGCATAAAATTCATCTTGGCTAAAATTTACAAAATGAATCCTGTCTAAATTAAATTTTAGGTAATGTTATTATATATATAATCAGTACTTATGTACAAAATATATTCCGTTTAAAATTTTGTAATGCAGAAGTTATCTGAAAAACTAAGGTAAAAGTCAACAATCCAATAAAGGCGAAGTATGAAAGAGGTTATCAAGTCTTTAACTTTTGCAATAAATTATGCAGAAACCCAAAACATCTATATGCAGACAGAACCAGCAACAAACACTGCCCCTGATCTGAGAGAGAGAGAGGTGAACATTGTCACCTGTGTTGTATGCTAAATGACTTTGCTTTTATGTACACTTGCACCCCATTCAAACTTTTAGTATTCAGCCCAAGCTGAGCCATAGGGTCTGTAACATATGAAACAGTACTTTTCTCATTAATATAACCCCTCTGTAATGACAAATCTAACCCCATATGTTTGAAATTTTGAATGGGTTAAATATATGACCAGTTAAACACAAATACTAGTGCTTATAATTCACTTCATTTCAAAACATCAGTAAAAAATTACTGAAAAAAAAAAAAAGTTAATTTTTCTCTTTCTGTCTGTAAGCTGCATAACCAACTATGAGCAGCCACATACAACAAAAAGATGCAAATAGTTTGAGCATTTCAATCTGGGCTAAGGATATTAACTCCTCCAAAATCAGAAATTATGCTTATTCCACCCTTATTATTCAATGTGGGTAAAAAAAAAACAAAAAAAAACAGTATTATTAAAATTGTTTATCAATTAATACTTGAAAGAATGGAATTTAAAGTTTTGTCACTATACAGCTGGCACTTTTCTCACTTAAAAGAAAAAAAATTCTAATTAATTTGATCATTTTTCTTTTAATCAATTCATGGGAATAGTAATAAAGCAAGTAATACATCTGGAATTTATCCAAGAAAAGGTAAAAGATCTGACTCAGCTAAACTGTCTTCAACAGTTTTTATTTGCAGAATCATTGTTGTAATATGACCAGGGAAGAGCCAATAAATATTGCATGAGATTTAATCTCATGGCATTCAGCTAAAATCAACCTCTTTAAGTAGGCTACCACATCCTTAATTCTTCCTATCAACTTCAAGAAGAGTTTATCTTATAAATTATCCTCTGATTACCTGCTCTATTTAAATGTTAATACCTAAGAGAGTTGGCCAATAAAAGCAATCCTCACAGGAAAAGATTCTGTGGCCAAACTTCAAATCTTCTAGATCCTTCAGACAGCAGGGAATTGTGAAACCCTTCCAGATATCTGATATCTATCCTTCCTTTCCAAAACTCAAATGACCATTTTCACCAAACATATATTCTTTTCAATCATTTGTCAGGGACAGAGACCCAATATTTATTTGCTTATTCATTGACTTGCTAGATGCGGTGCTTTGAGAATCATGTCAGATAAATTGTCTGTAAATTTAGGTACAAGAAAGTTGAGATAAATTGATCTACTGTCCACAACAGTTTCCCAAATTCAGGCATTTTGTTTCAATTGAAGAAGCTAATTTAGTTTTATATAGTTAATGCTGTAAATCAATTGAAAACTTTTTTCAATCAAAACTGCAACAATTATTTTTTTTAAAAATAAAGCTTAGTAAGATATTATTTCATTTATTCATTAAATATGGAAAGCAAAGGTGCATTAACAAATTTTATGGCATCTATCTATCAATAAATAAATGTATAGGAATTTGGTTGTTATATTAAAAAAAAAAAAACGATTACTAAGTCTGACAGCATCACTATACTTAACTTGAAGTAAATGTTATCTAGCATTCAGTTAATTTTTAATTCATTTACTGCAGCATGAAGTTTTAAAATACTACCACATGACCTACACTATGAAACTTTGTTAAAAATGCCTTCTCAAAATCTAAATCTTTTGGCATCATAAATTTCCAGTTCTGTTTTTGCTCAACCAAATTCTCACAGATGACTCAGAACCACACACACACACACACACACACACAAAAAAATCAGATTTAATAGATACACCTGAATATGTTTAAACTTAGATGAAAAAAAAAAAAAAAGGAAATCTGGTAGCCCAGTGATTATGCCGCCGCTGGATTCTGTTTGGGAATTGACTTGTTTGGCATACCACCCTGGTGTTGTTTTTTCTCACTCTTCTAAATTAGCCAGCCGTGTAGGTTCCCCCTGGGTATTCCGATTTATTCTCACATCCTAAAATGGAGATTTCTAGTAGGGATTTTCCCATCAAAGTCAGAAGTGCATTCACCATTGTGTTACAGAAAAAGCAATGCACTCTAGTGAATAATTGTGGCAGTGCACTCTCATGTAGAGACCAATGTACTAAACAGCAACAGCAGCCCGACACGAGAACGATCTCCCGGGTCCTTGGGGCTCCCAGTGTTGTATGGACTGGGCCGCTTGTCGGCTAAATGAACGTCTCTCAATCATGAGGATGACTCGACAGAGAACAGGTCACTTGTCTTTATGGGATGCAATGCCATTGAAAGAGCCTTGTTCAGAAGTCCAACTCGCTCAACAACACCACCAACAATATGCAAAAGCAGCTTTAATGTAAAAAAACAAACAAAAAAACAATTTTAATGGATTTCCATCTGGCATGCAAGAAAATTATTTTAAGGCTGGTCGTGCAAGCCAGTCCAGGGAGTTTTCATGAAGCTCTGAACAGGTGAGATTTGTGGAAATACATGTTTGGATAAAAAAAATATTTTCGTAAATTTTGATTGGTTCCTGAAACAGCCAAATCCAATATCTTTTTCTTCATCACACCATCCACAAGACTAAACACCCCACCCTCTCAGTCCAGCTCTACCCGTTCATGAATCAAGAAGGGAAATAGAGACATTATACAATGGCCATTTCATGCAAATATCATAGAGCCAAATGCTATAAGCATGTGGGTGACAACTGATCAGAAGGCGACAACGAACCGATTTACACAGAAATTGTTGACAAAGAAAATGAACAGCAACATAAAAAGGGACACACACAAAGCAGCCTTTCAAAGAAGTGGAGGAGCAACCAATGCCAACTGCATTGCTGGCTCCAATATACAAAAACTTTCATGTCGAAATTGTTAAAAGGGGTGTTTGGTATTGGTGAAGATTATGCAGCAACTTCCAGGTGATATTTCAAATACATGGCTGAAGGTAATGCACTTGCTGTTGAAACAAGACGTCATGTGATACGATGCGATGAATTGTCTGTGAACAGAGCTGTCAAATTTTTAATGCACAAATCAAATGTACAAATGATATCCTGGGGAATGAAAAGGATCTTATTGGATGGTAATAAAGTAAATTTTCAAAAGCTGATTCAAAGACAGCCATCCAGATTCATAGTGCAACCATGCTTGGACAAATGTCCAGAGCAAATTGGTGTTATTTTACTATCAAAAATAGTGAAGGCTCCAACATTCAAAGACATGAAGGTGAAAAAGGCTATCAAGTATGCATCAGGAATTCTATTGTATGATAATTTTGACATGATAAATTTCATGGTATCTACTTCAACCACTCATGCATGCTGTTGAATTGAAGAAATTAGTCCGTGCACTGGAAGCATTTACAAAATCAGTGCATGAAAACCATGTGTCAAAGTGTAGCTCAACATCAGTGGATTATACAGTGAATACTAATATCAGTTTAGTGTCAACTAATTATTACTAGATTGCATAGATAAGATTAAACTCTATATGGGAAAAAGGATCTGAGTTCACAACAACCAGGTTCATATTGATAGAATTCTAGTATCCCTTACTTGGAAACAAGGATACTTTATAATGGTTTTCAAGATGAAGTTTGAGGCAATGATCATTCATGAAAAAAACTGTAGATCACTATGGCTAAAAAAGAAATTATTGGCACTGAGTGATGATCTGTACGAGATAGGATCCAAACTAGAGTGAGCAAAATTTGGATGACCATCACATCATGTATTATGACCAAATTGCATCAAGGGATACAAAACAAGATTGGCTGGCAGTGTTAACCTATTTTGAAGCAGCTGTGATGAGTTTGAGGCTGATTGACCTGAGGTACAAGAGATTTATGTCCAATCAGACAATGTAAAGTGCTATCAAAAGCCAGAGCTGGTGTATTTTATGAATGTGGTTGTGAAGCATCATGGTTTGAACCTAGTTTCTTACATCCACATGGATACTCAGGACAGAAAAGGTCATCTTGATGGTCATTTTGCTATCACGATGAAGCATGTATCAAGATATCGCAACACAGGTAGCAATTTCATTATTTAATGCCATTTGATTAAGCTCTATATTAAAATGCAGTTATAAGTAACTCATCTGTGGAAATGGTCGACTTAAATCGAAATAAAGTGGAGCAACTACAAGCAGAACATGAGCATGTTTTGCAGTATTTGAAATGTGTGAATTGATGTAATGAGGCCTGTCTGAGCACGACAGTAAATGAGTATGTATTTAAGCGTATTCAGGAATCAGTTTGGGCAAAGTAATTAGCATCAACGCTGAAGCTGTAGATGATGGTAGAGCTAACAATGAAGGCAATGATGAGTGCCTGATTCTGATGATGATGAAGACAACAATGTGGATGAAAATGAGGGATGCATTATTAATGCAGACTATACACCAAGTGCTAGTGCTGTATCTGACAATGCATTTGTTGGACCAATAACAGATTGCACTGTACTTAGGGGCCAGATAACATGTTGACAACTACAAATTAAGATGACACAAACCAATCTTGATGCAATGGAAGCATTTGCCAACAGAGGAAAAGAATCATTACAGTGATCAATTTGTCAAAGGAAGTTCAGCTCTGTTGCATGTGTAAATCAGCACACCTGCAAATGAGTTGCTGGAAACAGGATTTAGTACACTGAGCATTGAAATATGCATTCACTCAGCTCCATCAAAACCAAGTTGAATACGCTAATGTGAATCCTGATGGAGATGATATTGAGGAATTAGTTGTGTTCAAAGTATCGTGTGTTTGGAAGGCTTTGGACCAGGCTGGGCTTACAGGCGCCCTTTGGTAAAGGATACAGTAAGAAATACACTGAAGATTTTAAAGTCGATATTGAGATGTTCTTCGATGGGGTACAAAACATATCACTGAAAATGGCCAATGGTGGAAAAAAAGAGAAAAAACTACAGCAAATGTATCCTCATTGCCTAGATATCCCTTTGGAAACTGAAATTATAGCAGCAATTCAAATGCTTTTCAATAAACAAAAGAAAGGACAGGCAGTGACATTGCAATCAAGCACAAGGGGATTGAAAGAGCTTTATACCTCCATGGTGCTGCATATACTTGCAGAGTCTAATGGAGCTATAGCGGGGAATGCAGCTTGGAGTGAGTTTCAAAAAGCTCACCCACCTTTTGAGGAAGCAAACTATACTTCAAAAAGCCAGATTATGTCCAAAATAAACTCATTAAAGATCCAAATTCAGGAAAACAGGTGAATTACCAATCATGAGTAGGCATTAAAAGTCCTTTATTTCCATAAGTTTCTTGATGGACGATGATTAATACAAATCTCCATAACTACATAAAAAATAGGACGTTTCTGGAGAAAACAGGAGCATTTGTGTGATCATAATGATCATGACTTTCAATTAAAAGACTAAACAAGACATTTTATGCAATTTACGCTCATGGAAAATTCTGGCAGTTTCACATCTTGCCTCTACTCTCTCCAGCTTGGCTTGCATGCCAACTGTTAAAAAAGACAAATGTTGGCAATATAATTTACATGGATAATCACTGTCTGACTAATTGCAGTGTTTAAAACACTTCTTGAACAGAGGCACTGCACAAACTTCATCTTTGCTTTAACGACCAAAGCGAAGAAAAAGGTCACTTTCACCAGGACCGATCATCTCAAAATAGTGGAATGAATGCACATGAAGCCACTGCTTTAACAACTAATTTTTGTTTGTTTTTTTAAATCAACTTTCATAGTTAACACCTTTAGTGATTAAAAATGCACCATTCCTCCCAAAAATATGGTGGTATCTTTCCTGTTTTTTTTTTTTAACGTTGTGTAAAGAAATTTAACTCATTTTCATTACCTGAAAACAATCTGAAAATACAACAATTCAAACGTAGGTAAGCAAGTGCATAAATCCCCAAAGGGTTGTTCGAGTGAAACCCAGCTGGAATGACATCACCATAATAGTATCAGGCTGAGTTTCATTTAAACATTCCTAGTAGTTTTGGTTTAAATTCATAGTTTTATTAACGGCTAATAACCTGTTTAAAAAATTGTTAACTCTTTACCCTTCAAAAACTGACACTAACTATCCCATGCTCTTTCATAGCGAGTTTTCTACTACATAACAACAGCAGCAAAAATGTCAAGTAAAATTAGTTTTTGTGATCATACAAAGAAACAGAAGTAACTGAAGGATTTGAATTAAAACATAAATAATTGTTACAGTTTCAAAGTCAGTGGCATTCAGATGTGGGACATCTCAATTGAGATAACATCTTTTTAAGTAGAAAAATCATCCAAAATACAGTCAGTCTTATACTAAAGGTAGAAGAATAATTAGGAATTTTTTAAAATCTTTTTTTTGGGGGGTGTACATGAAAAATACTCTCTACATCCCATTATTTATTTATTTTTTAAAAATATTTGTTATCTACAAAAAGATTAAATGATTAAAGAGAAGTCTCCCTCAAAGACCAACTATTTTTCTATGGAAAAGTTCTTTGTCTGCTAAATATTCATGCTGCCAGGTTTCTGCTAGGGACATTCCAGTGAAACGCATCTGAACTAGCATTGCCAGAAAGGTATCAAGTTGGGTTTCATCCAAAAAAACTCCAGTATTAAATAATAGGCAACATGCATTGGCTTCCGACCAAAGGTAGACTCAATGAATACCTTAATTAAATGTTACTATTGCAATTAAAATTTATAGAAATCAATCATAGTTTAAGTCTTTGCACCTATGCAACATGAAGAAAAATACAGTGGGACTAAAAAGTAACATTGGTTTTAGTCATTTTTTGTTTCATCTCTGATAGTGCAATCTGATTCAAAGTCTACTTTACTTAAAAGAAAACTGAAAATGAAAATTTTTGGTATAGATTAATAATTTCTAAGAAACAAATGAATAATTTCATCATAAAAAGAAAGGGGAAAAAGTTGTTTCTGATGTATTGTGCTTCAATTTCCTGCATGGAACTATAATCACTTACAGGCCTTTAGATCTACACTCCATCTAATTTTCTTTGGTGCTAAATCCAATTAGTTTCCTCACAATGTGCTGCCAATCAGTCTTTTGGCAGTCTTTCTGGATCTCTTCAAGAAACTCTTCTTTTTTTTTTTAAATTACAGGCTTAGCCTTGATATCTAAGTATAACTTTTCACCCCTCCACTTCCAACACAGGCAAGAAAAAACTCTGCCTGCTACTTCAGACCGCAAAAATGGGAACAGAACTTCGTTACTTTGATGATATCACCATTGAATTATGCAAAGATTTCCTATGAGATGAAAATTTTAAACCAGATTTTAATCTGATTTTTGTGATTGCTTTTATTAGACTAGTGAATTGGAGTTTGTTCAATGATTTATCATCGTTAATAAAGTTAATTTCATTTGTTTTAGAGCATATAATCTCCAATGGATTAAATTTACAGTCACATGAAACATAAACCATACCAGTAAATTAGCTCAGCTTTATATTAAACATTACAAACAAACTCATGCACCTAATGTTTGCAGGAAATTTGTGAACAGCCATCTTAGAATACAAAGGGGAACCACTACATATTATCAAGTATTATCTATGTATCCAAAATTAAAATCTTATTTTTATATTGTTTTACAGTTTAACTGTTTTAGAAACTGAATAACCATACTAAATTATTTTTTTTAAAAATGACAACTAGCATAGGAACAAAAAATGTAGCAAGAAGCAATGAAAATTAACAGAATATTCCTTTTAACTGCTTGTTAATCAATTCCAAGAACCTATAATCACCAAAAAATGGTGAAAGAAATTCTTCACAGTAAATATATGCAAAAGAACAAAAAAATTAATTTGTTTTACAATATATTGCTGATTCTTCACACCAGTGTTCTATATTTTAAAGCTACACTTTGCTATCTCTGGTGAGTATGGATAAGTCAAACAAAGGGATGGAGCAGCCAAACGTTTACATTTATCAGTTTTTTAATCTTTTGTTCCAACGATTCAATGTGTTGAGATGATGTCTATAATTATAAAAGGAAGCAGCATTGTATAAAATAAAAATAAATAACTTTTATTTATTTTAAAAAGTTATTTATCCTTCTACATTTTCTACATTAATTTTTTTTTTTTTTCACAACAGAATGGTATTTCATTTGTTTCTGTTTATATGTCCCTAGGAAAAGTAGAATAAGAAAGATTAAAATGTTGTATCTTTGCATAGAAGATGGATAATTTTTCGTATTATCATGAATGACTAACACATAATCTGCAAACAAGTATCACGGTTTTGTTTCACAAAAACTTCAGTGTTATAACAAATTTTTAAAAAGTTTTAAAAAATGTCTGAAAATCTAGGTGTTTCACTTAATTATTATTATTTCTATTTATTCATCTTTAAATATATCACAGCAAACAACAACAGGTGTGAATGAAATAATCCCACCCACCCTTTTTTTTTTTTAATTACTCATCTTTTGTTACTTCCACAAGAAATCCTAATGAATTAGCTTAAAACAAATTTTTGAAAATCAGGGAGAGAGTGGTTATTTTCTGTAAACAATAAATGTCAGCAAAGAAAGCCATACTTTCATAAGTTGTCTTTTATACACAAGAGTTTTACAACCAACAGAATTTCCATCCAGTCTACAAAAAGGCACAGGAAATCCTATATGTTTTCTACAAACTAGAATGTCAAAAGCAATCGTACCTTAGAATGAAATATTTGGAGTTTATCATAGCAGGCTTATTTAAAATGCTTCAGATAATGACTGGGTTACAATCACAGTATCTGAAAAAGATGTTCTGAGCTGAGTCTAAAGGGCTTTAAAAGATGCATACAATAGATTTCTATCAACAAAGTGATACATTGGCTCACATGATCCTGAAAACATGAACTGTAAGTCAAACCTTAGCAGTCACTTTTAATGTAGCAATTTTCCAGAATGGCTGGCTACTGTTACCACTTAACTGACACTGCTAAACAAAACAGGTTTCATTTTTATGGAAAATAGCAGAGAGAGAGAGATTTTAATACCTGCAAAAACTCTTTGCTTGAGCACAAAAGTGGATAGTAGCACCAGTACATTAAATTCTGTACTCTACTATTTGGTACCCTTTTTCAAACACTGAAGTTAAGAAAATAAAATATTTTAAATAAAAAAACAGTATTATTTAATGTACATATCTAAAGTTTACAGTTTTACTGCTCTATGAAAAAATAGAAGCTTAAAACTATTTTTAATAAAACAACCTATTGCATATAACTTTCTTTTTCCTTATACTGGTACTTGCCTGGACAAACTTCTATTTTCCATTCATCATTATGCTTAACAATCATGTACTTTAAATTTATTCTGTTCTGCGGGTGTTAAATTGAACTAATAATGACTCCAGAATTCATTGATGATTATTGTACAGCATCAAATTGGTTTCTGTTTTTTTTTTCTTTCCTTTTTTATATAAGTAAAGTTTTGTTTCCTGTATTTACTTAATTATTTTAGTTTATTTATTTATTTATTTTGAAAACCAGAGTAACCACCTATTTTTGTTACCAAAAGGCAGTTTAAAAGAGACTGTGATAAGTAGAACCAGTGGATGGTAACACACATGATAATACTTTATAAAAGGTAGTAGATTAGCTACAAAGACTATTTATTTTTTCACAATAAATACTACAGAAAAATGCTAAATAAAAAAAAAAATGAATAAATGCACAAAAGACCCCATAAATCATCCATCTCTAGAATGTAACAGGGAAATATGGTGCATATTTTATAAAAGAAAAATTCAAAAAACTTTTCAAAAGGTGAGAAACAAAAATATTGTAAATAAAATCCAAAATTCATTACTTTTTTGTCCACTTTCCCTTCTTGGTTTTAACTGACAAAACCAATACTTTTTTACAAATATTATGCAAAGACCCCCCAAAAAACATTAATTTAATATAAATCTGGACTAATTTTAATAAAACTTTCAAAAAATAATACATGAAGACAAGTGAAAAAACAAACATTAAGTTTCAGTTTAGTTCTTAACATTATCAAGATTTTCAGAATTTATCCCATGCATTTCAAAATTCAAATCATCATCTCAATTCCCACATAATATGCAACAAAGTTGTAGTTTTTGTTTTATTTTTAAGTTAAGATATCTTATAAATTATACATTAATGTCAATTTTAATAAATATATTTTAAGATCAAGTTTTTTAAATGTTAATTTGTCAGTTCATGCACAAACAGGTAAGCTTGCACACATGTGCATGCATGCATGCATGTGTGTGTGTGTGTGTGTGTGTGCGCGCACTATAATACACCATTTTGGATAAATAATTTTTGAAAACAATTTAAACTCTAAGAAAATATTTATATTTAAAAGCACTTAGGTAATAAAACATTCAGATTAAAATTCCCAATTACAAGTGACAGAAAGTAACTAATTGGCACAGTCACTTACTTTCCTTCACATTTAATTTATTGGGTTGCTGTCAGATTCTTGATTCCAGGACTTGGCTGTCAGAATGAGTTGATAGGACAGCACATGATACACGATTATTCTCCACAAGTCTAAAGTAATTTACAGAAGTCACTGGAAAAAAATCCTCAACTCTAAGATTTCTTATGCAAGCAGCTCCTAAATAATAACAAAGAAAATATCTCATGCATCAAGCACAGTGACCTGTAATACATAGACTGTATCTTAGAAGCAAAAGTTATATAGATGTTTCTCAGTCACAACTTTAGTGCTTATACAATAAACACTTATTGTATATCAGCAAAGTCTATATAATGGCTAGGCTAGTATAAACCTAGTTATTAACTGTTTTAGAAATCAATAAGACTTTTCTTTTCTTGAATTAAAAACAATCTGCTAATCCTGACAGATATTATAATCGTTATTTAAATTTTTCAATATGGGTCTCCAAATCAGCTATTTTCATTTATCATTTAAAGTGTTTCAGAAGCTTCTTCTCATAATTTACCCACTTTAGGAACACCTAAAGCATACTCACTTCCACAAAACCCATAACAAGTTATTGGTAAACTGTTAGCTACTGAAAATTAATCACCATAATCATAAGTCGTCAAGTGATCAAGGTAGACTGCCAAGTAATTCTTCATTTTCAAGATATAAAATGAAAACCTGAACTAGTTGAAAAAAAAAAAAAAACAGAGCAGAGACATATTTTTAGCATACATTGAACTTTTTTGGCACTTTTACATCACCATAAAAAAAAATATATATATATAGCTGGAATCATGATAAAAGATCAAACTCACAACTTGACCCCTCATCAGTTCTTATCACACTTTTAGTCTAGAAATTGCATTTAGCATTTGTGTTCAGCTGACTGTATATCTAGTCAATACACTCGTAATTCAAAACACATGGGGTTAGATTGATATAGATTTCTTGTTACAAAGGCTTATATCAATGTCTGTGTGTCACAGCCCATATGACTCTACCTGTGCTAATTAATACAGATTTAAATAGTAATAAAGTGTAAATACATCCCAGGTGGTATAGAGTATTAAATAACTGACGAAAAAAGAAAAAAAAAATTGAAGTTGCATAAAGTAAAAAGATGCTGCTATAAACTTTCACGTTCTTACTCTACCTCTATTTCTTTTTTTTTTTCCTTTTAGAAGATCAATCAGTAAAGATCAGTGGTTTATAAATGCTTTTAAAATTCTATCAACAACAAATATATTAATGAAAGTATATGATTGGCCTTTTCAGGCCTCAGTGTTTGCTAGCTTTGATTTTCTTTGTTGTATGTGCTGCAATAACCTAATTTTTTTTGGGGGGGTGTGTGCCTGATAATAAAAAATTGGATCTAACTAGCATTCAAATTGCACTATAATTACAACTGCTGCATTAACTTGGATGACTGAAAAAGGACCCAGAAGACTCACAATTTTGATAATTTTAGTTCAGTGGACATACACTTTTTAGCCTCTCCATATTTACACAGAGACACATGTTAACAGAATAAAAATAATTTGAAACTCGTATCGACTCTAAAGAAGTTTGTATGCTATTTCAATTTGCAGTGGTCTAGGACAGTGGCCAAGCTACATAGGAAAAACTATTTCTCTAAAATAGAAAGTAAAAATGTAACTGTTGGTCAACCTACCAAGATCAAGGAAATAATTAGGCCTGTACTCTACACCAAAATCTGTATAAGTTTAAGAAAAATAAAGAGTACTAGTAATATCAATGCACTAGGGATTTTCAAATAAAACAGGCTGAAATAGCATTGTCATAATGGCATCTGGCTTGGTTTCATTTGAAGCATGAATTTAAAAATCTCAACTAATCCACAAATTATACTACTATTAAGATTAGTGATGCGTATCACAAAAGTAGGAAAAAATGTGCACTAGAGTCTGTTGTTTCATTTTTCAGAAACTATTTTTGCTCAAATGCCAAAGGTAAAAATTTTGAACAATTATAGGTCACTGAATGCAAAATTAAAAAAAAAAAGATTTCTTAAGAGAATAAATACACCAAATCTCAAAATTTTTTTAGAACGTACAGTATCGGAAATAATTATGGAAACACAAATGATATGCACAATTAATGAGTAATTGCAACTGAGAAATGTGTAATATATATAAACAAGGTATTATTACAGAAAATATACCAAAAAAAAAAATGAATACGATATACTGCATAATTTGGCATTGAGTTCTTTACTTTATACAGACTAGGCCATGACACCTTGTTTCCATGCTCCCATGCAGGTTACCAATGTACAACTGTAGGATGTTGTTCCAAATATCCTCTAGCATTTTACACAGTTCATCCAAATGGTTTGGTTGCCATTTGACTTTCTCAGTAGCCATAAAACCACATATAGCCTCGATGATGTTCATCTTAGGACATTATGCAGACAAAGCATATTTAACCTCTTTACATTCCAGGCAGAGTTTTCCACCAAACTGGCTGCATTCTCGAAGTCGGGAAGATGAATCTTTCTCCAATAAGATAACTTCCTCAGAGGTTGAAATGATGGATAAGAACCTGTTTGCACTTCTTGATAATCAGTATACCCTCAATTTTATGCAAACTTCTGACACCCTTGAATGATATGCAGCCTCACACTTGTACTGATCCACCCACATGCCTCACCTTAGCTGTTGTTCATTGAATGTTATATCACTCCCCTCTTCCTTTGAACAAACTGTTGTTGATTATTGCGAAAATAATTACAACTTAGAATCATGTAAAGCACACCTTTTAGGTTTAGACACCCGACTATTTCGTATCTTTTACCAATGTCAATATTTCCATTTAGTTGCTTTTCCTTACAAGCAGTTTTTGCACAGCGCTACATATCCATTTTCACCAGGAAATAATGTGCATTTATCTGTTCTTAAACCAATGTTAACACCTATATTTGTACCTAGGTTATTTACAAGATCTCTACTGGCTTGTTGCCTATCACAGAGAGAACATCCCCTAAGTACTTAACCTTAACATTACTTTTGGAGAGTTTTGGCTTTTTTCCTCAGCCTCATCTCTTGTCAAAGGTACCAGTTTTGTATCCTCCTCAAAGTCTTGCATAATTCCTTCTGAAACAAAGTTTACTAGCTAAGATTTTGAGTCACTATATTCTTATCATTTAATAGTTCCTTCCAAGGAGCCATAGTGTTCAACACATATTCACCAAATTACAATGATATTACAGCCTATGCTTTTATAGTCCTTTTTCAGGTGGAGCACTTTTTAATTGACAGCATACTATATTAATACATGACTATGCTATACCATGGAAAATTTCATTTGATTCTATGACGTGTTATTTGCATTTTTAATCCAGTTTCTTCTGTTTCCATAAACATTTCCAACACTATACAATTTCTTTCCTAAAATCCTGTATATTTATTTTAAGTTGTTGCAATATTTTTCAAAGATATCCTCATTTTGTTATTAAAACAAAATAAATTGTCAGTCCATCCCTTTGGCGACAAAGATGAAAGATATCAATAAACAAAACATTCTCAGCATAATTCTGTTTGCATTAGTTTGATTTCCTGCCTGTATCAGGATGGTCAGATGTTAATTTTGGTTGTCATTCCATAATTACCAGATATACACTAAATGCCAAAAATTTGAATACTGTCCATCATACTACATTCAAAGCATTTTCAGAATTCAAGAAGTGTCTGCAGGAACTCCGCATAGATGGTAAGTTTATCCACTTCTTTTGGAGGAATGACATTACAAACTCTGACATGCTTGTTCAACAAAACAGGAAATTGTGATTTGATGTTGCCATACAAATAATAACATAATTTAATAGTCTGTTTACTTTATAAATTGTGCATAACCATTTGAAAATACATTTATTAATATTTTTTTCAAAACTTTCAAATATCATATTTAAATTATAAATATTTTGTGCACTTATAATTTTGCACTTTTTAATCAGACTATTTTTTTTTTTATTTCATTGGCTACGGTACACAACTTGTTCAAACCTTCTGGATTCTGATATTAGTTATAGGTAACAACTATAACTTAGAAACACATCCAAATTATAATTATATTTAACAGATCATATAGCAAAGGAAACTACTATCACTGTTGCTTTCTTTGGTATGACATATCTTTACATCTAATCCAGATAGAAAATATCTAGCATAAGCATTTAAGCAATTTTGTTCCATTAATTGTTCTTAGAAAGCAAGCATAAAACTGGATTTAATACAAAATTATCAAAGTTCTTCAATTCTGATGTATAGAAAATTTTTCAAAATGATAATACAGTATATTTATGTCATAACCAAGACATAAAAAGCAATATTCTACTCTAGCAAGCTAGAGTAGAATGTTGCTTATATATATTCACTTGTGCTTTTTTGCAGAAACCCTTAGTGTTTTCCTTTATATAAATATATATTACTCTCTTTTCTCTAATTCATTTTGTGTCAATTCAAGAAATAGCTACCAGGTTTGCATGAGTATTTCAAAAGTCTAATTGCCATGTTAAAAATCTGCTGAGGTGTCTAGAGAAAAAAAATACTATTTAGCCATCTTTGTTTTATTATTTTTACATTTATAACCTAGAACTTGATGTATCTGAGCTCATTTCATTGTGGAAACCTGTTTCCAAACTTTGCATATAATCCAAACTGAGCAGGATGACAAATCTTGAAAATTTTGAGATATTTAACTTTAATCCTGAGGATGCCTTTTGAATGCTTAGAATGTCCAGAATTTCACAAAGGTTTTTTTACTAAATATTTTAAATTACTTCAGGATATCCTAAGCTAACATTTTTGTTAATGCTGTTGCTTCAAGTATATGCATTGTTTTATTTTCAAATTGCTCAAACCCCAACATCTATCTATCACACACACACACACACACTGCATGATTCTCCATGCAGTCTAAGTATTGCAAGTATACACCACCCACACCTGAAACATCCATAAATAACATAGCACTGCAAACATCATCAAGATCTCAGGTAATTTGATGAAACTTTATGGCTAGCTGCCATCCTTGTGTTTGATAATGAAAATGCACCCTAGGAGAGGAAAAGCAAGTAAATAAACAGAATACTGCCAAATGCGAAAGCACCTTGATTTCAAATATCATCTCCTCAGGAGTGCCAAAGCCCATTAATGTACACAGTCTAAAACTTACTAGCTGACATATTAGCTTAGTCATTTTGCTTTATACTAACACCTAATTAGCACTACAAGACAGGAAACATTCTTGAGGCCAGACTGCACACAGATAATCAAAAATGACTGACTGTACTGAAGACTCAGCATAAATACTCAAATTAGCAAATTGCGGATAACAGATCTGGCTGTTTGTTTGATTCAAGCACATTTGCTGGAATTTAAAGAAACACTACTTAATTTTTTTAAAAATATGCTCAAGTAAAAAAGTTAACTTTACCTGATAAAATCAGTCAAATGAATTATTTTTCATTTTACTAAAAAATATGTTTTAAAAATTAAGAATGATGTGTTTGCCTCAATTTCTCAAGGTGATACCTCGCAGCATGGAGCATAGGCAGACCCAGTGGAAAATTGAGAATGTTGGATGATCTGTGATGAGAAGAAATACCCACTATTAGATACATAACCTGGTGGAGAAAAAAGAAAATCAAGTGAAGATGATTTTATTGATTTAGACTTTGATCCTGATGAGGTTAGTAGCCAGCATGGGACACAGCCAGCTATCTGTGACCCTCTGCTCATGCATTCAGCCTTTGTATGGTTATGTGGTGATTGTTTCATATCATCTTTGCCTGCTTTTCATATAGGTAAATGAATAAACCAGATCTCCATTCTCCCATCTCTCTTATCACTAGATGATGAAAGATTGCTCCAGCCTCTATTACATTTTACTCTGTACTTCAACAGGCCAAAACAAAAATAGTTATATGATGTTTTTTTTAGTATTTCCATGCTGTTTTTTCTTTATTTATCTTAATTTTTCATAAAAATCTCTCATTTCATATAGAAAAAAAAATTTTCTGTGCACACACAGATGAAATTTTTTACCCTAAACCACTGGGTAAGGGTGAAATGCTAGAGAATGCAAACCTGGTAAGCTTGAGCATCACTTTAAGTTGACAAAAGATATTGCAGCTTGAGTTGTCAGAGTCAGACATGCATTAGAACATTTTGGAAATACAGTAATTTTTTTGTAGTTTTCTTTGTTAAATGCCAATAGGGAAAACTTTTAAAAAATTAGGTGTTTTCCTTTTTTTTATTATTTTTTATCATGTTTTTTAAAAAAAAAATATCTGCTTTAATTTTATTTATAATATAGTAACCAGAACCGGTCCTAGCTATAGGACACCATCTGTTGTGGGGGGGGCACCTCTTTAACAAGCCAAATTTAAATTTATCTTTATTTTTGTTTCGATGATTAGCATTAGTTTGAATACTTTATCATTGTTATTGTATCGCTAAGTGTTGTATTATTTATTACTGTACGTTAATACTATATTTGTATGCACTTTTCATGTTACTAGTTTTATTGCTGTAATTAAATGCCATCTGTTTCTTTACACCCTTTGTTTGCACAATTTTTTAAGGTAGGTGTGTGTTTTGGAGGGGTGGGTGTTTTTTATTGTGTGGGTTTTAGGGGGTGCCAGTGATGAGGTTCGCCTAGGGCTCCACAGGGGCTTTGACCAACCTGCTCTGATAGTAACTAAGGTGGTTAAATAAGTAATTCAAATAGTTATATTAGCATTCTTAAAAAAAAGTTGTTTGACATTTGCTCTGCACTGGTAAAATGATGAGATCACTAAAGAGAAAAGCAGACAGACAGAAGAGAGGGACAAAAGGAGGCACACACAGACATGCAGACAGACAGGAGAGAGGGACAAAAGGAGGCACAGACAGACATGCAGACAGACAGGAGAGAGGGACAAAAAGAGGCACAGACAGACAGGAGAGAGGGACAAAAGGAGGCACAGACAGACATGCAGACAGACAGGAGAGAGGGACAAAAGGAGGCACAGACAGACATGCAGACAGACAGGAGAGAGGGACAAAAAGAGGCACAGACAGACAGGAGAGAGGGACAAAAGGGGGCACAGACAGACAGGAGAGAAGGACAAAAGGAGGCACACACAGACATGCAGACAGACATGCAGACAGAGATATTGAAATATAACATGGAGAAATTTTCCATTTTAATAGCTAGAGAGAATTTATTATATTAATCCAATTACAACAATAACCATTACAAACAAAGCAGACAGACAATAATGTTTAGCATCACATAGGCCTTTTGTTGTTTTGCTAACATCATTGCAAAATATTTTCAGATCAAAGCAACAAATTCTGTATAGGTACACCTAAAATTGTATTTATTTTTTTGTTTTGTTTAGCACATTATAAGATGTAGGTTTCAGTCTACATTCTATGAACTTCTTACAGTAGTCTGAAAATTATATCCCTTCATGATGATCTGGAAAACTTCTTGTTTTATTCAGAAGATTTCTTGTTTGATACAAGTATCATTGTATGTTCAATGGTGCATGAAAAGAGGTTCTCACACACTGCCAGTTTTGCAGGAAACATGATAACATCTGGCAGACCAAGAACTGTTGAAAAGTAATCAATAAGACTTCTCTCTTTGAGCATCAAATAATTCACCTATTTTTACCAACTTGGTTTTATATGTTCCAACTATATGCATTGATATTCATCAATGTTCATAAAATAAATGATTGAATAATTATATTGTCATCCTCAATATGCAAGAATACAACAATGATTTATATCAGAGATTATTTTCTTTCTTTTCATGAAAGGTTCAGTTTTACAATTATATTTAAGGAATAAAAATCCTCACCTTTACGCACATTAATGGCTAAAATATATCATTTCAGGGCCCTTATTTTGATTTAATCTTTAAAGAAAATTACTTTTACGTTTTACTACTCTGTTCGCTGAAATACTAGCAGAAGTAGTGTAAATGTGAACATTATCTCAAAATTTTTAGAAAATGTCTAATACTTTCTTTTAAAAAATAAAATATATCCGTTTATTTTCTCAAAAAAAAAATTGTAACAAAAAAGAAAAAAAACTAAATGGTAAAAAGTAAATTTAAATTAAAATATAAACAAACCCTTAAGGTCCTGATCCAACCCAATGCAACGAAAATTTGTCTAATGTAACTTCTTCAGCTGCATGATTTGTTAAAACCTCTTGGAATGACACCATACAAATCACTGAATATTTCCTAATGACCAAAGAAAATAAGAATGTGTTTCTGTTGTTTTATTTTCCTATCTATCTTTTTTACTTCCTTGGGTGGCATTTTACATGTCATTTTTACAAATTAAACATATCCAACTATATGATTTCCTTACCTAAGAAAAATTCAAATATGAAAATGCAGAATATGTAGATTCCAAACAAATAATACAGAATGTCAAGTACTGAAATTATAAAATAACGATGTAGTTCACTAAGAAACAGGTAGCAACTTAAAAATGTGAGTACTAAACAGAAATAAAACAGAGAATCCTGCAAAACATGTTCTATTAACATGTAACAAATGCATTCATATAACTTGGAAAAGACAAAAAAAAAATTGCTAAGAATCAAAGGATGCAACTCCAGTGTCATAAGAGAATCAAACTAGGAATGTGTATTAACTATATTATAAGGAAACATTAATGTTGACAAATGTTAAAGATATCATTAAATAATGATGATTAATGCTATAGAGGGAGATACATGCTTTTCTTGATTGCATACCAATTATACCCAAACACCAATTATACAAAAGTTGTGATGAGACATTGAAACCTGTTGCATTTTGACTGTCATATTTCAAGTTGCTGTCTAGAAACAGTTTCTTCACCCTTGCAAAACCAAAAGGTAACCCTGGCAATGTGTCATTGACTTGGATAGGCCCCAACTAAGTTGTCTAGTAACATTAACAAAGCTTTGATGTCTTGTTCTGGCCCTATAAATAGCATCTGGCTTATGCTATGTTCATCTGTCACATGAAGTTGAATGTTTTCAGTCTATAGCATACCAATCCCTCTAATAAGTTCTGTGGTTATCAAATATTGTCTCTGTTGCCATTATGCCATTCTGTATAAACTACCATTTACAAATTATCAATTTGTTGATGAACCACTTCTTAAATGCCAAAAATGGCAGCATGTAGGGTATTAACATACACCAAAATCAGGGGCCATACATCCATATTCATGTGCATATCCAAACCTGAAGCACTGGAGGAAATTAAGTCAAACTGTGGGGTAAGAGTGAGTCAGTCAGAGAGACAGAGAGACAGAGGAGAGAGAGAGAGAGGAACAGAGAGAGAGACAGAGGGACAGAGAGACAGAGACAGAGAGAGACAGACAGAGACAGACAGAGAGACAGAGAGAGAGACAGAGAGAGAGACAGACAGAGAGACAGAGAGGACAGAGAGAGAGAGAGAGACAGAGAGACAGAGAGAGAGAGACGAGAGAGAAAATTATGCTAGCATTACATGCAATATTCATAGTTGTTGATAATTATTTAATTCTTATCAACTTTTGAGTGTTTTTATTATTAATAGTTTTATAATCAATTCCATTTAATTAAAACTCTATGCTACTTAGATAGTTTGTATCAAACAGTTTATACTTCTAGATTTTCAGTTATTCATTAAATGCAAACAGAAAATAATTACTGGGTATGTTAATATTAAAGTGTTCTGGAAACCATTAATTAAAGAATCTACAAATTCTGATGGAAAAATAACTTTTGCTTTTTTTGTTTTAAAATAGATTCTATCTGATTTCTTCAAAGATGGCATGCAGAATCAACAACTGTAGTTCAGTTAAACGATAATGATAAATAATAATCAATGAAGTTGGTTAATTGGAAGAGATCAGGTAACTTCAAAAGAATAAACTAGGCACTAAAATTGGCCCCATCCTCCTAAAACATCATTAATTACAAATGATCATAAGTGGTTAAATACCATTTAAAACTTGCTACTAGATGTCTGACCATATTTTCTAAACAGCTTAATTTTTAAAACAAATAGATAGATAGATCGGAGAAAAGAAAATATTATATTTTTTTTTTTTTTACTGTTTATTGTTTCCTCCCTTTAATCGCTGTGCAAAAGGAGGAAGAAACAAAAATTAAAGCTAAATACATAAAAGACAAATTTAATTTTATTATACCAGTAATAATATTTAAATTTAAGTATGTAAATATTGAAATATTGAAAGCATTTTTGTTGTATTTGTTGAAAGATTATTTCCCTTCTTTTGAGGACAAGAGTCAGTAACTAAATAGCATAACATGTGAAGCCTAATCAGAAACTTCCCACTGCCTGTTAATAAAACTACATTTCAGTAATATTTCCTTGTCCCTATTATCAGGGTGAAATGTTCTACTTTGCATTTATGTTTCAATCTTTTGGATAATACAAGTAATCCTTTATCAACTAAGGGTACACAGTTTGCTCCATTGGCTGTAGCTGCAAGAAGGAATACATTGGGAAACAAAAATACCCACCCACCAAGAGGAAGTGTAATAAGGATCAGCTAGGATTGGTCAGCCAGAAAAATTGGCATTAGTATAGTACAGCCATGGCAATCACCATGTCAAATGGATAGTGTGCATCAACATTGATTAAGAGCAGCACATCCGTAAAAGGAAAGTAAAAAAGCTGCTACACATAACTCTGGAACCTGACACAAGGAGCATACCCAGTATAAAGTTCAGCATGACCCTGGGTACCTTAACTGGGATAAATATTTTAACATCTCAAAAGGTGCTATATAATTGGGAAAATATCCTAGTGGTACAGTGATCTAAAATGTTGTTTAAAAAATATGTATGAAGATTTAAAATTCGTGGGTTTAAGATCAGCTACATTCAACTGTACGATCCCCCTCCCCATAAAAAGAAATTGCTACTGCAAATTATCATTATTGAAAATCAAAGCAATCTTACTTAGGATTACATCCTGATAATGACAACAAATAAAATAGCTGAACATGGATTTTCTAATTAGTTCTGTTAACAAGGTGGTGAAAATTCAAAAGTATATTGCTAATAACATTTCTGCTCTTGGCTAATTAGTTTCTTTCATCTATATAAACCCTAAGAAAAGAAGATAAAATTAACCCCATGGAGTGATATCAGGCATGGAGCAAACAGAAAGAGAGGGCTACCCAGAATATCCAACAAGATCTCTTATTGGATCCCTTTCAGCCAATACAGAAAAGCAAGTGATGCCATGCTGCTGGCTAATCACCAAACACATTTCCGACCAAATCACCATTGATACCTTCAAACTCTGGCCATTTATCAGTGCTCTACTATGTAGACTGACAAAAAATAATGATACTTGATTCATGTTATATAAACAAAGCAGTTAGCTTGCACTCTACAGGGATTGATTATATCCAAACTTAAATGTTGCTAAAAGTTATTTCAACTTTCTTTCTTTTTTTTCTGAGCATCATTTCTTTCTATTTCAATTTCATTGTTATATACAACACTGTTTTCTAAAGTTAAATTGATTTCTAACTTTCAGTTTCATAAAGTACATATCTTGGCGCAAATTTTGTAAAACAAAAGCAAAACAAAACATTATTTAAAAAAATAAAATTAACTTGAATTCTTTACTTCTCTTTTCTGATACAAAGAGGTTACCAATCATTAGCTAAATACCAACAACATTTAGAATATCAGAATATTTCATAGACTATCTGAAACAAGTCATACTGACTTGAATAAAAATGCTTTTTGAAGCTTACTGATTAATTTTTTCCATAACAAATTCACGACACTCATAATGTATATATATATATTTAACAATTTGTTTAATTTACCAATAATGCCTTCTGTGACAAATATCACCATATACAATGTGCGTGATATTATAGTAATTCTATCTAGTTCAGTTCTTGGTCAGGGTTGGTTTACTCTGACATACTTCCAACATGGTTATATTTTGCTCTTGTTCACCAGCTAGTTGCATGGGTTCTTTCTAAATATTCCAGTTTCTTTTCACATTTAAAAATGAAGAGTAATTTTTTGTAAGGTTTACCCTGCCAAAGTTGGAAGTACAGGTCGCCTTGTGGCACAAGATAGGAAATGCTCTCTAATGGACAAGTGTAGCACAACGGTCCTTTATCGAGGCTCTTTCTATTGCTAAAATTGGTGTTCAACTCAACATCCACAATTAATTATATATAAATTAAGCCCAGATATATTTAAGCAAAACCTTCACAGAATTTTAAATAGATAAGACCTTAAAACATTACATATTTAAACAATAATGTCAAACAAGACAAAAAAAGAGTCATCCTTTAATCAGATAAAACAAAGTTTTCCAAATGATTATCCAACTAATATTTCATCAATTTTTGGACTTTCAGTTAAATCTATTAGGCATAAATTATTAAAGAGAGTAAAAAATACTTTGACTCAAATCAATGTCAGTCTCCCAGATGATTCATCCACCTAAGATTTCAACAGTCTTAGGGCCCACAGTTAGATACACCAAGTATAAATTATTAAATCAGTAAAAATACTTTGTCTCAAATCATTGTTAGTCTGGAGATGCTGACCTCTAAACAGAGAGGGCACTAATGCACTTGCACAAATTTTCCAATTAATGGCTATATTGGAGTAGGGAACATCTCTGAAGCCATAAGAAGAATCGATCTGTAATCTCTATTTTCATGTACGATATCTTGGCACAAATTGTGAGAAAATTATATTTAAAAGCTTCTATCCATTATTTTTTCTGTGATATGTAGATAGAATTAAAAAAAAAAAAAATCCATCCATAAGTTTACTACTTTTTCATAGAATGGGTCATGGTACCTTCAGGTATTTTTTAAAAAAATATTGCCATGTATGATAATTGTTTTTTATAAAGAAAGAAAAAAACAAACAAATTTTCAAACTCCTAAACAAATGGGAAATAATTTTAAAATATACCAAAAGAAGCATATAAGATATACAATCTAACATTTAAAAAGCTATATTTCTAAAGTATATTGACATATTCTAACTATACACAATAACATACTACACAAATTGTTTTGGTTACCAAACTATAATTGTATTAAGTATTTGTATCTTTTTTAATGTCCCATTAAGACTTTTTTAAGCAAAGTTTTCACACAGTATTTACAAAATAATGCATCATCAAACCTGTTCAATCATAAAAAAATTAACAATGATTTTGTATCAAAATTCTATTATCATAGGTCACTAGTATGTGTAACCAAATATATATAAGAAAAACAGAAGAAAACTTTGTTGTATTTAATCTATGCATAAAAAGTTTCCATGAACATATATTACTGTTTTATGGTTCTGAATAGTGAAAAAAGAAAAAAAAAAGATATCATAATATTCTTCAGTGCTGTGCAATTTCATCAGATAATTGTTTGATATGTGATGGGTTTATATTGGAAGAAAATGATGATTCAAAGCACATTGCAAAGCTGAACATAACACTACCTTGGTAGTTTTCCCCACCCACTCAGGTTCCAGATCTAAATTCCATTGAACTAGTGCTGGAGAATAAACTATATCAAAGATTTAAACAATTTCAATCAGCTATCAAACTTTTTGCAAAGGAAAGAGAAATTACTTATGAGGCAATTCTTTGAGAAAACATTACTGAACAGAATGTCTGAAATATGTCCAGCAGTTATTTACATGGCAAGCGGATATTTTGATTTTTAAAAAAAGAAACTTGAAGTGATATCATCATCATCATAATTAATGATTTAAAAATTCTGATATGTGGTTTATTTTATTTTTCATAATTTTATTTTTGCTAGAATAATGTATTTGCATTATCAAGAAGGTGTTGAAAATTTAGATAATAGTGTTTTCACATGGACTCACAATTCTGACCACTAATGCTTGTATGTATATTTTTTTCTTCCTTTTACCAACATTAATATCTAAATTAAGTAAATGTAAGATGCCATAATACTATGATCCAGTGTAACACATACAGTATGCTGAAAAGCTATGAAAAAAATAAATGATGATATTTTGTTCCTAAAATTGATTCAGGAATGAAATTTTATAACAAATTATGTCATTCATTTCTTTAATCCCATTGGTAAGTTCTTTCAGTACTGGTGGTGAATTTAAACAAATCTGGATACCTTGGATGCCATTGCAGAGAGTCCATCTAGTTGAATGACTGAAGGATGAGAAGAATATCAGTGCCTATGGAACAATGTAGAATGCTAGAGCAATGTTCTGCTAGTGCAAAAATGTGCTGTAATTTTTCTTTCTACTTGAACACTTCACACTGAGCAACTCTGCATATTCACAAAACAATAAAATTGTCATATCTGCATATATATATCCCATCTAAAGATCATGCAACAGCTGCTTATAATAAAGATAATGAATGAAAGAAGCACTGTGTTTTGTCAGAAGATGGATATGGAGCAATATGAAATGGTGATTCATTTGTTTTTTTTTTAAAATAAGTTTATTATTCAAAAAAGTTTACCATGTTTATTAATAGTATGACATGTTTAAAAATAGTTAGCCTTTAATGGAGTTAGAGATTACTAATGACATTAATGATGATTATTATTATTTTAAATAGTACAAGTGGATAATGTTAATGTAGCAAAGAAAAATGTTGTTACTATAGGCTCAAATATCATACATGTATTATTATAAATACAATTTTAAAATTTCAAAAAAAGTTCTTAAATATGCAAATTAAAACTAAACGAATGAAAATGTATGCACATACAGTGCTCTAGTTCCAAAAACTCCAGATACCAGATAGTAGTTATTTGCTTCCATACTCAAGCACAACACCAGCAGCCATTGTCATTATAGTAGTAATAAAGAAATAGTACAATCTACTGTGCAGAAATATTACTTTCTGCAAACCTATTTATACAGGCACACCAATGTTGCTTTTCACTAAATGCATGTGCTTAACATTTAGGTGCTTTTATTTTTTCTAATTTGTAGATCTGCAAACCCCTGTGCATTTGTGTGTGTGTTTTTTTCTGCTTCACTAATTTGTTGTTGTTCATCCCCTGAAGAGACAGAGGTGGGAGGTCAGACACTGATTTTCTCTTCCGATTATGTCTTTTTTTTTTTGCTTTTATAAAATCCATCCTATTGACCATTTTCAGATCAACATACCTCTCCCCCTCTGGTAAAAAAGTGTAAATCTAAAACCATATTACTGGTCTTAATTCAATGTTTTATTGCCACCAGCTAATCACTGCACAGAATCAAACCCCCCCTGCCTTCTGCCACAGCACTCAGTGTTTCTCAATTATATGGGTTGTGTAATACTTGTTTTCTTCATCCTAGGTAGTTAAATTTCACTTAAAGGTTGTAAACAGATAACTGGGCTGTTGGATAGTTTATTATTGTAACTCTGAGTGTTTCCTTTTCTATTTTGTTGGGACTTTACTACCCAGCACTAACAAAAGCATTGTGGTTGTTTTTATTATGCAGATGTCTACACTTTTAACAGTATCAACTAAACAGGGGAAACAGGTAGTCATCTGAGTACCTGGTACCTGTGTGTGTGTGTGTGCATACAGATTAGCTCCCTCCTCACTTCCAAATTTATTCCTACATTTGCTGTTAGTGGCTGTTTGCTTTTATACACATCTCTAATGTAACTTAACAAAGCTACTTAAAATATGTTTATTTCTAAGCTTAGTTTATGGTTGATGCTGATGATGGCATAGAAGCATCATTTCTGAAAATGCTTACCAAAATTTTGTTTAGCTTGCAATGTAAAATATATTTGTAATGTATGAATTTTCTCTGATTAAAAGCAATATAATAATTATGGCACATTATTATTATTAGTTTGTTGCACTTTTGTTGTTTGTGTGTTTTTTTTTTTACAAACTAAGTTAAAGCCTCACTTGTGTACAGTTAATTTCTGCACAGAAAATAAATGAAAAAAAAAACAACAAACAAAAACAAACAACACCTTAAGCAACAACGGAAAGTAAAGAACATTTAAAATAGAAGTAAGACCTAGTAAGTAAGAATAGAAGTAGTAGAGTAAAGGCAGAAAGTATAGAAAACCATTTTTTTAAGCCCCAAATAGTTAGTAGATGTTTTAAAAATTTATTATTTTTCTAATTAGCAATGTTTATATCTCTGTAATTGAAAATAATTTTAAAAATTTCTGTTTTTTACTAAAACAAATAACCAACATTTCTGTTCTCCATTTATCATAAAAACTGTTTATTTCTTATGAATCTACAATCCCCATTTAGAAAATATTAGAATTGCACAAGATAGACCAAGCGCTGATGTTGCTTTAGAGGGTGAGTATGATTGTGGATGCTCATCAGTGGCTCTAATGGCTGATGTCTGTGGCCCCTTGGAGTATAAATCATGGCCACACTTGATCTATAGGGTGCAGAATAAAATTGCTTGTGACATTCTACTAAAAAGAAAAAGGAAAAAGGTATATATATTTTTTTTTTGGATGTTACAAGTAATTTTCAATAAATATCTAATCAGAGAAAAGAGAATTTATGTCATACATTTTTGCAAAACTTTACAATTAATCAAGTTTATTTTCAATTTTAGATATTTCTTCACAGAATTTTTAAAGTAAAAACTGCAGTGGCTACAAATGCACCTCTATAATTGTGAGGACGACGAGGGGGGAAAAAAAACACTGTTGCCATCAAACCTGTTTTCAGGTTCAAACTGACTGCTTAAGATTAAGGTAATTGTAAAAAAAAAAGAAAAAAAGAGTCAGTTTTTAAGTCTTGTCACTCTGATGCATGAGACCATGCCACATGTTTATTGAACCAGCAAACAATGATAACCTATAGCATGTGCTTGCTTAGCTTTTTATGCAAATATGTCTGCTTAAGGGAGCTGTTTGTATTCACTGGTATGCTACAAAGAAAATTGGCTTCATTGTTATTCATGATTTTCATACAGCAGATAGAACAGTTAATTATCGAAACAGTCTAGAAAAATAAAAAAATACTTTAAATGTCCTCTGAAACACCCACAGAAAAAATGTGCAAAAATGTTGACTTCAACCCATTTAGTTAAAAAAAAAAAAAAAACACATTCCATGGTTTGTTTTTGTTATTATAGTCAAGAAATTTTGACAAAATCTAACCCTCAACACTTCATGGTGAGTTTGATTTTTGCTTTTTAATCAAGCATAATGATTGGTGCTCATTTTATATCTAAATTCAAGTAAATTTTGATTTATTTTATGTTTTTTTTGTGTGTGTGTGTGCACTTTGCTTTAAATCAGATCAACTGGCGCAAAATTAAGAAAGGGTTCATTTAAAAGTCTGTGCAATAACAACATTGACAAGCATACTGAAAAAATGCACTACACAATGATACTTCACAACAATAAGAGTTTGGTGTGGGTAATTTGATAAATTATTAAAATTGAAAACTTTCCAATTACACTTATTATATATTTTTTAAAATAAAGCCAGAACAATTAAAATCAGCAGAGAAAGAATGAATAAAAGACATAATGCTTACAACAATTATAAACAAAATGTATGCACAGTATTTCAAGAAAAAGATTAACCCTTGCTTTAAATAGGGATGTTCCTTTGTAAATGACAGAACAAATGAGTTCTTTTAACAAACAATATTCAAATTTTTAAATTAAATTAAATATATTTGAAAAAAGGAAGACTTTTAATTCCTTTCCTAAGGAAAAAAAAAAGTCATTTTAACAGAAACAATATAAAATGAGCAGTAATTATTACTAAAACTAAAGGAAAACTCTTGAATAATCAATTATAGTAGTAATACCTATGCACCAAATGTCAACATATTAGGAGAACTTCATGCAAAATTCAAACCTACATGCAAGTCATTTATTTATTTATTTCACAAAATAAATAGTAACACAGCTCATACAGAATTATCATATAGCTTTATATGCTGATATTATTTTTGAGGGCTTTGACTCCAAATAATGGAATCACAAATGCTATTGAACTGTGATATAGATTACACTGGTCAACACAATATTTTTGGCAGGAAAAGTGAGACTGGTTTCTGGGGTTTTCAAGGGCGCTGAATCCGAATCTGACATTTGTTTTTTCAAGTTGGCTCTAGTTTTGGAGATATCACAGGGGGGTCGTTCGTCTGAAATCACCCATTCGCGACCATAACTAAACGTACAAAAAACGGCTAAATAGTGCAAAAATGTCAGATATTGATTTTTTTATGATAATCCAAACCACAAAGACAGTGTAAAAAATAAATCAATCTAACAAGTTAAGTTAGATATAACATCATTTCATTTATTAATAAATGAACACTTTTCATATATTTCGAGAATATACAAAAAATTTGCTAAAAATTTGCTGAATTTTAATTCTCCAAGGGAAAAAAAACATTTACATAATCAGTTATATATCATAAATTAATGCAAAGCATTATTATACACTAGATTCTTAGTTACAATGAACACACAAAACAATATTTTATTCACAAAAGTGAAATTGACGTTTATACGATTTTCGCTTGTGAGCAACTTTCGGGCAGTCTCTCAAAAGGTTCCAGCAGTAGTCTGCCATCATGTGCTCATCCCATTTGCCTTGCTTGATACCTCTCTTCCATTGTTTTGATGTCTTGATGGAATCTCTCTCCTTGCTCCTCACTGTAATCACCAAGATTACCAGGAAATCTGTCGAGGTGGCTAAACAAGAAATGAACTTTGATGCTCACATTTGCCCCTAGTTTTTCGTATGCAGTAAGCATCTTACGGACCAATTGCTTGTAATTGTCAGCTTTGTGATTTCCCAAAAAGTTTGTCACTACATCTGTGAAGGACACCCAAGCATTTAACTCAACCATGTTCATATGATTAGTGAAGTCAGAATCCCTCATGAGCGTTCGAATCTGAGGTCCATCGAAGATGCCACCTTTAGCTTTTTCGATGGAAAGACCTGAGGAAATGCCTGCATATGTACTTGAAGCAATCCCCATCTTTGTTCAACGCCTTAACAAACTGCTTCATGAGCCCTAGTTTTATGTGCAATGGAGGGAAGATGATTCTATCCCTGGGTACCAAAGGCTCATTGATGACGTTGGCTGTGCCGACTTCGAGACTTTCTCGTTCTGGCCAGTTCTCCCTTCTCCAGTGCTGGATTCTTGCTCTGCTATCCCACAAACAAAGAAAGCAGGGATACTTTGTGTACCCACTTTGCTGACCAAGCAGAAAATTCACCATTTTCAAGTCCACACAAATCAGCCATTTATGAGTGTTGTAATTTAGCTTTTCAAGAACAAATTGGATACCATCATACTCTTCTTTCATCTTGGTAGAATGGCCAAGTGGTACAGGAGCAAACTTATTGCCATTATGCAAAAGTACAACTTTCAGAAAATTATTATTTACTGCTTCTATATTGAAGTATTTCAGGGAGAATTTTAGCAGTTTAGGCTTATTTGAGGCTATCAATATCTTCTAAACTAGAGCCAATCAGACAAACCAATGTTTATATTCGTAATCAGCGACCTTCAAAACCCCAGAAAACACTCCTAGATGGTCTGCCAAAGAAAAAAAATAAAAATTTGTTGACCAGTGTTATGGAAAATCACCTTAAATATAAAGAAAACTGTGATAACTTCCTTTACAATCAAAAGTCATAGAACAAACTACAGGTTTCAGATATTTCACAATATATTATTTCCTCATGACAAAAGATCTTGATACTTCGGTGTTACACTAGACATTCATCTCAGGTTTAGAAAATGCATTAACAATGATATAGAATTATTCAAGCTGAAAATAAAGATCATACTCAGAATTCAAGGTCCTTTCTTGGGTCCAGAAAGTAGATACTTATATCTATCTTGCAATAGAGTATGGCAATTAATTATTTGGATGCTTGTGCATCTAAAAAAATCCTGGTTATGCTTAATGTTATTCAAAATCAAGGCTGAGATATATATATATAACTGTTACTCTTTGCAGCGCACTTGTCACTGGCCTTTTAAGAGAAGTTGATTTGGTTCCAACAACTAAAAAATAAAGCAATCATATTCATAGAGAAAACCAAGCATCAAGATGTGGATAATCCAGCAAGTTATGGAACAAAATGTTATTTGTTGACTTAAATGGTCAAAACTGCATGAGGATTACAAACAAACAAGTGTCAAGTTTAAGATAAATGGGATCGTGGATAATTATAAGAAGAAATCACTGGCTGATGTCCAGCTATGAGCACCATGGGTATCAATCAATGAAGATCTTACATTGTTGTATTCTAAATCAAACCACTTTCAATAATTATTTAACCCATCCAATGATACATTAGCTATATTATCTCAGGATTCACTATGGACATATATACAGATGGAGCAGTAAAAGTAGTTTTAGGTCTGGTAGTATAGGAGTTTATAGGATAATGCTAGATGAATAGGAAGATAACTCTGGCTGGTACCTCTACCTTATCTGTGGAAACAGAGAAAACTGCTCATAAAGATATTGGAAAGAAACTTTTTCCACTTTTATATTGCAAGGGGGACCAGGAGATGTTAGCCCAAAGACAACAAAAAAGTTTTAAAAATTGCTAAAGCTGCCACTCAATTATACCAGAGTCAAGGTGGCATTAACCTCTTGATCATGAAAACATATTTCAATTGAAAAATTAAAGATCTATGTAAGGTTGAATCTGAAAACAACACATGTCTTGATTTGAAAAAAAAAATAGAAATAACAAATATGCAAAATCATTTTCATAAGTTACTTAGGGATCTACAGGTACAGACAGATAAGCAAACTGTTTACTGGCTATTCTCTCCTAAATGCCCTGCTCATATGATGAGAATGTCTACTTTAAAGATGTCCTGGTTGCAACATACCTGAAACTATTGAACACTAATGTTTAAAAAATGCCCAAGAAAACAAATCAATCTGTTGGGGAAGCCCTACTCTCAACAGTGCTAAGATACTCTTCAAAAACATTAAACCAACAATGCTGTTTCTAAAGTTGAATCACTATCTCTTTGAATTATCATGAGAGTATTAAATACTATGAAACATTAGGGAACCACTAAACAAACAAAAACAAATAATAAAACAATTATTTACCTCTAAATTATCAATTATTGATAATTATTTCTTCATACATATAATAGATTACTTTAGTTGTTACCAACAGTGAACATTACATTTTTCCTGTACACAAGTAACCAAGCTTTTGTAGGTTTTCTGTTTCATAACAATATTTCTGTAAACTAAGAAATATATCAATTCATTTTCTGTTGCAAGAATTTCAAATTGTAAATTGTTTCTCTCTCATTAATCATGAAACAATGAACAATTACGAAGTATACGAGGTCTGTCAAAAAAGTATCAGACTTTATTTTTTCCCAAGGGAAGTAATGATGTTAGGGAGGCAAAAGTGTGCATAGTGGAGCCGCATGTGTGGTTTTTCACGGGCTTGCTGGATGCATCAGTCACTGTCAGGCAGCCAGCGTGTGAGGTGCTGTACTACTTACTAGTCACATTTACATTTCGCCCGTGATGACGGAATGTGTGGAGCAACGATCTTGCATAAAGTTTTGCCAAAAGCTTTGAGATATCCAAGCGGAAACAATTCGCAAAATTCAACAGCTTTTTGGTGACAATGCCATAGGTGTTACCCAAATTAAAGAATGGTACAACAGGTTCAAAGATGGCCGCACATCTGTGGAGAGTGACCAGCGTTCCGGGAGGCCATCAACAAGCTGCAATGCAGTTGTTATCGAGAAAGTGTGGACCTTGATAATGGAAGATCATCGTTTGACAGTGCGTGAAATTGGTGACGAGGTTGGGATCAGTAAAGATTCTGCACATGCAATTTTAAAGGAGAATTTGGACTTACACAAGAGTGGCAGTGAAATTTGTGCCCAAGTTGCTTTCTCAGGAACAACAACAACTTCGTCTTGAGGTTGCGCAGCACCTGCTGGTTACTGCCAACAGGGATCCTGAGTTCCAGAATACCGTGATAACTGGAGATGAGATGTGGGTGTATGGGTATGACCCGGTAACCAAAGCTCAGTCATCACAGTGGAAGCACCAAACGTCATCAAGGTCCAGAGAAAAATCAAGGTGATGCTGACTGTTTTCTTCAACTACCAAGGCGTTGTGTATCATGAATATGCACCTGAAGGACAAACAGTTACAAGGGAGTACTATCAGGAAGTCCTCTGATGTCTTTGTGATGCAGTTCGGTGCAAGAGACCGGATCTGTGGGCCTCACAAAACTGGAGGCTGCATCATGACAATGCCCCAGCTCATTCGTGCCAGCTGATCCAAGGTTTCTTGGCAAAGAAAGGTATTTCGCTCATTCGCCAGGCTCCCTACTCTCCATACATGGCTCCTTCTGACTTTTGGTTGTTCCAAAAAGTGAAGATGACACTGAAAGGCTCCCACTTTGAGAGTCGAGGGGACATCATTGGAATGTGACGTGGGAGCTGAGAGCCATTCAGGAAGAAACATTCCAAACGTACTTTGAACAGTGGAAGGATCGCTGGGCTAAGTGTGTGGAGGCACAAGGGGCCCACTTCGAAGGGGATTAGCAATTGAACCCCACCAAGTACGTAATTTTTTTTTCCCAGCCTAAGGTTGGATACTTTATCGATAGACCTTGTATGTACTATGAATAAAACTACTTCTAACATTCATAAATGGCAGAATAGAATGAAACAATGAAGTAACAGTAATGATCTGTATATTCAATCAACAAAATTAATAAATGCAATTATAAGAAATACAAACAAATCTGGTTTTGCACAGTTAAGCAGGAGCAATTTTCTGTAAGCAGTCTGATAATAATGATAAACTAATGTTTCATGTAACATAGCTTTAAAAGAAAAAAAAACCCATGTTTATTGTGAAGGATTATATGGCAGTTTAGTGGTAGACTAAAAGTTGAATGGGAAAGTCTGATTGCTGTGGGGATCAGCTTGGTTTATAAGACAAAGATAAGTCTGAAATTTCAAAATACAAAAAAAATGAATTCAGTGGTTCAAACAATATATGTACTTACATGCATATCACAATCTTTACTTATGAATCTAAAAAAATTATTAAACATGGCATACAAAAACAAATTTAAAAAATCGATGCTTTTTTCATGGGTAGTAAATGTGATTGTGATCCAGATAAAAGCAGCTCTACAAACGTTCTCTATAAATGCAAGACAACCAGAATCTGCTGGTCACTGGTCAGCTACAAGATATATACAAAGTAGAACAAGTATCAGTGCTTCACAGTTAATTATACACGTAATATTTCTTGACTGGTGATACTAGTGACAGACCCAGCTGGCAAAGGGCATTACCACTGTACAAATGCTCATGATGAACAAATGATTAAATAAATTACTCCAGCAATTCAGAATATTCACTGCTTTTTATATCCAAAAATGCTTGCTAATAGTCAGTGAGACACTGGTATCTAAATAAGTTATCAGAAACTAATTTCCACATGCAAGATCCATTGCTATAAAAGTTTAGCTTGGGCATTTTGTCGTCATTGTTGGACAACTGCAATGACAAAAATAGTGTTTTTTTTTTTTCTGAGTCTAATGAGTATGTTCAATCTGAATTTTTTTGATGGCAAGTCATGAGTGAATGCTTTGCTGTTGTTGTTGTTGTTGTTCAGCCTAATTATTCTGGAAGTTTAAATGTAATGGTAAGCGGAGGAATGATGGCTTCAAGATTCTTGTCATTGCTCAAGATCACTTAATTAGTCAGGGATTACTGGATCAGATAGTGAAATGGATAGATCTGCTTTTTCATCAACAAAGAACACTGGGGGAGTTGACTATGAAGAGGCCACATCATGACACAAGTCAATGATTATCCTTGCCATCACAAGAACTAACTACTCTCCTAAACCGAAATGGCCAGCCATGTCTCAAAAATTTTCACCTAATAACCCTTTGTAGGGCATCTTAAGGAGATGTGTCAGCGTAGGATACTCATTTCACAGAATCTACATAATATAGGTATTGCTTTGACTCAATAGTAGCATGCACTACCAAGTGAGGTAATCTCACTTCTCATTTCAAATATGTTAATGTACTAACTGTTTACAATTATAAGATCTGCACCAAATATACTTTATGTTAATCACATGTTTTGCTTTTTTTTTCTTCAAAGGTTGCTTGAACAAACTGTGTCATCATTTTTCCATTAATTATTTAATCATTACAATTCAAGTAAAATTCCAACGTACCAAGAAATCTATGTACATAAATACAGCTAATAATAGATGTACATGGGTAATTATGGTAAAATGAGATGACAAAATATTAGATGTATTCTCGCATTTATGATTACTGTCTATATTTTGGAATAAAATTTGTGCAAATGTGATTTGTAGAAGTAATTTGTCATTATTTATCAGATAACCACAATTGTGTATGCACATTTAAACATACCACAGTTTTGGAAAATAACATGTTATAACAATTATGCACAATAAAAATACCCTGTCTTTTTTAAGTGACAGAGTACCTAATTCTCTATAATAATGTAGACATAAATTTCTAAATATCCTCTTTCTTTTACTTTTTAGTGGAATGAAGATTTATTACATTTCATTTTTTACTTTTACTGAAATCCAAAACCATTTAAGATGAAAGGGAGAAAATATTACTTCATTTCAACATTAGACAAAAATAACAACAATAAATTCTTATTTTATATAATCAGGCAGACAGACATTTTAACTGTTTTATTCAATTTTTGCCACTCAAATAGCAAGAATTTTTTTTTTTTTGTTTTTACAAAACTAACACTCAAAATTCCACAATGGATTTAAATTTTCTTTCTAAGGATCATTTTTTTCCAGGAGCATCCATAAAGTTTCAGTTTTAATTTTAGTTATTGTAAACCCCTTGATAAAGGCAAGAATCTTCCACCTGGTCTTCACTTTTAATCAGCCAGTGCCTTCTAGAGGATCATGTTTCACAGCCTGCAACCATTATGGAATCTTAGTGAGACAACTTTCTCTAATTTGATATCACCCATGACTGCTGAAGTCCTGTAGGCCTACCACAATGATGTCTTGCTTATCTCTTTTAGCATCAAATTTCATTTTCTGCTCATCCATTCATGTATTCACTTAATTTATTTAAAGTAGCGAAGCCTAATTTAAGCTATCATACTACATGCAATCATCTTTGTTCATTGTCCCAGTCACTTTTCACTTTAAATTAACTTTCCTATTCATACTAATAGTTTCACATTTTATATTAAAACATTTAAAAGACATTCTTATTGTATATTCATATTAAATATACTTCATTATTGTGCATTATTGAAATTATTTATTTTTTTTTTAATGGTTGGCTGGAAGTTGATTCCTGCTTTGCCAAACTTCTTTGGCGTAGTTTATTCCTGCTTTTCTTCCCAATCTGGACATCGGGTTTTCAGTCATCTAAAAAAAATGAATTTCTAGTAGGAATTTTGATTAGGTTACTGCACCTTAAACTTTTCCACTAGAGCACAGAGAAGTGGGTGAAAAAAGTGGATTGGGTGACACAAGTCATCATCACCATAAGCAATTCATGCAAAAGTTCTTCCTTATGAGTAACACCATCTTCAGTCAAAAAAAGACGACAAGAAGTGTTATATCTTTATACAATTCTAACATTCTAATTGATCTTCTTTGCACAATATGCCCACAGTTATATAATTTTTTTTTTAAACTTTAAAAAATAGACATTTTCTAATATATCAAAGAATTTTCTTTCCCAGATCCCTCTTGAGGTTTACAGAATTTAGTTTAGTAACTGAGAGACCTTTTGTTTTTTTTAAAAGGATTTGCTTGAAGTAAATAAATTATAACAGAATGTTGTTAGGTAATACAAGAAGTCGTTCTCATTTTAAGATATCATCAAGTCACGCTATTATGATTAATCTTAAAAAAAAATTCATTTAATTTTTAAAAAAATAAAAATAATGCTTGCTTAACTTTTATTGGTCTAACTCTCTAAAATACTCACATATATGAAACACAAAAATTAGATTCCATCAGAATGTTCCATATAAATCACTGATATGATCAAAAGTGCTGTGTCTACATTCATTGAAAATGAAGTCCTGCTGGATATCATTACAATGATGCTATTTCAGCCAGGATTCATATAAATTTCCCTAGTAATATCTTCAAAAAACTTAAAGCAATATTTCTTTTTCAGTTTGTTTTAGATAAGCCATTCCACTATAGCTACAGCACCATTAATAAATTTTCAACATCAAACAAAATATGAATTTTCAGTCAGGCCCATGTTAAGAATATTTAAAAAATAACAAAAAAAAAACAAGGATCCTGAAGTTGCCTAATATTGAGTGGTAAATTATTCCTGTGCCTAAAAACCACAAGATATTGGAAGATGTCTTCATACAATGTAAATCACACACACACACACACATGGCATTTTTTCAAGAATCCTTGTGGAAGACAGCAAATCAGACACACGCCTGCGGCATCAAGCACCAATGGTGTCCCACTACGCGTGAAGAGTGCTAAAATGTTTATTAGATGAGATGTATCAGTGTGTATATATATATATGTGGCAAGACAACTTTTATCTGAACTCTTATCAAAAAGCTGATAATGAAGACCAATTTTTCAGTGCAGGAGGGGGAGGGGCAAAAGAGTTTTTTTGTGGTAAACAGCACTCAGTAGGGAAGATATACCTATTAATACACTTCACTCTTTTTAAAAAACCTGCCTAGACAATGCCAACACATCAGAATAATTACGAGCCACAGCACTCAATAATCTGCTGCCTTAGCCAGTAAGCCACCATGCACATCAGCCTTCACTATCTCTGAATCAATGATTCCCTGTCTGTTTTCACCTGGTGTCTACTGAAGCATAATTAGACAAAATAACTGCAGAAGATAGATTCAGTACATCAGTTCTAGAACTTTAGCCCACATGCCGCATGATTTCTTACAAGACTTAGCATGAACCATTTATGCAAACAGTTATAGAAAGTTATACAGATTCTGAATAATAAAAAGAATGGAGTTTGTTGTTTGTTTTATACTTTCTGTACCTTAATTTTTTTTTAAGGCTACATACAGTGAGTTATTTTTACTCAACTAAACCCAGATTTATTACCTACTAGATAATCTTACCTTTATGAATACTATTTTATTGTCAATAATAACTCTCACAGAATAACTTGCAAAGGGTTTTGTAGCTACTTAGGAAATCCAATTCACATACATTGTTGAAGTGTCCTTACATTCTATAGAGTTACAAATTGTAGTTATAAAAAGATGGTGACATTTAAACATTAAAATGTTGTGTGTGTGTGTGTGTGGTGTGTGTGTGTGCACACACTTTATCCAAAAAGCTATGAATTCATAAAATATTTGACTTATTAAATCTCACAAAATTTTTAAAAATTTTTACAAACTTGATGCATTCATTAAACATTCTAACCCTCTTGTAAAGGCTAATCAGAAAGTAATATTTAAATGCCCCTTTGAAAGCAGTTGCATGTTTTCTAAATAGCTTTACTTTGATCATTTTACAGATAGTGTAAGCGATGCTGATCCAGTTTGCATAAGACAAAAGCAAAGTATTTTGCAGTCAACAGATGCATTTCCAGATTTAATTATTTAACAAGATAATCCAATTTGCAGTAAATTTCTCGTAATTTGATTATATTGAAATTTAGGAATGAATGTTTTATTCCTTGGTTAAAAAATGCACTGATAATGGTTATATATACTAAATGGAAGCAGGGATGACACTGACATTTAGTTATACCAAAATGACCATCTTTCGTAACTCCGTTTTGTACAATTATTAAAAATTCTTTTTCCAAGAAGTTATTATCATTTTAAGATATCAAGTCAAGTTGTGATGATTAATGATTAAAGGAAAAAATAAAAACAACAGTTTGAAGTATTACTGGATCTAAGTCGTTTGAGGAATTATGTAATCACATTGATTCTTTGTAGTTTGAACTTGTGAGTACATAACATGTTACCTACTGACTGATGGAGTAGGGAGCATAATGCCTTGAACAATCCTGAAAAAATCTTCCTACTTTCTTGCTTGGTAGTTTCACAATATTTTGGAGTATAACTTTCAGTATTTAATAATGATGAACAGTTTCAGCCACTTTGGAATTGTAGCATATTTTTGAAGAGGCCACTTCTATCAGTTTGGCTTTGGCATTAACGACCAGTAAGTTGTTAATCTGTACCTGTACATCCTTGGGCAACTTGTGAAAATCTCTTCATTTGTTTGTTTATTGATTCTAATTTCTTAAAGTCAAGGTATAAAGCAGTAGCACTATATCATGAAAATATAGACAGGAGCCAGAAATTTACAGTTATAAAGAAAAAATTAACAACATAGAAGTGGTAAAATATATGTTTTTGTGTTATTTCTTATAGTTTTGGCAAAGAGAGCATGCAGTCTTTGCTTTGTTGTAGCTATCATCTGTGGCAATTGCCATAGTCAAGAGTTTGAACCAGGGGTGCACAACTTCTTTTCAACACAGACCACTTTCACGTGATACCTCCCTCAACAGGCCACAATACTATACCTTATAACATGAAATTTTTTTATAGACTTACTCAGATCAATTTGCTATATAGAATAATGGATATCAGTTACAAAAATAAAAGCTCATACATTGCAGTGCTTCTCTGACACCAACTAGTTAATGTTTGGCTCCAATGAGGTGGTAGCAACTCTGAGCACTGCCTGCAGGTTACCATCTGTTAGTCTTGTTTGCAGGGGCGACTTGATCATCTTCCTTAAGGAAAACACATGTTCACATGTGTAAGTGCTTCCAAACATTGAGATCCATTTCTATGCATTTGCAGTGATAGTGTGAAACAGAAGCTGGACCAGGCCCTGATTGAATTGTAGGAGTGGCATCCCTGCAGAGCACTGGAGTTCAATTACTTCTGGCAGTACATCACCATGTACAGTTTCAGCATCCACAGAAAATGCATCTGCAGGTAGACTGAATGCAGCCTATTCATTCCTGAACTATTCAAATCTGATGGTGAAAACCTGCTGCAGGTCTTCAAGCACACAGCTGTGATGGCCCCAATTGTAATGCTTATGCGAAAAGACATCTTTGTATGCTGGAAAGTGTGTCAGATTCCCTTTCTTTAACTGGGTTGCAAAAAATTTCAGTTTCATTTCAAATGCGCAGACTGCCTCAAACAAGTCACAAATCGGTTTCTCTCTCCCCTGCAGTTTCAGGTTGAGACCATTCAAGTTTCCAGTAAGGTCTGTCAAAAAGGAAAAATCAGCAATCTAGTCAGCGTCCCACATAACTAAATTGTTCTTTCCTCTCTGCTGTAAAAACAGCTTGATTTAATTTCATAGAGCAAAAAATCCTTCCAAAACATTACCACGGCTCAGCCACCTCACTTCTGTGATAGAAAACATTCCCATAAGCCATACTGATGTCCTTTATAAAAGACTGGAATTCTCTGTGATTTAGTGATCTTGCACAGATAAAATTAACAGTAGATATAACAAAGTCCATTATATTTTGAATTTTAAATGTTTTCCATACAATGCCTCCTGATGAATTATGCAGTGGTAATCCTTTAGTTGTGCTGCGAGATCCAGTCGTAGGTGCCTCTTCAGACATCTGATGAAGCCATTCGTCTCACCAATCATGGCGGGAGCAAAGCACTGAAAATTTTGGACCTAGTTGTTCTGCCATGCAAGGGCAGTAGTGATGCAAGTTCTTGACAGACTTGTCATGCTTCGGTGACATTATGAATAAATATTAAGAGCTGTGCTGTATTGGTCTTGTCTGTGCTTTCATCCAAAGCAGCAGAAAAATACATGATGTGATTCATTTTGCTTATTAAATGATTTATGAATTATTGGCCATATCAAAAATGCATCGCTGAATGTTTGTTCTTGAAAGACTAGTGTTGTTAAAAATATCTTTGGCTTTCGGGCAAAATACATCATACATCTCCATCAAACAGTCTTTCGCAAACTCACCATTAGTGAAGGGATGGACAGATTTCACAATAAGTTTAACAATCCTGTAGTCGGCAATGGTAGCTGCCTCCAGCTCCTTTCTTCTCTTTTGAAATATGCTTTGTTGACACACCAATTGTTTTTTCAAGACTTCTATTTTTTGCATTCTGTTCTCACCTTGTAGATCATTAAGTGTTGGGTGTTTTGTTTTGTAATGTCTTCATAAATTATATTCTTTTGCCACTGCTACACATTCCAAACACACTAGGCATGTGAAAGTGCCAGGACTTGAGTAAAAAAAAGTACTTTGGCATCCATTCTGGATTAATTACCTGTGCTCATGATCAATCTTTCGTGTTTTACTCACATGTGGTTTTGACAAAGACATGTTAGCACATGGAGAAATAACGTTTGCCTATTCAGGTTTTTGGCACCTAGCTTATCTAGGGAGCAGAGCCAAACTGGTGTGTGTCCAGGGCTTTGGAATGCTGTCTCCACAAGTACTTTTTGCCAAATGCCTGCCCATGAGGTGCGGCATGTGGCAGTTCCGTGTTTTCCCAGGCAGAATGCCTCAGCAGCGTTAGCCAATGGCAATGCAACCTCGATTGCATCAGCCACACTGGCAGTCACAGTTTGACTGCCAGCCGCTGTCTGCAGCGGCAGTCAGTGGCCTGTGAGGCAAGCATGAGTCATTGCTGCGACAATAGTATATGATGGATAGTGAGTAAATGGTGGTAAGCGAGGGTTGATGACATTTGGGGATGGGAAGTACAGTTCGATACAGTATTCAATGGCAGCTAGGTTCGTAACAGCGAGGTTTATTCCTGGCGATTATGGTCTCCACACTGGTTGTGTTGGCCCACCGGAATATTTCCTCATGGGGCATGTGATCCCCCCAGGTGATGCCAGAAATGAAAGCAAAATTCCTTGAGGCATCACCGATGTCGATGGTACAGGGTGCAGCACTCAGCGCTGTATGCCAGTGCTGTCAGGTGTATGACCCAGTAGACAACTACCTTCGTTGGGGTCTGCAGGTTACACAACCGTTTAAGATGACGAAAATATGAGCTGCAGAAAATGTGATGATGATTAAAACATTGG
The DNA here is from genome assembly GCA_018389105.1 of Nautilus pompilius. NCBI lineage: Eukaryota > Metazoa > Mollusca > Cephalopoda > Nautilida > Nautilidae > Nautilus > Nautilus pompilius. Next base: position 894,208 of record JACATO010000047.1, read on the forward strand.
AAAACAACCACTAGCTGGCAGTGTATCACATTTAACTAATCTGTCTAATTGAATTAGACGTGGCTGCTATATTTATTTTAAAATGTTTTCATTTTGGTACCCTCATTGGCAGGCCAGATCCGGCCCACGGACAATATGTCGTGCACCCCTGGTTTAAACTATCGAGAAGCTGCTTACTTGCCCGAGTCTATGTGAGAAAGCCAATCTGAATAATTTATTCGCATAATTCCTAAACTTTCAAACTGCTTGTTGCAAGCCTCCCTTAAAATTTCAGGTATATCCAGGATATTAAGCAACTTTTTCACCAAAATAAAAAAAAATTCCCAAGCTATGTTTGTCCTAAGAGTAATAATAATAAGCATTTATAAAATTGAACTGAAACATCATTTGCAAGCTTTTACTTATTATCTTTAGTTTTTTAAAAACAATATTTTATTTTTTCTTTTTCATAATCAAATACACTTTGTTTTGTCATTTTATTACCACAAAATACACAATGTTCAGAAATAAAAAGAAGGAACCCAATATTTTTTTTGTTGTATTTATCTATTTTTAATCAAACATTCATAAATGCATTAATTGGTCATGACCCCCCCACCTTTATCTATTTTGCATCAACCCATTTGGTATTATCTAAGTCAGGATGAATTTCTGGTACCACAAAATTTTTTCTTCTCATAGAAAAGGATGGTAAGAGCAATTTGCAGTGTTCTCTTTTTCTGTTCAAACATTTAAGAATGGAAAACAATGGTCATAAGATACACTTTCCATTGTAAACAATCCACTTTTATGTTGAATGCTCCTTTTTAACCAAATTTCATAACCAGCTAAAATTCTAAATCACATCTCAGATTCTGAGCACCTCCTGCCATGAGCCCCAATTGTCTGATAGAAAATGGCAAGAACCTCTGGTTCTCAAGCTGTTGGCTGAGAAAATAACTTCTGAATCCTGCATGCCTGGTGAGCATCTAGTGCATTTTCTTAGAACAAAATTTGTTGTAGTTCCAAAAATCAGTTTCGATTATCATTTTATTTTGTAAAACAAGCTTCCTTACAGTAAATGTTAAACCTTTGTAATTTCAAAAATAATGATCCAGTTTACAGTTAAATCATGTTTTTCTTTATTTGAAATGAGTGATGCAGAACCTTTTACTAAAGCTGTCTATAAATACACAGACATTCAAAATGATAAGCCCATCATAAGAAAACACTATTTATCACTATTTTCATAACTTTACCATTATTTGAAATGCATAAATCTAGCAAAAAGCAATGAAAACTCAAAATAGTGCATCATAAAATATGAACCATTAACTGTTGCACTAAGCAGCACCTTTCATGTGAACAACAATTGCACACATTTTGGACATCCTGTTCACTAATGTGAAAGAACATTCCATTGCAAGTAAACCCCATTCCTCTTGCAAGATATTCCATAGCTGACTTACAATAGTTGGACTTTCCACCAAGTTCATCCCAAAAAAAGTTTAATGGGATTCAAATCTGGAGACTGAGAGTGATAAACTACCAAGGTGCATTGAGCTAGCTTTGCAGTGCGATTCAGATCTTTATCATGTTGCAGTAAAAACCTGCCATCCATCAAATGATGTTCTGATGCAACTGCATAACAATGAAGAATATCATGATATCTCTCTTTTTTGAAACCCGTATTACATAAAGTCACCAGCCAAACAACTAGCAAGATAACACCATACTTTCACATTTCCACCACCATGCTTCTCTGTTTGACAAACACAGCTCTCCTCAACTTTTTCTCTGGCCTTTCTTCTAACACAATGTCACTGGTAAAAACCAAATATTTTAAACCTGCAGTCACCTGACCACAATAACATTGCACCGCTTTTCCAATGCGTAGTTCTTTTTAGCCCAGTCAAGTCACATTTTTTTTGTTTTTTTGTTTTGTAAGCAAGTCCAAGCAAGGGATTATCTAGCTGCTACTTGCCTGATCAGTACAATCTCCCTTGGCCAACCTTTGGTGTGGTGGTGGTAGAGTTTTAAATGTTGAATTACAATCAGCAGTAAATTGGCCTGTTAAGAAAGAGTTTGATCCACACCTTCAAAAAAATTTATCTATATTCTCATTAGATGTTTTATCGGATTGTTCATCAGCCCTTCAAGTTCAATGCTCCACCAGTTGACTTCATTGTATCAGTGGTTGTTTGCATACCACCCTCTGCAACTTCCTCCGCAATTTTCTCTTGTGAATAACCAGGTTTATGACTGCCAATAATGGACAACCTTGTTTCATATAACATTTTGCTAGTAGATGCCATATTCATGTGCTAAACAAAGCAACAGCAGTCAGCAATAATGGGACCCATTAACATTTATATAAAAAAAAAATAATGTGAACTACTAACAAGTATTCAAATTAGTAGAAAAAAAAAATGTTCCATGAACATAAGTTTTTGCTTTTGTAATGAAATAAATTTAAAATTTACAGAAATAGCATAATAAGTCCATAATTATGCAAAAATTCTTTAAGTGATAACATTTTAATTAATGGGTTATGATTGGATAAAAGGGTCACTGAATTAATAACTTCTTTTTTGATTGAGTGATGCATTTTCTTTAAGAATAATTTGTTTAAAAAGCAGATGGCATTGTTTTGAATATATTTCTTGTTATATGATCTAATCAGGTAAAACTTTTATTTTAGACATAGCAACCTGTGCTCATATATCACAGTTAGTGACTTATATTCTCTTCTAGTTGACAGAATCGGTCTGTAATTGTTACTAAGCATTTCATGATGCAAATACAATAAACACATGCATCACCTTGCATCATTTCCTACTAATAATTCTTTCCTCGTTTAAGTTTTGTGTTTTCATCATAATTAACATGATGATTATAACATTAAAATGAAAAAGTATTTCTTGTTGTTTTTTTTTTCCCTCCTAAGAATTTGTTTGATTGATTTAATGTAAATTGGTAATTAAACGTTTTTCCTTTGTTCTACTTCATGCTAGCCAGAACACTTAGCAGCATAGATTCACAGTAAATCAGATATTTATATATCTATCCATTGAAATTAAGTATATATATTACAAATAAATAAATTTTCTGCCATGCAGATTTATATAAAATAAATTTAAAAAAAAAACCAACTAAATGGTTAATCATTTTGGAGTGAAGATATGAAAGAAGGGCCTTAAATATTACAGTAGTTGATCCCACGAGTGAGCCATGAGTGGAATCAAACAGATGCTGAATAAAAAAAAAAACATGGACATGAAAAAACTGGTTTCCAAAATTTATTTATTTTTTTTTAATTGTCAAATTTCTGTGCATTAGCACCTGCTACATGACCTGTTTAAGCCAAGGGAAGAGAGAAAAAACATCTTTAAATCGAGCTCCTTAAAACTGATTTTTTTAAACTAATGTGTTGAATGGTAGAGCCATTGACATGTTAAAACCGTAGTTGACTTCCATTAATAAACCAAGCAAAATACACCCAGATGACAATTAGAAATTGTGAATAATATCCTGCCCTAAGTGAAGGAATGATGCCCTAAAGCTGCATTATCTATAAACCTTCATCATATCTAGAATGACTGCTTGAAATGGTGGAGCAAGAAAACTGCTATGTTAGTGTAAGACAATCAGATAATTGTTAACTGCAAAGTAAAGCAATCCATTGGTGGACAATCCAAATAATGAAAGATGAGTTGGAAGACTACCAAAAGTGGAAATAATTTAGTGATTCAAAAACGTTAGGATCAAGATAATGCATCTACAGAGGTTAATGCAATTTGAAATGTGTGTCACTGGCAGATCATTGCCCTGGTGGTAGCAGAAAAAGAGGATCTTTGTCAATTGACAACATTTATAGCCAAAATCTGGTTCATCCTTGGCACCACAAGTACTTTTATTTGATTCTATTGGATGAAATGCCATAAGAGAAATGCAATAAGTTGAAGATGGTTTATGTAAAAATACAATTCAACAGGTTTCCAAGAAACAGTGAGAATATTCTCTTAGACACACTACAAGCAATGGAGACACATTGATTTTTTAAAAAGTGTCACTAAATGTAACTGAACCTAGTGGCAACAACTGGAAAAATCCATTCACCATTGGATAATCAATCAAGCAAATTAGTAAAAATGAACTTTATTTTGGAGGAAAGAATTTTGCTAGAACACCAATGTCACATCAAATATTCTTGTAATGCAAATTCCTATAAATAACACGAGTGGAGCACATATCAAACACACCAAAAAGTCAAAGATACTAAAATGGTGGCATTGCACAGAAGAATAGAAGACATTGCAGGCATTCTTTAGATATTCTTAAAATTGGAATAAATTTGTTGAATTTCACTTGAAAATACAGAAACATCCCATTATAGTAACATAATGAATTTTTCTCACTTGATTAAAAAAAAAACCTTAGATGGAAAATAACTAAGAGGATAACAGAGAAATTATGAAGCCTTTGAGAAGGCAATAAGGAATCAATTGTAAAATAAATGTTTAAATGCAAAGGCATACAACAATGGCAACCAGGTATTAAAACACATGCAGACACTGCCAGACTAAACTGTAATGCTTGTAATTAAAATATACATGCTTCAATATGAAACAAGGAAAAGTCTGGCAAGTTTGATAAGTATCTGCTAGACTGAGAGTCAATAATTGCGAAAATAAATCATCAGCCAAAAGATTTAAACAAAAAAGAGAAATCTTGTTCAAAATGAAGTTAAATGAGTGAAACCATTTCCATAATGTAAAATTAGAACTACTCTGGAATGGCACGCACTTTTTGGAACAATGAAAACCATCATGTAGAATTTACAAATTACTTTTTTTTTAAAAAAGTAAGAAGTTCAACATATTGGTTAGGAAAGTATTTATCTGTCTTATGATTCCTGATGACTGAATGGGTTGTGGGACTAAAACGAAAAGGTGGCTACTAAACAAAACAAAAAAAGGATATTGTCATCCCTCTTATGGCACCTCAATGCACCTTAGGCTTGAAGATCAAAGAACTCCCAAGTTGGTGAAACAAAGCAATCCAGGAGCATTAACAGGCTTTGATAACGGTAGGGTTAGGAATGGGCAAGAGCCATTTATTTTGTAGATATTAATCACCCTGAAAAAAAGCAGTGAGGAAAGGGAGTAAGTGCCCAGTGCAATTCCTTGTTTTTGAGACAAGTATAGATAGATTGTTTTTCTGTTTACCAGACATGGAAACAGCTAACCAGAAATCTCACTTTTTGGGATGGATCATCTGCCATTTGCTATCTCGCTGCTAATGCATGTCCAAAAAATAATGCAGATGAATGAATAGTGCAAGGCGTCCACCATTGTTAAAGAAAGACAAACATGGGAGGATTTGAATCCAAAGAGGTGTCTCAAGACATGTGATATTAGTTAATTAACAGGCAGCTAAATGTAATAAAGTTCATATGATAAAAAGACTTGAAAAAGTACTATGGGAAATGCCTGTGTGAGTACAGCATCAGGAAAGTGATAAGTATTCAACAAAACAAATAGCATTTTAGCAAAAGATCTAAATCCACATCACCACCACACCAAACAAGTTTATAATAATGAATAAATTTTGAAAAATTAATAATTATTACACATGTCATTGAATATTTTTATGACTGTCTAGAGATAGTCACATTTTTTATAATGATTTAGAACTAGTACCTTTAGGATAAAGATCAGTAAACTTTCTACTATCTATAATTGTAGAAAGTACAATAGCTACAAGTGGCATATCAGTGTTCTGTGAGTGAAAACATTTTATTTAAATCTAGATTAAATTTATTAAGACTGAAATATACAGTATCCTTATATTACCAAATAAAATTTAGTCTTTAAAGGTTAATCTATTAAAGTACAAACAACAGTATTTATACAAATAAAATTTGCTAAATTTTATGATTTGATAGTTGGCTAAGTAAAGCTTTAATTAGTCTAGAAAGACTTAAAAAATCACTTTTTTTTCCTTTAATTCTAAGATATTTCACAGAATATGCATGGTAATGTATCTGTCTAATTGTCCTTGCACCTTACACAAGAACTTTTGTCAAAAGAATGTATAGTGCATAGTTAATGCCAAAAGGCCATCAATAGCTCTGGTGCCAGCAGAGCCAAAGTAAATAAAATTACAGAAATTACAGAAAGCATCTGCCTTGGTTTGGGAAAAAAAAATAGATATTATTTGCATATATATATATATATATATATATGCAAATAATAAGGATGTTCAAATAAAATCTGACTAAAAGTGTCAACCTAATGGTATTTGGCTGGGATACTGCAAAAAATAAAACAAACAAAAGTTAATGATAATTGTTTTTTTATTCATTTGTGCAAATCAATTAGTGTATAAGTACATGAAATCAACTAAATAGAACCTCCTTCAGTTTCTTGCTAGCTGCTTTGAAAAACTATCACAACATTTATAATTTTTCATAGTTGTGAAAAGCCAAGTGGGCATACTTTCGTTGACCATTACAGAAAGTCAAATATTTATAATGAAGTATAGATTTATATTCCTAAAGAATTACTTTAAATGTCCATGAAATGTGTATAATATAACTACAGTTATTTAAGTGAGGAGGTATAATTATGCATTAAATAAATATTTATATTCTGTTTTAACAGTTTCAAATATGTTGAAAGTTATGACATCATGCATATGCATTTATGACGATCTTAGCATTTACCAAATCTTTATTTAAATTTATATTGGTAAAAAAGTTATTTTTATTCAAGTTTCCCTCTTCCATTCAATCAACACTCCAGAAAGAGATGTGAATTGTCTTAATGCTCCAAAAATTTGAGTAACAGTTCCTTATTATGTGTACAGTATGTAAATTTCTCTTTTTATCAGAAAACTACTGCTGACATCATTTCTTACCAAAAAGCAAAATTTCTCAATTTTAAGAAACTAAAATATGCTTGAGAACGGTTGAGCACCAACTTTGTAGATATGACAACTGATAAAAACAGAACTCAAGTTGAGTTTCCGTCTTACATGCCACTTCTGGCACTAGGAGGAGATGAATGTATAAGTTGTCTGTTTCTAGAAATAAATCTAAAGTTTTAGTCATCTTGGTTATAAGATCAATAAAATTTAACAAAGAAGAAGAAAACATGATATCAATCCAACCACAAGCTTAAAGCTTATAATATTTTGCAACCAGCAAAAGTGCTTGTAACCTTCAACTAATGGTCATGGACACCAATAACAGTAATAATATATCAGACCAACCATTTAAGTATATTCCCACAGAAATTTAATTTTCATTTAGTATCTAAAAATTGCAATTGATTATTTATCTTACATTAAAAAAGTGTTATTTTTTCCAAAGGAGTGCCAATATCATAGAACACACACACGTGTGTGTGTAGTATATATATATATATATATATATATATATATATACGAGGTGTAGTCAAAAAGTATCCGACCTTGAATTTGTTTGAACAAAATCCGTATGGGTATTAGGTGGCCGCGTCCCTCCTGAGCATGCACAAAAATTTTCGTGTCTGTAGGTTGCGCCAGTCACCCGTGGTGACACGTTGAGTACAGGCGTAAAGAGTGTGCTGTGCAATTTTTCTTTTTGAGTCAAGATGACCGAGCACATTGAGCAAAGATACTGTATCAAATTCTGCCAAAAAGTTGGTGATACACAAGCCCAGACTATCGAGAAGATTCAGAAGGCCTTTGGAGATGATGCTATGGGAAAAACACAAAGGAGTGGTACAACCGGTTCAAAGATGGCTGCACCTCAGTGGACAGTGAGCCACGTTGTGGCAGACCATCGACTAGCAGAAACAACGAAATTATTGCAAAGGTTCGAGGAATAGTCTATGAAGACCGTCGAGTGACTATTGAGGAGATTGTTGCCGAAGTCGGAATCAGCCATGGGTCAGTTCAGTCAACAGAAGATTTGTGCATGAGGAGGGGGTCGGCCAAATTCGTACCAAAGTTGCTGTCTGACCAGCAGAAAGAAAACAGAAAGGAAATCTCCCAGGACATGCTGGAGTCTGCTAGCCAAGATCAAAACTTCATGAACACTATCAACGTTGGCGATTTGACATGGGTGTACGGCTATTACCCTGAAACAAAATTGCAATCATCCCAATGGAAGCATCCATCCTCACCAAGACCAAAGAAAGCAAGACAGGTGCACAGCAATGTTAAACTGCTGATGACCTGTTTTTTTGACTACAGAGGTATTGTGCACCATAAGGTCAAACAATTAACAAAGAATACTACCTGGGGGTTCTTCGTCGCCTTCTTGAAACTGTGCGGCGAAAACGACCCGACCTGTGGGCAGCAAAGAACTGGCAACTCCACCATGACAATGCACCCGCTCATACCGCCCACATCGTCCAAGCATTCCTCGCCAAGCATAACACACCACTTGTTCGTCAGGCTTCCTACTCCCCAGACTTGGCTCTGTGTGACTTTTGGCTATTCCCAAAGCTCAAAAAAACACTCAAAGGGAGAAGATTTGAGTCAACGGAGGACATTAAGCAAAATTCGACGGCACAGTTCTACAGCATCCCAAAAAGTGATTTCCAGAAATGTTTCCAGCAGTGGCAGGAACGCTGGCAGAAGTGTGTAGACTCCCAAGGTGAATACTTTGAAGGACACTAAATCAAAATGATGAGTGTTTTTAATATTACTTGTTTTTTTTGGCCAAAGGTCGGATACTTTTTGACTACTACACCTCGTATATTTCTTTTTTTTTTAAAAAGGTTTCTATTCTATAAAACCTGACAATGCACATTTACTAAAAGAGTAAGATTCATATGTAAACAAAGCAAGGTGCTGTATCTGATGAAGAGAGTTCTACAATTTCCATGACTTAATTTACTGACAGCTTTTGCTAGTGCTAATTAATATTGACTATTATTAACATTACAACAGAATCATATCAGTATATAGCTCAATAGTTTGCCATAATATTTTAATACATAAATTATTTTAAATTTTCTATTTTTTAATTAGTTTTCTGCATTTGCTAACTTTTTATATGTTTTAGAACATTTTAATAATTAAGGAGAGTAAAAGTAGATTATGAACATGAATAGAAGTGATTATTTTGATAACATTTAATTTAATATCATACCATGTTATTATTGTCAATTTTACTTTCAAACAACAGTAAAAGTGAATAAACATCCTGAATCATACATTTCGTAAATGTGTTATTCAACATAAAATCACAGAAGCTTCTCTTATGCTTGAATGTTAAGCAAGGAAAACACAAAGAAGTGATTCTGTTCTATCAAACTGTAATAATTGAGTATTGCCTGTGTAAAACATTTTAAGACAAATTCCCCATTAACCTTTCTGGTGTTGAGGATCCATCAAGAAACTCTGGATTATGAAGTACAGTTGCTTGAACTTTGCAGAGAGCGAGCACCAAAAGCCACACAGAATCAATAGCAGTAGCATATCTTTTATGATGTAGTCTGCTGATACAATTTTCTTTTTTTACAGAATATCAAACAAAATCAACACTCTTCCACAGTGTTTGTAAAGGGCTATGATCCCTTGAGTGAAACATTTCAAAAGTCATTAGGGAGATATGGTGCTGAAGAAAGAGTCATCCTGTATCTAACTCTAGAAATTGCATTCTTTAAATTTTCACTGCCTCAGCATCACATAGTAAAAGCTGAGTGAATGACATTGGCCTAAAGAGTTAACTGATGGTAGTGGCAGCATGGCAGATGGCATTGTAAACCCACTGAGTTTGAAAATTGCAATGTGTGAGAAATGACAATAAAGATTAAATCCATTCAGCCCTTGTGCATCACCTTGCTTCCCAAAGCAAAAATTAATAAAATAAAGAATTACATAAAATATATTTGAAATTTCCAATAAATAAAATTGCCTTTTATTAATTAGATTAAATTGTTAAATAATTTTTAAAACTATTTTGGCAAATTCTCCAATGTGATAAAAATTACTAGAATTCACAGGAGTTACCTAAATTAAATATATGATAATGAAGGTGGGAAAACAGCGAAAACTTGAGAATGGCCCTGCAAGTTGCAGCAAAAAATGCTGCTGCAGTTAGTTTATATTGTATTCAGAAAATGCTGTGATGCTTATCAAAATAAAATTACAGAAGAAAATAAAGTGTTCTTGAAAAGCAAAAATTAAACCTGACACCCTGAAAAAAACTTCAGAACTATTAATTACATTATACACTCATAAAAAATGCTTTAGGTCATGATATCTTCCATTGTATAGAATGAAGATGTCATATTATATATACAATACGATAGTATGTGTGTGTGTGTGTGTGTGTGTGCAATGATATCATTCTTAGTTTTAGCCATTTTCTGCTGTTTTTAAATTTCAGATTTTTTTGCCATTTTTGAAATGGTCATTTAAGCACAATTTTTGTATTTTTGATAACTTAATCAAAATAATAAATCCTACAAATGATTACAAGTGTACAAAAAAGGTAACATAGTATTTAAAAATTTTATTCCATTAAAAGAATTATCCAGTAAAAAAAGAATATCTGATGCTGCCAAAGGAATGTCTATATCCAAGGATTTTAGTACAAGTGACAGCAAAATTTGGGTTAGTAAGACATTCACCTTTAATGCATTTTAGCATTGCTGTATATACAAGAAGTCAGAAACATCATGGGCTGACCAACATCCATAGATAAGGAACATTTGTGCTACAGGAAAAAAACAAGTATTTCCAATAAGCTTTTAGGACAAAAGATATCAGGGTCAAAGAACACGGACCTCTTTCACCAGCTCAAATCCCCTGCACTCATCTTTAAAATAAAAGTTGACCAGCACCTTCAACGCATCATGAAGTGATACCCATCTTGTATGATATTGCTTTATCATTTCAAGTTTCTTTCAGTTATAGGTGCTAGCACGTTGATAGTTAGTAAGGAATGTAGCAAGATGCCACTTTTGTTGAATTTCACTGCATAGTCTGGAAAGTTGTCAACACCAGCAGACTAACTTAAAATCCTCAGAAAAAAAAAAGTTGTTTTTTTTCTTTTTGTCTAATGCTAATTTACATTTCAAAATAAATTCAGTAATACTATTTTGTCTTCAAGCCTTTATTAATACAAAGATAGCACCATAGGACACTGTTAAATATTTGGTTTCATCAGTCTAGAAATCTTGAGACTGGAAATCCTGGACCATACATTAGTTTTATATTTACCAAATAGAGAAACCAACCAAAAAGTCATTTTTACAGTTTTCAAGAAAATAATTCTTCAAGAAAAACTTAAGCACAGTCAACCTTTTTTATTAAAATGAATTCTTTGCATTCAATAAAGTGGTAAAAATTGAATCATTCTTATTTGTCTTTATAGTCTATTGTGATCTGTTGATGTTTTCATTATCTCAGAGAATAATGCCCGATTCTATACATGCATTTTTGTTATGAAACTGCACCAATGAAAGGAAAAAATTTTTTAAAAATTCTCACTTGCATTTTTTTGTTGTTAGAATTAAAGTTAAGTTTGCTTTCGTTGATGTTTTGTTTTAATCTTCAGAAATCATTTTTCACTCACTCTCCATATATTTTGTCACTTGTATATACATTTCTACATGGTACCATACCCACATTTCAAAATGGCTCCACACAGAAAACCTCATATGTTTGGAAACTATTCTGTTAAAAGCAGACTATTTGAATCATTTTAGCCAGACCACTGTAATTTCCAATTTCAATGCTGGAGTCACAATCAAATAAACATGCAAATGTGTTATAAACACAAATTTATTTAGATATCCAAAAGTAGCAAACTGTTTAAAATGCCTTCTAATTCCAAATCATCCTGACTGCAGCATCTTCACCAAGAAATAAATAATTTCATGCACAAAACATATTACCACAGAAAGCACCCAATTCTTCTGCAGAGGGGTTTGTTTTTCTCAAGAGAAACTATCACATTAATGACTATCTTTCTTTTAGAAAATGAGCAAAACTTTAATTATTTCTTCTTTTTTGTATTTTTTGAATAAATGATCAACCCCTAAGGAATTAAACAAAGCAAGCCAAATTAAATGTGCACACATTTCTTATGTACCCATTCCTACTTTAACATCCAATAAATTTTCTTTAGACGTAATATAACATATGCAAAGAAAGATGAGAAGTATAGCTGAATGCTCTTAGGCAACTTACAGTGGGAACATATGAAAGCTGTAATTCAGTAGAATATAATTGAAAATAAACAGCAAATTCAATTTACCTGTTGTTGCTTTTTTTCTATAATCATTTAAAATGTGCAGATTTCATGGATATAGCACAAAAATACCATAACTGTGGGCAGAATGAAAGCATTCTATGCTTAGAATTACTGATGCTTGATTCTTTTGTGTGGAGTAATTATTGTGTGCTTCACAGTGACTGTGTTGACATTTGGCCATGCAGAATTATTAGGAGGGTTATCATTCTTTTTTTAAACTAAAGCTATAATGATTGATTTAATTCATAGAACCCATAATTTCAATTTCTTTTCTTATTATTATTATTATTATTATTATTATTATAAGAAAAAGAACAAAAATAGAAATATTTCCATGCAAACCACATATTTAAATTATAAGTGAAGTGGAAGATGGTTAACTGCAAAAGAAACTTACAAAAGTCCTTCTTGGTAAAATGGATAATTTTCTTTGTTGAAGTTTTACTCATTGAAAATGTCAATGGAATGCCAGGAACTATTTACTGTCATCACCACAAAAGAATTTTTTTTTTTAAATTATTATTATTAATTTGAATTTGTTGTCAATCATCAGCCTGAGGAATTCTCTCTAATTAAAGCAAAATAATGTTAAAACAGAAAGATACGTTAGCAATGTGTTATTTATTTACAGAACTTGGTAAGTTACTTTGAACTTTTTAAATCAGCTTATACAGCTAACAAATTAACCTTAATTTCAAGAAGCTTTGTCATGTGATCATCATGAATCAAGGTCTAGTAATAAGGAAAAATGATTTTGTATTAAACATCATATTTTTTTTTTAACTGGGTGTTTTTATTTCTGGAATATTTTGAGTAGCTAAAGCTAGCAATGAACCTATGATCTTTCAACTACTTTTTTTTTTTTTTGGTGTAGTAATTTGACTAATACTTTAGCTGAGTGCACCAATGAGGCATCCACTAACTTATATTATTATTTTTGTTTTTTTGTTTTTTTTCAATTGTGTGTTGATTGTTAAGGGGGCATTTCCCACAAAACTTATTAGTAGTTACTCTTGAACTTACAGATGCTTTCTTTTTTATAAAGTAAACAAATAATCCTTTCTTTTTCAATATAATAGAAACTTAAACCTGGTGTGCATCTGCAGAAAAAAAGGGTATATTTTTTTTAGTCTCAAAATTTAAAAAAAAAGGATATAAGATAACATAAACATTCATTTCTACACAATATTAGTTTATATAATTGTGATATCATATAAAAAAAATCATCAAACAATTTAAATGTCAAATAAAATAACAGAAGTAACTCTAACTAGTGAAAAAACGTTTTTTCCAGATACAAATGCGAGTTACGCACCTTAACAGCACTCCCTAGTCAAATACTCTAAAAAAAAAAGAAATTAAAAAATATGCAAGCAAGCAAAGTTCCTACTAACTTTATACCAGATTTAGAATGGTATTGATACCAGTAAAAAAAAGGGTTAACTTCTACCACACTGCCACTTTCAAATATGAATCAGTTTGCCATTTCTCATTATTCCACAGCTTGTAATAAATGGTCTGCATGACCACCAGGATGTCATGACATGGTGTGGAATCAAACAGTTATTAGAAACAAAAAAAAAAAACCAATATATATATATAAGATGATGTTGACAATGAAATTCTTCCAACAGCAGAACTTGCGTGTTGATTATTTTGTTTGTGGCCTGTGTTTCACCAGCAACTGTTTTCCAATTGCTACCCTGTTCTCCAGTGGTAGGCATATGCATGATGAGTATATGGCTCAGGATGCAGAAACTCCGTACTAGAATTTTTCATTTTAAGTTGTGGGTGGACTGGAGAACCTGGAGGAAACTCATGTAGCCAAATGACAGAGAAGAGCAGCAGACAGAACTAGTCCAAACAAGGATTCAAACTTAGTCCCTCACCTTAGCACTCTGATATGCAGAAATCCAGTGGCAGACTATCTAAACAATGTCCTTGCGTATTTAAATGAGCATGTATTACCAGCCATTAAGTTCTGAAAATATTAATTCTAATATTTAACAATTAAGTTTTTCATATCTAAACATAGCAACAAAAAATAGTTATAATAAAATAATGCAAGAAAATGTACTTAAAATCATATTTAAAAAGGCCACACTCTTTAGATCATTTTAATATGAATAAATGATATGCAATCTTAAATATTTAAAGATAATTTAATTCTAAATTTGTGCAGCATTGATTTTTTTTGGAATTAATAATATCAAATCTACATAGAAATAAATTCCTTTAGAAATGGTATTTTTTTGTTTCTTGATTGTTCATAAAAGAATTTTAGACAAGTCAAAAATGTTTTCATTTCAATGAATTCTTTGGGGGAGAATCTAAAAGAAAACAAATGAAGTGAAAGCCCATTAGCTTGTTACACTTTTACAAAGTATCCAAATGATAATTTAGTTAATCCGTCAGACTGGCTAGTCAAACAAGTTTATTCACTATGATGGTGTGTAGACATGATATACCAAGTTTGCTAATGTCTAAAATTTTTTTAAAAAATCAGCATAGGTTTTAATTTGAAATTTTCCACAAAATATAAAATGGTTTCAATACAAACTATCTTCTCAGCAAGAAATATACAGCCATCACTTAAGCAAGTATGATATGATTGATTGCAAAACAATATTTAAATTTTTGATTTCATATAATACTGAAGGCAAATATACAAACACAAAAAAAAAATTAAAGCAGCAAATAAAGTTTCTTTAAAATGCATGCAAACCCCATGAAAAGTAGATAATCAAATTAATCTTAAAAGTACCACTGAACATTGTTTGATTATTGTTTATGTTTTCTTCTTTTGAACCCTTGCCCTAATTTTCTAGGTTTAAGGACATCTCACAGTAGTGAGCTAGAAGGTGGCATTAGATATGGTAACCAAGCAAGTAGTTGCCTATGCATGGTTGAGAGATCTTAAGCAGTAGTCATGATGCGAGCCAGTCAGAAGTTACATAAGGAACATCCACCACATTGGAAACCCTAATAGGACTCTTAATTTTTAGAAATGGGAGAAAAGTGAAGAGCCCACAGAAAACCCATATCATCAGATGGTGAAGACTAAAAGAAACCATGTCAGGAAGGTACATCAAATCAAACAACCTGGATTTAAACTCAGGTCCTTAACCATGACAATTTAATAATCTACTACTGGACTCAAACAACAGGCAATGATAGACTGTCTATAAATTCAAATATATCCATTTTGTTTGTAATAATATATTCTGATGCCAAATAGTCAGCCTTTTGGAAACTTTGCGATATCATGGATAAGCAATGGTAGAATGAACAGAGGTGAAAAGTGAATGACATGAGTATTAGTTCTTAGTCAAGCATAATCCCTTTTCTGTTTTTTTGTTTTCCTTTGACAATTTTGTACACCCAGATATTTATTCAAAAATGGCTGATAATATATATCAAATAAAACCATGTTTAAACAAAAAAATTAATTTAGAAAAGAGTAGGTTTCAGCAGAAGTTTTACAAGTCTATAAAAGGATGAAAAACCAATAACTGATTAAAATACACAATTTTTCTTGCATCAATCATTACTACTAAGGGTGTTCAAATGAAACCCGACAAGATACACTTCAGTGGTGAAGTTATTTCAGCTGAGTGTCATCTGGATGTTCTTAGCATTATTGCACATGAGAAATTGAAAACAATAAAATCAGTATCATCCAGCTGATCAAAACTGAATGGTTGTTTGTGTGTGCAGCTGTGAAAAACTGCATATGTGAATGCAGCTAAAATAACTATGACTGACTCTGGACTATTTCCTACATAGGGAAAAAAAAAAAAAAACAGTAACAGGGGGGAGATAATGTTGGTAGACGAAAACTAAAACCAAGAGCCAGGCAAGTGGATTTGTGTAATGAGGCAAAGAAACAAAGCAAGTATTGAAGAGTGAGCACTGTTATCCAACTGCACAAAATGGGAAAAAAATGTAGAAACTATAGCATGCTTTGCACATGCACAATACAGTGGTAACACAAATTTTATCATGCAATCATTTAAAACACAAGATTACGACAGTGACTCTTTAAAGAATTAGTAGTCTGCTAATGAAGATTTAAATGACTTAATGACTAAAAACATGTTGTAATCACCTTTATGTCAAAGTTGTGCAAGATGGTGTGTGGTTGGACATCACTAGAGAAATCTAACACCATCACCACTTTATAATTAGCTAAATGACAGGAATAAATCCAGACTATCTTCCATCATCTTCCAGAAGAGGGTCAGATATGTTTTACTTAACTTTTCAATCCCTTAGTTCCTATCTATTTAACTAAAATACAAAAGTTTGCACTTTCTTATTTTGGCACATGTGAGTGGCATCAAAATGTAAAAATGTAAACCCCAGTTTGATTGGCTGACATAATGAAATATTATCACCAAAGGTCTTGCTACAAAATCAAAAGTGAGAACCAATAAAGACAGATTGTTTGAAGAAAGTGAAAAATTTATTTGATTTTGGATTTCAGAAAAAGCAATAAATAGATGAAGGTATACAGATTTAATTTGAATATTATTACATTCTGTGTAAAATTTAAAATCATGTGAGGTTTACTAAATTAAATACCTAAGTATACTTCATAGTTCAGATGGTCTAATCAGTTAAATAAATAGCTTGAGTCATTCCTAAGATATGACCAGAGGTACATACAGACAACATGTACACTTTTTAATAGAAAGCAAATAAAAGTTGAAAAATAAATTTGAAAGTGCTCCTAGCAGTATGTATCATGCAGAGGTGGAACCAAGAATAGTAGAACTTGAAGATACCAAATTGTCGTGCAGTTATTACATGTAAAAAGTAAGTTTGAGTGTCACCATGTGTGGCATGTAGACAACACGTCATTAGATAGTGTTGTCAGGTTGTCTTACCTATTATTAGTGGTGGAGTGATCGTGCTATTTCAGAGAGATCAATTGATCCAAGCAAGACAGTGTTGCCAAGCAACCGCAAATTTTAATAAGTAAAAAAAAGGAAAAAAAAAATTGTAGCTGAATAGGTAGACAACCAGGCATCAGTTCACTATATATTCCCTTGTGAGCTGGTGTTCATTCGTTTAATTGGGTTGTTTCATTTTTAGCTGTAGTAGTAGATGTTGGCCTAACTTAGGCTAGAAATGGGAGGAGGATCGATCATCAATGTAAACTTGATAATTATAAATTATAAAAATGAAAATTAAAGGCAGCACAAACTGAGGGGAAAATAAAAAGCTGCTTTTTCACACTTTCTTCATTATTATATTTTCATTTTTAAAATAAACTATTTATGTATGGTAAATCAAAATGTCAGTGAATGAACCCTAACCAGCAGTATGGGGTAAAAAATCCTATTGCATTGTGCACAAAAGAAAATTTCAAACATTTTCTTTACCTCCCACTCATATTCTTCACCAGATTTTGTATCCAGTTGTGAGTATTCCTTCTCATCACAGATCATCAAACATTCTCAAAATTTTTTGCAGTGTCAGCATATGCTTCACACCGCATGAGATATTACCTTGAGAAATCGAGGCACATGCATCATCATCCATGATGATTAGAGAGATACTGAGGACCAGGAATTTTTTCCCATGCCTGGCAGGCAATGGTAATGACCTCCAAAGGCTTCAATTGTTGCCATAAATTAGTTTAGAATTTAAACAGGCAGGAAAAGTTAAATTGTCATGTGATAATGGTAAAGTGTTCCCTGTCAGATCATCAGATGATAATGCCCACTGCTTAAGTATTAAACAGTTTGAAATAAAAGATATGAAATAATAATCAATCTCATGCAGTCAAGAACAGTAGCTATTGATTATGACACTAGGATACCTGAAAATACATTGATGTACCAGAAAGAAGTGCCAGTTTAACACTCACGAGTCAAAGACATTGGCATTTTCAAACAATTGGGTGACACTGAGGAATATAAATATAAGTTCTTAACAGATGTTGGAAAACCAAATAAACAGAGTTCCCCAAAATAAAAGAGTATTGAAAAAATACTGTTTAACTGTGAGTAACTTTGTGCTTACTCTGCTCATATGATAATGCACTTTATTGACCTTGTGTTGCATTTTGCTGTGAAATAGAAAAAAAATAAACAAAATTTGAATGGACTCGAAAATAAGCCTATGCCTCTGCATCATGTAAATTCAAAGAAAATTAATCTAACTCAGATATACATAAATCAGCTACAGTCATGGCAAGTGAATTTAGAGAGTCTGTGAAAAACAAGCCCATCTCAGTGCAACACCAACTAAATCAAGCAGTGGCAAAGAGAATTGAAAAAAATACAACTAGCTAACTAACATCAGTTTAGAAAACCATCATATTCTTTGGGAATTAGAATTTCGCACTCAAACACACCACAAAGATGGCAGTCAACATCGTGAAAGAAAAAGTGACCAGGGATTTTCAAGAACTTTAAAAGTTTCATTGGTGATAACATTTGAAGGAGCAAATGAAGAGTGCAACAAGAAATGTAACATATCAACCAAAGCTATTCATAATAAATTAATATCTTGTTTTGTAAACTTTATCTGTGATCACATTTTTCGAGCAAGAATTTTTTGAATGAAGAGTCACTCAAAGTCTGAGAGGATTTTCTAAAATTTGTTGCAAGTACAAGTGTATCTGGTTAAGCAATCGTTAAGCTCATTACAGAACCAGTCAGTAACATGGATTTGGACACGTCTTTATGCAGATAAAAATGTTTATCATTTATTTATTGATTTAAATTTAAAATCTGGTACTGTATTTTTCTATCAAAAGTTGATGTGGAGTATAAGTCAAATTGGCTAATTTTCCAATTCTTCTTTCCTTCATTCATGGATAAGTCTATTTAGAGTGAAAGATGAGGCTATATCCAATATGGTAGTTAACCAAACTTTTAATCAATCAGAACAATACATCAAATCCTTTATAACACCATTGCATCACATGGTTGTCTACTTAATATTAATGAGCATTTCGTGCATATTGGTGAACTACTTTAAGAGATAATCTTCTGGATAAATTGGGTGTTGAATAGCTTTTCAACATGTTTGTAGAAATATTTAACACAAACTGAAAATGTCATTATTGGTTCTGATATCGAAAGCCTGGTGTCTATTTTTAGTTACTGCATGACATTGATGATCAGTGGACATTCGTGTGTCATTTGTGTTGTGTTCAATCAGCCACTTTAAAAAGCCAAATGTGTCAGTTTTATCTGTCTTAGATACATTTTAATTTGATTTTGAGATATTACAGCCACTCAAATTCAGAAGTTCAACTCTCAATCTTATTTTTTATAACAAAAGTCAACATTCAGATCGTTTCAAGTTGACAGATATTTGAGGTTCACACCTAAGTCAACATAGAGGTCAATACACTCAAATGTTCTCTGATTGGATAATATGGTACACGCACACACCATCAAAAATCCACATGACAACCACTGCATACCAGTGAAAGACAGGGAGAAACATAAATGTAAAGGCAGCGATTATCAGTTGTGATTTGTTTGGCCTTTAGTCTCAGCTGTACAGTACTAAATCCATAATACATGATGTATTGAATGAGCACATATTCATACAATTTATCCTCAATCTTAGCCCACCTAGCTTTGCAGCTATAATTTAACTTCTGGGTTTTCTTTGTGGTTCATGAGATATCCTTTGCTTTACATTAGTCTCCAACACAACTTTTGCTGATACCATATTTCCTGTGTGCAGCCACAAATTTTGTTTAGCAAACATAACAACTTCCAGTTTAAATGCTCCCATGTATGACTTGCATGACTTTACTGGAGGTATTCTGACATGAGGCAGAGAATGTGTTGAGGGGTATTTATAAATATAATTAGAATTGAAAAGGAGAGATAGAACGTAATTGGTGAGCATGTGCTTATTATTGAATGGATAATTTTGAATGCTTCAGTCAGCACATTAATGGTGAATTGCTCACCCAATCGACAAACCTTCCTGGCAATAATTTCTGTAATCTATTTCAAATGAATAATTCTACAGTTTATTTCAGAAAATAACATACTTTGGCATTTTTTATTTTTTCATTAAAGTAATTTCAATGGCATTATCCATAAATAAATCATCTTGAAGTATAAGTCAAAGCCCAGACTTCCTGGAGAAAAGTATTGACTCACACGGTGAAAAATACAGTAAATTAATATCACTTAATAAGTATTGAAAATAATTATGTTTTACTGCTTTTCTAATTATACTCATAAACTACTTGTCTTGGTGTCAGTGTCAATCACATATTGATCTAGACATAGAAATAATTTTTATACTTTAAGTTATATTTTAACTGGCATAATAGTATATCTGTCATTATTTTTATTTTTATGTAATTATGCATTTTCTATAAAAATGAATAATGTATTTAAAGCAGTAATAATAATATTTTTTTTTATTTCAAGTTTTTAATGTAGGAATTTTATATTAGGTAATAGTTTGTTTGAAATTGCTGACTGCGCATCTGGTGGTGATAATAGGAACAGTGAATAGACTATCAAATTTCTTAATTTATCCCTGACAAAACAAGCTATGTCAGATGTGAAAATAGCAAAAAATCTGTCCAGAGATGCCCAACAAGGTATGTATCATGTTACATCATCACATGGTTCAAAAACATGGATATCAAACAGTAAACTTATCAGAAATATTTTACTGCCAATTTTCAAACATATTTCACTAGTGTTTAGTATATCAGAACCAACATAACTCAGGACAGCATTTTCAGTGTTTGAGGATATGACAAAAATATTTAACCCAGTATAATTGGAAATGTATCATGCATTCATCATTTTATCTCCATTTATAATCCTCATGTAAAAATACAAAAAAAAAACAAATGTAACACAAAGATGTTGCTGAAATCATAAGCAGCAATTTTTATTTTTTCAGTGAATTATTTGTGTGGCATAAATAAGGAAGGTTATATGCATTTACAGTGATGACTAGTCTTTCATAAACAAAAGACTAAAGAGAAAGCAGATTGGACCTTTGTGCAATATTTTATCTTTAAAAGCGTTTTTTAAAAAAATTCTATTTCTATTATAAAATATTTTCTCTATGAAATTATTTATACCATTGCAAAAAAATAATTAAGAGATTAGTCAGGTTTATGGTTTCTTCTTTATAAACTGAACCAGATAAGTGGGTTTTATCCAGGTGACCTACTCTCAAACTAAAACCTGGTGAATCAGCTTGTTAGATACACGTGGAATCAATTGCTTAACTAATGCTCTATCCCTTCAATGTGAAGTCCACCATTCTTTATTATGTAAGCTACTCATATACTCTTCATGTTTGAGACATGACAATTAAGTTCCAAGACAAAATTATGCACATATATGGGAAGTACTATTGCTAACAATATAGATGGCCTGTTTTTACCATCCCTCCACACATCTACTGCATGGAAGATGGGCTACACTGAGATTGAGGAAAGGCAGGGCTGCTTCTTGAAGAAGGCATCCAGGGTTGTATGCGTTACCTGGAACTTATTTTCTTGGAGAATTTCTCTGTAACAGATGTCATTCCTCACAATTCTATCATTCTGCTGTCATGATCTAAATGTAGGTTATTCTCAGTATAAAACTCCACTGATTCTGTGATCATATTGATGCCCTCAGTCATTGTTGAGCTGATTTTCTTTTAATTTAAGTCTCTTCTGTAGCAGTGTTGTCAGCATCCTCATGCAAGCACTATTGTTCCAACTCCTGCAAATCCTCATTGGTCAGGCTGTTCTTGTGAAACTGTAGTAACTTCTCTACATCACCAATTTTGATTTCATCCATTCCTGTTTGGTTAGCGAGCTTAATGATTTCACTAGGGATTGAGGGACTTAAACCATACAAAATTGTTGCATACTTTTGGCCATAACATTCACCAGGCACCATTCATCCAAATGGTGGGGACCTCCTCCCAGGCTGCTCTATTATTAATGGCTTTAATAATTTTAATACATTTCCAGAATTTCCTAAGTGACTGCTTATCTTTACCAACAGTTGCCTCAGCCAGCTGTTTGAAGCTGCATCAAAAGTATCACACATTGAAATTGGATATAAAACACTGGTCCATTGGTTATATCAGAAACATCATGTTCAGCAGATATTGTACTACTTCCATGGGTATGCAAGTCTGGAGGCTATGAAGGTTCTCTAGTTGGCACCTTGTCCATTGGTGAGCACCAACAGTGCTTTCTTACAGTAATGCATCACTGCTAGAAAATGTTGATTGTCATCCAGGTCTTTGTGTGTGATTTCCAGGTTACAAATAGATCCTCTCTGGAACCTCCCCCTAATCACTCATAGTTTTTCTGAATGGTATATAACATGGGTTTCAGCTTGAAATATTCTGAAGCATTAACTCCAAGTAGAGTGTGAAGGAGTCTTTGGTGGCCTTGAAACCTGATGCACACTCCTCTTCTCAGTGGATAAAAATGGGTGAAGACGTGTGTTTCCAAAAAAGGCCTGTCTCATACATTAAAGGAAAACTGAGGAGGTTAGTTGCCTTGCTTGATGATTGCTTTGAGTGTGATGGGGAATTCACAGGCTGCTTGTTTGTCAGAACTTGCAACTTTTCCACCAATGCTGATCTTGTGCAAGTTACTGCAATGTTTAAATCAGTCAAACCACCCTTAGCTAGTCATGAACATCTCCATTATTGATCCCTTGCCTTCTCGCCCTTCCAGGTAGATAAAGATGCTCCTAGCCTTCTCCATGATGATAAGTTGGCTTAAAGGCGTATGGTACTGCATTTGATCTTCCACCCACGTGCTTAGCCTGCTCACCATCTTCTCCAACAAACAGTTCCTTGCACAAGTTAACCTTGTAGAAGTTAACATAGCTGCAATCCTGGCAGAAGCTTTAGTCTTGTTTACATTCTCCAGAATCAATTCTAATGGTCGACGTAGTTAAGTTTAGATAACAACCCACATCTGCCTGGAGCTCACATGCTTTTACCCATCTCAGCACATTTATTTTCACATCCTAAATAATGCTCTCTCTTAATACTTTAGGCACATTACCAGCAACAACACTTACAGATCTCTCTCTCTTCAGACATTTTTGGATCAAAAATATGTTAATCAACAATACAAAAATGAGGAATAAAGAGAGGAGTGAAGTGTGGCTGACTCTCTCTGAGCTGGCAAAATCTCTCACTAAAGGCAATGAGCCTTGACTGATGTTTACTAGGGCAGGTCGATGTTGACACAGGAGTGTGAGTAAGCAATCAGTAGTTGCATTTCCATGTATAATACGTTAAAATCACAAATATATGAGTTTAACTTGAATATCTTTTTGCGGATTTTGAAATAACTGTTTAATTTTACTTTTTCACTAGTGTTTTCGGTGCATGTAACCATTTTTTTTCAACTGTCCTTGTCTTGCTATGCTTTAAAAGTCAATGTTACGGACCACTGCGTGTCCAGCCCCCTATTATATATATATATTTATAGTTTAAGGACGGTTCTCTGTGTTTATTTTAGAAAATATACGGTGTATTGCCTTGCGCCGACGGCGGACTGGAATCTTGCTTATAGTGTCATTGCGAGGCCGTGTTTTGCATAGTAACTTACTCTGTAATAATAATTATTTTAGTGAGTGTTTCTATTATTATCATCGGAAAAAGGGGGGAGGATTATGAGTATATTACAAGCTGAAGACAAGAGTTTGTAACATCATTAATTTATATATCAGATTTTAATATTGAATTTAATTACATTTAAGGTTGTCTGAGATATTTTTGAAAAAATGCCGAAAGTGAAAACAACGCCGCTAACAAGAAAGAAAAGTGAAGAGAAATATGGCGGTGGTCCTTGTGATTTAGTGCTCACAGATCCCAGCACCTACAGACAATTGATTCAATATTATTATTATCTAGAATGTGCCGATCCCTGTGCAGATTTTTGGGCTAAAGTGCAGCATGTTACCAGGGACTTGAAATCAATTTGGTTGTCTGTGAATCCAAGATTACCATTAATTCATGAAAAATCCATTGACAGAAAAGTTAAAGATCTCTTTGTGACTGTGAAAGACATAAATCGCAAGCATGCTAAAGCAAATGCTAAGCGTAATCTGGATTCTAAGTTGGACAAACTCTTTGATATATCAGCCTGTTCCTGTCCTCTGGAAATTGTGCCTTGCAACGATTCTAGGATATATTGCAAAAAAGACAAATGCACAAAAGAACACATCATCTGCGTTTGTCCAGCAGCTGCAAAGGTGCCAATTGAAGAAAGAGCATATCTTCGAGATCAGCGTTCAAAAACAGGACCCAAGGGAGCATTTCAGATGTCTTCGGTGGACATATCTGCTGCCAAAAGAGATAGGAGAGCTAAACTGAGAGAGCAACATGTCTTATCTCAGGAGGACATTGAATTAGCAGGACCTTCTACACAGCCTACAGATATCCCTGAACAATCAAATTCTGAGGTTCGTGTTTTTTTTTCTTTGCCTTAGTATATATGAACTAAACGATCATTACCTTGTATGCTATGTTAGTATTTCGAATCACAACTACTTCATGCAAAAATTAATGCATTTTTTCTTGTATCTTAATCTGCTGAAGAAGTAATATTCCCTATCTAATCTTTTGTGATTCTTATATTTTCAGGGAGATGAATGGCAGCCTAACAGGAGGACTTCAGGAGACTACAACCTTCTCAAGTTTCCCAGATATGCTATGGAGCTTGTCAGAGCTGAATGTTCCTCCAGTCTTGGGGCAGCTCTTGGTAATGCCTTGCTCTATGACATCAAACACCTATTGAGGCCAGAGGTTGACATTAATCAAATCTTAATTGACAAGTGTAAGTTAGACAGGGCTAAATCAAAAGTAAGAGTAATTAGTGAAGAAGTTGAGTCAGAGACGAAGACACACCTCGTTTGCATGGGTGTAGATGGAAAGCTTGATGATAAAACCTTGACATATAAGGAAACAGAAGCGCAAGAAGGGGGAAATGTTCTCAAAAAGTGTGTTGCTACAGAACATCATCTCACATTCACATATGAAGATGGAAAATCTCCAGGCACCTATTTGACCCACAGAACAATACCTGTTGTAGGTGCTACTGGCGATGTTCTTGCTCAGGAAGCATTCAGTGTTCTTCAAGAATATGACAGCCTTGAGAGTATACATGCTATTCTTCTTGACAATACAGCAACAAACACTGGTTCTAAGAGTGGTTTGGTGGTAAAGCTAGAAGAAATTCTTGGGAGGAAGCTGCACACAATTGGCTGTGCCCTTCATCAAAATGAACTTCCACTAAGAGCCCTATTTAAAAAACTGGATGGAACAACAACTGGCCCAAGAAGCTTCAATGGACCCCTTGGGAAAAGGTGCTTAGAAGATATTCATGGTGAACCACAAGTACAGTTTGAGCCAGTTCAAACACCAATTACTGATGAGTACATTCCAGATGAGGTACTGAAGGATCTCAGTCATGATCAAAGGCTTCTCTATGAATATTGTAAGGGTATCGGAGTGGGAAGAGTAGATGATAGATGGGCAGCCTGGAAAATAGGTCCACTCAACCATGCACGATGGTTAACACTTGCTATACGACTTCTTTGTCTATACACACGAGACAACAGTCCAAACAAGAATCTGACAAAATTAATCCAATACATCGTCAAGGTTTATGCTCCCTCATGGTTCAGCTTAAAGATGTCCTCTAAACTACATGATTCACCTCGCATTCTTTTCTCTACCATCAACCACTTGAAACTGATTCAGTTTGATGATGTGAGACGCATTGTAAAACAAAATATTCAGGGGAATGCTTTCTGCCTGCTACCTGCAAACTTCCTTTACGCCATGGTGAAAGATGATGATGACCAGATCAGAAATCTTGGACTTCACACAATTCTTACTCTCAGACGCAGGTATTGTTTGCAAAATTTGTTATTCTAGATATTTTTATTTTCAAAATAATATATTAAGATTTGAACAGAATACTTAGGCAACGTCTGTGGAATTTTTATATTTCGAATTTTCAGAGCAAAAATAATAAGGAAATAGTTTTGATTATTAGGCCGATATTATTAATATACATTTTTTTTATTTCCAGAATGAACAGCAGCCAAGAAATGGAAAAGAAAATTCCTCCAGTGAACTGGGACGCTGACACCTGGCCAGAGCTTATTGACCTTCCTGACGCTGGTACAATGGAGCCACCAACTACACAACACTTTTCTGATGAGGAAATCCAGACCTTCATCAACAAGAGCACAAAGCCGGATATTCCAAACCTACCATGTCATTCTCAGAGCGTTGAAAGGAGTGTAAAGTTAGTGACAGAAGCTTCTCATTCAGTGTATGGGTTTGAGGCCCGACACAGATCTATCCTTACGAAACTGCTGAGCAGGAAAATGCGTCCAGTGTTTATGTCAAAAGGACATTATTCTCAGTCATATGATCATTTATATTCCTAGTTTTATTGGGTCATTATGGAAATATATTGTTCTCTTTTCCAAATGTTATGTAACTTATGATAAAAAATATAGAATATGAAATAAACTTGAAACACAATTAAACTTTAATCGCAAATCCGCAAGCGGAACATTAACCTAAAAGCCTAATTTTTTTTTTATTGTGTACTACTTGAATAGATGCAACTACTGTATACTTACTCATATTGCGATTTTTAAAAAAGTTGAAAATCGACCTGCCCTAATGTTTACATATGTCGCTCTCATTGGCTGGGCGAACATAAACAGGGTTCACAAGTTGGTGAGCTGTGAACATTCTGACACATAACCTTTGGATTTTGGATTTTAAAATAAATATTATTATTATTATTATTATTATATTATTATTATTATTATTATTATTATTATATTATATTTTTTTTAGTTTTTAAAATGTTTCTCTCCAGGATCAAGAGTGCTGTAAGAATAGTGCTAAGGAGGTGTTGCTGTATAAAAATGAAGCTTTATCTCATTCTCATACATTTCAGTAGTAGTATGCACATTTTCAAAGCAGATGGAAAGATGTGGAAAATTATGAATGATCCTGATGCCCTTCAACCAGCAAAAATACAAAAATAAATTTTAAAGTACTAATCACACACAGAGAGAGTGAGACTGCACAAATATGACAAAGTAAAGAGTTACTGCCATAAAACTATTAAACTAGTTTTTTTATATACATTTATTCAATGCATATCTCTCTTTAACTACCTCATTGGATAATTTATATTGTAGTTTGTCACTTGATAGACTAATATAATAGCAAAATATTTATAATAATGGTTAAGAAGGTCACATGCAAAAGAAAAACAAAATTAACACAGCAGAGCAAAAACAATGGTAAAATATTGCATATTCTAGTCAAGTGTGTGCTGTACCAATACTTCAGCTTTCATAACCAAACTGCTGCCAAATATAAAGATCAGAATAAATTATTCTCACTCAAATAGGGTGCTACAGTTATGGACCACTAGATTGCCATGGTTGAGGGCTCAAGATCTAATCTCATTGAGACCAGTTTGGCATACCTGTATAGCATGTTTTCTTTTTGCTCTTCATCATTAGTTAGCTGTGTGAGCTTCTTCCAGGTTCTCCAATTTCCTGCCAATTCTAAAACATGAAAAATTCTACTAAAGCACTCACTGTCAAAGTTGAAAGTGACAGGTCTTTTGTGGCACATGAATGGCAATGATTCTTAGAAGACAACTATGACATCCATGCACCCTCACCAGGGTTGTCTTCCTTCTAGATATTAGTGAACAATACAACAACAAATATCACTCAAATTTAAAAAAAAAAACAAAACAAAAAACTCTACTATGCTATCTGGAAATTAAAGTAGTCTGTTTAAACCAAAGCAACACCAGAAGACTGTATGTCCTATAAGTTTTAATGGGAGTGCAATAATTTTCAAAAATTGACTTATGCATAAAAACAATATATTTTGTGAAAATTGCCATTTTTTAACAAATACATGTACAACTACCAGCTGGTGTTTCCACAGTTCCTCTCTTAAGATAGTTTAAGTAAAACCACTGTAGCCAAGTTACTCTTATACTCTAAAAATGTAAATCTGTACATGTTCACAAATGTTCTCTAAAATCAAAAGTCCATGAAACTGTAGCTTACATATAAACTTGTTTAAAATCACCCCCACTCTCTCTCTCTCCCTCCTAAAGATGTTGTATTGCTTGCATATGAATATTTGCTTTGAATAATATTGACAGCTAGAACTGGATATGAATAAATAATAATGACAGAGTTTGGGGTTTCTCAAAGTGACTTCATAAGCAAACATCCCCACATGATAAAAGCCAACCGTTTAATAAATTAAGACGTGTATTCATTATATAATGCATGAATTGCAGTGTTAAGTTCTACATTAGAAATTCTGTATATATGAAGATTAAAACTAAATTTTCACAATAGCATTCCTCTCAGGTTAAATTGTTAGTAACTTCATATCCATAAAATACAACATAAATTTTATAGTATTTAACCATCTGGTTTATCTTTATGCAGAAGTAATCTTCTATCAAGCATATTAAGATTCACAACATTTGAGCAAAAAGTAATAAAAAGAAAAATGCATTTTCTATTAGTGTGGGTGCTAATGACAGACTTTTGTCTGACAAAAATCTGTACTACCCAGACTCGGTTTAATTGAAAATCAAAACACAGTCAGTTCTTAATGATCTAGTCTTGAATATGTTTACCAGCTATGCTTCTGGCTTCTGTCACAGAGAAAGTATCTGTCTAAAGAACTTTTCCTCATAGAAGCCATTGAATTTATTTGAGAAATATAAATGATTTATCTTGATAAGCATCCAATAACAAGTTGCAAATATAAAACGCAATTTGTACACAGTTGCAGATATAAAATGATACTTATACATTAGAAACTATCATGCTGTTCATATCAACAATAAAACATTTTTAAAAATAAATATTGATGAGAATGTTAAAATTAAGAATTTCAAAAAATCATCTTTTTATACTAAAAAAGAACTAGTATATAGGTAGTGCAAAAATAAAAAAAAAGTAAAAATTATTTTGTTTCGTGTTTGTCACTAATTTCAATATAATAGTAGTAACTCTAGCAAAATTATAAACCTACAGTATTAACTCCTTTTAAAGCAGCTGAGAATTATGCTTAACTGAGAATGGATAATGCATGCAACAAAATTCAGACATCTCTCAATGAGCACCAGGTCAGTTTTGTCCAGTGTTCAAAGTTGCTGCCCACATCATTATACCATAATCACCCTGTTGAACTGTGAATTACAAGCAAGATTCCTGAAATGCCTAACTAACCTTTCTCCACACCAATGTTCATCCATTTAATGTAAATTGACAAAACTAAGAATTATCAGATAAAAGTCCAAATACCAGTGGCCAATGGATTATTTCCTAGGCCCTTAAAATCTACACTTCACACTGCCTTTTGTAAGCAGGGGGTTTGCAGAGCCATGCATCCATTGCAGCCCAGTTTATGCTAATGTTAAGCCCTATGTTTTGACACCTTTACATTATTAGCAATGCCTGCAATCCTTATTCATGAAATGAACCTCATTTAAAAAACAAGGAATTTTTTGGTTCCTTCTGTAACCACTGGTGAATGTCCTGGCTAATGGTTACCTTCCATATCTAAAAAGCTGTGGAGCCTTTCATTGCAGAAGGTAATGGAAACTCACTGTGCTTATCTTTGACATAAACTTTAATGCATTCTGCTTCATCAGCAGCTAATCTGCACCATGATAAATGCCAAAGACGAATACTTATAATACCAGTATTAATCTCCTAACCAAAATCTGATTCAATGCCTTGACTCACTAACCTTCAAAAGAGAACTATAATTCCAAAGCCAGTAAGCCCTTTTTGATTACAATATTTACAGTCCATTCTTAAGAGAAGATACCATTTTAAAAGTTTATTTTTAAGGAGAAAAACCTATTAATCTCAATTTAAAACTATTTCAAAATGAAAACACAATATTCTCTCTGAATACCTTCTGGGTTTTAATTCCAAAGCTTTAAAATGTTATTCAAAAACAAAAATTAAAATAAAAACAGAACCCCCCCCCCCTTATCTTCCCACTCTGGTTAGATTTAATAAAAATAAAAAAATGGCCTAAGCTTTCTCACCCCTTATAGCCTCTTAAGGACACACATAGAGAAAACTCTGTTCTAGAGGGTTCAGCCTGGATAAACCTACCTCTCCTGAGCGTATTAGATTATGAAGGAATTGGGTAGCCCACTGCTCTCGCTAGGATGAGGTACACTAACACTAAAAAATAATACAGGTCGAAATAAGACCTCACTTATAAACAGCTGAGGCGGCCGGTCGTGGAACCGACCCAGCTCCCACCACACACTTGCAACTTCACACACATACCCCAACAATTGCACCACACCCCCTCTCAAAAAAGTATATATTTTAGCATTTCTTTTCTTTCTTCTCTCCAAGATTTACTGAAATTAATGCATATCAATTCAAAATTTTATCCATATTGATGTTTTCTACTGAAATGTAATTTTAGAAATATTTATCTAGTTATATAAATAAAATATTATAAGATTTTTAATAAAATTTGTAAGCTAAATATACTGACATACCATAAAAATGCACAGACCTATAACCTATTAATTTTTTTAAAACTTAGATTTTATAATCTGTTTGCAAATTGAACACCAAAAATATAATGGCATGTTTCTACTGGAAACTTTTCAAAAATATATATATATATATATATATACAGCAAAAATTTGAAATATTACTTTATATGTTTACAAATATCAAGAAAAATTTAAATATTGGATTAGCAAGACAAGGCTATGCAGTTTAAAATGAATGTTTAGAAATTATGTAAATATTAAACAATCTCAGAAACCTAATGTAATGGCTGTAAACTGCAGAGTGATCAGAAAGTAACTATGCAGTAGAGAATATTTGTAATCATTTTTGATTCCTCTCCTTGTGCTTTGTTGTTTTGTACTGTAGATCCCAAAATAACCAACAGATGGCAGTTCTGTGTGAGTATTTGTATTGTAGTTCCCAAAATGACCAACAGATGTTGGAAGTAAATTTTCAAAAGTGACATGTAATTTTTGTGTAATGGTTGTTTCAAACGCCAAACGAATCTTTCTCATCAAGAGAGTGTACGCGAATAATGGTAAATACACCACAATAGTTCAAAATGAGTTCTTAGAAGAATTTCCTGATGCAAACTTATGAACAGAAATGCTGTTGTGTAATGGTTGTTTCAAACGCCAAACGAATCTTTCTCATCAAGAGAGTGTACGCGAATAATGGTAAATACACCACAATAGTTCAAAATGAGTTCTTAGAAGAATTTCCTGATGCAAACTTATGAACAGAAATGCTGTGAGGGCACTGATTAGAAAATTTGAAGGTACTGGTTCAGTTGAGGATTATCAATGATCAGGTGGACCAAAGGTGTTGGACGCAGTGAAGCTATCAAGGATTTCAGACACAATGCTTCAGAGCCCTTCAAGATTGTTCAACAATCGAATGTTTCATATGGGAGCACACATAATGCTTTAAAGGAGTTAAATTACAATTTTTACCTGTATAAAGTGAACACTGTGCACGAATTTAAAGATTCAGACCATGCTAAGCGAGTTGAATATTGCAACTGGTCCAAGAATTTTATTGATGTAAATGGCGATGACATATTGGATAAAACATTTTTCTTTTATTAATGCTGGATTCATCTCTCTGGATATGTTAAAAGTCAGAAATATCAGAATTTGGTCCACTTCTAACCCTCATGAAATGTTTAAGAAACTGCTTCATGATGAAAAGATCGGAGTATGGGTGGCTTATCAAGGAAACGAATTATTGGGCCTATATTTTTTTTTTTAAAAAAAAATCATCAATTCAGAGCATTATTGTAACGACATACTGTATCCTTTTAATGGTGAGTTAGATGAAGAAGAAATCAAAGACGCCTACTTCCAGCAGGACAGAGCCACTGCTCACACATCTGCTTAATCGATGAAACTGCTGGAAGAAGTGTTCAGTGATCGGCTGGTATTGAAATGGATTTGGCCTGCACGTTCTCCTGACCTCACACCCCCCGGACTTTTACCTGTTGGGAACAGTGAAAGTGAAGGCCTTTGAAAACAATCCCCATTCCATCGATGAACTGAAGCAAAATGTCATCAATTTCATCAGAAGAATAGCATCTGAAGAATTGCAAAACATTTTTGAAAAAAATGGAAAAAACATGTTGCTGGGGCTCATTTTCTGAATTTACTGTAATACATAGTTTATTGTAAGAGTTAATGTATTGAAATAAAAACATAATAGATTTTTCACTGCATAGTTACTTTTTGATCACCCTGTAAAAGAACATTTTTTTTCATTTTAAAATAGTGATGAAAAGATTAGGCATTATTAAACTCTGTTTGCACTATCAGACATACTTTAAGCAATTCACATTTTCATTTTATACAATAATCATATCCTCACAGAAACAAGCAAAAAATATTAAGAGATATCTTTTTAAAAAGATTGTTTCCTAAAAAAAAAAAGACCTGAATATAATTGGAATTTGAATAAAAATCTAGATTCAGCAAAATATCTCTAAAGTCAACCATTAGTCACTATGAGTCAGTAATATGGTTTAAGTATTACTTCACCACAGTGAAGTAGATCCATTACTTGTAATATCATCACTGCATGAAATGCTTCCTTAAAGGGTTCATGGAATCTGAAATAACTTTCTGTCCATAGATAATTAATAAAATATTAGTACATTGCAATGATGTGGATGCTAACCCAATGCTCTTCCCTAGTAAGAATTTGGCTAATGTTTCAATGGTAAGCAAACATGCTAGACATGTTGCATTCTAGGCTTTTATCACCATTTCTGCTGTTATAAAATTAGCAATGTTTTGGTAAACATTTCCAGCTGTCATTCTCAGAATATTCCTAATAAGACTGTTAAGGTTACTGAAAGATAGCATTCATTAACCACTGAGGATAATGATCCTCATGATAGTTATAAATCTTGATTTTTTGATAAAGACTAAATTGGAATTCATGTCTACTGTTTGGTAATCAATCATCACCTGCTGAGCCTCCAATGCATCAACAGGCCATAAATATAAATATGTTTAATTAATAGTGTAATAATATTAAATTTACAATTTAAAAAGCACATAAAGTGGATCGTACCAATATTTATACAATATGGAGATTCAGCATTAACACTTTGCATTGTGGGAGTTTATTCATAAGTATTGGTAGAAAGAAACATTTTTACACCATAAATTCTACTTTAATTCTATCATAGTCTAAAGAATGAAGGACGCATAATATGCCGTAATCTTACCAACAGCAAATGTCATTTAGCTATACTGCTTACAGAGAAACCATAAATATAATTATGCTATTTCTGGAATGCCTCACATCAATCACTGCAGCTTCCTTGTTAGGTAATTGCCATTAATTTGCCATCACAAGGCAACAACATCACAATATTTTTTTTTTTTTTCACTTTTTTGTTTAAAATCATGCTGAGTTGTAGTAATTATGACAACTAACTTTTACAAAATACAAAATCTTTCCAACAAATCTTAAAATAAAACATGCCCAACTGAATGTGCACTAGAAGCCTAACTTATCTTTTAAGTAGGAGATTCAGGTGATGTGTGCTAACCACAGTAATGTTCATAGGAATTTCCACATCACAAAATCAATTTCCATAGCAAAATGTTATGATACCACAGTGTATGCCATCTATAAAACTGTGGTTCATTATTCCTCTAGTGAATTCTTTATAAAAGTCAACCAATGATATACTAGCCAATTCATTAAAAATGTGAAAACATAAAATAGTATTTAAAAATATTTAAATTTCTACATGCACAAAATATTTTAACCCAAGCACTACCTTCTTAAGCCATATTCTACCAAATTATATTTTGAAAAATTATTAAATTTGGCTGATGCTTAGGATTAGGGTATAATGTATGGTTGTGATATAGCTGCAGCCATAGTTTGGTCAATGTTGGGTCTGGATTGAGAAGATGTCTTGGCCCATAGTACAGTCTCTCTCATTCTTCCCCACCAGCCTGTTCCTTCATAGGTTTCCTCTATACTTCTAATACTAAGAGTTTTGGTAAAGTTTCTTCTGGATTTTTTTTTTTCAATCTAAAATGTGTTATACTTATGGCCAGCTTATCTGGTTATGGACAGTGCTGAAGTTTCCATGCATTTTACTGTATCTACACCAACTAAAAAAACAAATCCTTAGATTCTTTATAAAAATTTCTAAATAGTCACAATTCATAAATTTATTTGGTCTTTGAATTATCAGTCTTTAAACTACCTTACATCCATATATATCCAAAAATGGCAGTGTTTGTTGACTAATATCAAAATTAATTTCATTTCTGAATAATTTATATATGAAGTTGGAGTTGTCACAATGATTTAGCTTAATTATTTCAAGGGAAAAACAAAATATGTAAAAGTAGATCCACTTTTGATATTCATTAAAAAAAAAATATCTGCTGGAGATTAATTAACATTTATCAAAATCTAGTAACAAAAGAAAATGCAAATGAACATTTGATTAGCTGACTGACAGACATTACTAACAGAGAGTGTTATTTTTGCACTTTTTTGAGTCAACAACTAAAGTATTAAAATAGTATAACCAACATTAGTTGAGTTAGTGCACACAACACCCTTGGTATTCAAAAATGAATTGTGTATTTTAGTTGCACTTGCAATATTAAAAAAAAAAAATTTGCATTCTCTTTAAACATTGAGTTTGATAACTAAAACTTCAC
Source organism: Nautilus pompilius (assembly GCA_018389105.1). Lineage (NCBI taxonomy): Eukaryota > Metazoa > Mollusca > Cephalopoda > Nautilida > Nautilidae > Nautilus > Nautilus pompilius. The sequence goes on from JACATO010000047.1 coordinate 929,244, forward strand.
TTTGCCCAAACATCATATTTGTAGACTTTGATAACATCTTCACATGAACACTAATTATTTATGAATGACCTGCAGGTAGTGGAAAATATGTTCTTGCTGATAGTTTCTTATTCCACTGGCATGAAAAAAATGGTATAATAAATGAGTGTATTATGCCATATTATAGATCCACCAATCACAGAAAATGAATGTACTGTCAAAATCTATAAGCAGAGAATGTATACTTTTTGCATCGTCAATTTTTTGCATTTATTTTATAATTTCTTGAGCATGATGTGAAAACAGGAAGTTAAAATGTTTATATATTCACAAAATAAATAGATAGTAAAATATATATGTAAATAAATAATTGTAGAAGAAAGAACAAAATATTTTTTTTTTATCAAATGGAGATGATGATAGTGGATCAGTTGAAAAAATTCCGTCAGAAAAGTTTATTTCTTTAAGTTATTTTAAATCCAACGATATATTTATTTTAAAAAAATTTTTTTAAAAATGCAGATCAAATAATCTTTTTTATACTGTAAATTTCAAATTTTTTGCAGTTTTAATGGCATGAATTTCACAATTTTAGCTTTTAATGAAATTAGAATGGCCACAAAAATGTTGGTTTTTCCAAGAATGAAAAATTTCTACATAGTTATCATACCTTGTAAACAGTACAGATGTTGGTACAAGTTTACCTACATAAAATATGAGTATTAAGAGTGAAAAAAAAAATGTTTATTTTTCACTGTTTACATTTTATTAGTGCATTTATTTGATATTTTGTTCATACATATTCATCGGTTGCTTTATCTTTGCAGTTTTTAGATATTAAAAAAAAAAAATTTAAATCTTGCATAAATTACGTTATGCCAGCACAATGATCCAGTAGTAGATTACTAAACAACTAAAGTTGAGGGTATGAGTTTGAATACTGGTCAGAACTGATTTTGTTTGGCATAGTTTCTTCTTGCTCTTCACCATCTGTGTACACAGTTTATAATAAAAGCTCTGGATTCCTTTTACATTTTTAAAAATGAAAAACTTCTAGTAGGGATTTTCTAGCCACATCTGGTGGATGTTTTGTAGCTAACCCTTAGCTGACTTGCACTTTTATCACAGCTCAAGAGCCACCCCCCCCAACCTTATCTAAGCAACTTGTTTGTCACCATGACTACCCCAAGCCTTTACCCTTCTAGCTCAACACTACTGTGAGATGTCTTTAACCTCTAAGTCAGGACAATAGAGATCCACAAAACAAAGCAAGCAAATGTCAGCCTTGGGTAAGAATTACTAGTACTTGTTGTATCAGTATAAATCTACAATTGTTTTAAAAATCATCTGTAGCCTAAGCCTGAATCAAACAGCATAGCTTTCAATCCAACAAGTTCACAAGACAAAAATAAGATTATATTCTGTAATCAGTCAGTCGACGCCATCCAATAATAAAAATTTTAAGCAAAAATGTCGCGCTTTACAGAATAACCAAGGTATATTTTGTAAAAAACAAGTATGTGTCCTAGTTTGAGTAAATTAAAGATAAATCAACTCATCTGATGTAAAAGCTGAAAGTTCTGCAAAGTAGTTATTAACACCTAATTTGTTTTATTGTTATACCAAATAGGAATCTCTTTCAGATTAAGGTCATCCTCCCTTTATTTTTTTTATTTAGGTTACTTATATTTGTAAAGGAAGCATGAAAAATGTGTGGTGTTTGTTCTCTTCTACACAGCAAACTCACCCAATGGCCACAGCATCTCTAGAATTGAGTTACTTGTAATTTGGTTTCAAGAAACATGACTGCTGTATTGTGAGGAAGCTTCAGAGGAGCCAGTATAAATCTACTGATTTATATTGATGATAACTAAGTCATTAATGTAGGATCTCATAGAAAATTCTTCACACTCTGGTGCCTAATATACAGATCAGCTACTTTGGAAAACAAGCAACTTTCTTATTGTAGCTAAACAAAGGATTTTACAAAGAAATCCAATAAAATGTTTCAACAGAATAGTCATGCTCTCACCTATGGAGAAGTCAAGGTCAAATAAATGTGACCAACTGTAAAGAAATTTTATTTTGATAGTATCTTTATTTATTTTAAAATTTGAAACTTCCTCCCCTTTAAACTGTCAAAGAGTTACTCTGATATACAAAAAAAAAAAAAAACTGACCATATTACCCTGTATTAGTTTTATAATAAAACTTGTAGAGTTTACAATGCTTTCTTTCTTTTTTAATGTTTTGTGTTTGTTTATTTTTAAGTTAGTCATATTGTGCAAAGTTTCAGTCTTAAATCCATACTATACTATATGTCCTTTATCTCTCTCAATCATGTTTTTAAATTGTCTAATAAATGACAAGCAAACTGTCTCTGTCCAGTTCTTTGATAACTGACATTAGCAATTTTTGTCCATTGCAAATCATTCAAACTGAGAATTTTCATGAAGTATTTTCTTTGCATTGGATGATAGACAAATGCACTAAATAACCAAAGTTTTAAAAAGGAGAAAAAAGCTTACAACATTACAAAAAAGATTAGCAGTTTATAATAAAATAACATTCTATAAAATAATCTAAATCCTTGAAAAACTTACTATCAAAGAGCTTTCATTTAATAAGTGTATTCTTTAAATTTTAGTTAATATAAAAAGGCAAAAGAAACTTTAAAATTAACAAAAAAAAATATATTTAAAACTTTTTTATGAAATTACTTCAATACAACTCTAATCAATGTATGATTTATCATTTAAGCAGAAGAATATAGTTGAAAATTGTATTTTAATAGATTAATTACTTTTAGGAAAAAGACAAAACTTTCCAGACTAAACATAACTTTAACAGTTTTTTGTTTTTATTTTTTAATAAATTGTGAACAAAAAATATATATAAATTGTATAGACAGAGAAAAAAAGTATTTCTGTGAAAATGCCCTTCTAGATTTGTTTGATGTTACAAGAAGAATAAATTATTGTAAAACCATGAAATCTTGTGGTTCTTGAAAGATAATGAGGGTAAAAACAAAACAACATTGGGGAAGACTAATAATACTATGCATCATAATAAGATAGTTTCTTTATTTAAAAAAAATGTAATACCATAAAAAAATATATTTAATGTTGTTTAAATTATCAACAAGAAAAATGTTTTGGAATCGTCTGCCACACAATGAAAATCATAAAACTGCATTGTCTTTTTTTTTCTTAAACAAAGGATCTAGTATTATTATAGTGATTGTAAAACTCTACTTGTACTTTGTTCAACAGTATTTTTATTTTTTTTATCATTCATGCACCATTAAAATCAGATTCATTGATTTTATGGAAATCTGAGGAGGTGACTGATTAATGCAGTAATTATGGGCATAAACGAGAAAAACTTATCAAAGAAAAGGGCAGTAAAAAATGTTGAAAAAAATGGTTTTGTTTGTTTTCTTCCTTAAAGGCTGGTGGGGAGACACGTGAGCTATGCTTTAAAAAATTATTTATTCTCTGCTTTGTACTATGTATTTTTTCATTTTGCTCAGTTCATCAATGACTTTGGAGTTTTTCACCAACCAAAAGTCTGGATGATTTACAGGCGATGAATTTACTTCTGATTGCAGCTGCTGTAAAACCCACTAAAAATAATATTCATTACTTCATGAACTGCCAGTTAATATTCAGGGAAACTTCATATCCATGAAAATTCAAGAATTGTGATAAAGGAACCCTGATAATTTAATCAGTGGTTTCTGGAAAAGTTTATCTGCTAGAATATATAATTGGTAAATGTTTCAGTAATATGGGTTCCATAGTTGCACTTTGTTTCTAGCTTAGTTGTTTACACGTTGTTTAAAAGGAAATAACAAAAACAGAATGTGACTGCATTTAAGCATAGAAATGCTTGAATCTAAATAGAGGAAACATGCCAGCAAAGTCGCCAGCCAGAGATCCTGATGCACGATTTACAGCCACTACCTCGCTATAACCTTTCCCTTGCTTATGCATAGAGTCCCCACCAGTTCTCAGTAATTCAAACAATGTGCAAAGGCAATGACATCCGTAAACAAACCAGTATCTTCCTGTCAGAATGCAATAACTGCAACATAGTTGTGGAATTAATGCCTGTAAATCTCAAAAACTACATTTGGCTAGACATGACTGGGGCTTCAAGACGCCACGGAACTGACCTTTGCTTGGGAAAGTTCTCCCAGGCAGATAAGCAGTTGTCTTCACTAAATTTGTTAAGCAGACAAAACTGCTGTTATCAATCACTGATCAGTAGTACTTATTGATGTTTTTATGAGCCTGATTCAGCAAAAGTACAATTTTAAGTGTAAATCTTGCAAGGCATCACCATTACCATACCGCTAAATCATACATTTATGCATTGCACAAGAGCCAATTAAAAAATACTTAAAATGATAAATATCTCAAGAATTAATCAGGATACTAACTAATGCATACTTCTTTAATAAATAACTACCCTAGCTATTTCAGAAATTTTCCATAATTAAGGGGAAAAAATAGAAAAATACACATTTTCTGCATTTAATTATGAATATATGCAAAAATTAAAAGACTGAAATTTTCTTGTTGCATGTTTCAGAGATAAGCCTAGTTAAATATGAAACAAAACTGATGTATGACAGATGGGTTCATTTAAAGGTATAATACACTGTATTTTTATAAAAATGAGAAAATTAATCAAAAGGTATATGCTGGATTTCTATTCAGGAGGCCTTACATAATGTACTTGTGGCTATGTACTAAGCCCCTGAATGTCTCCCTTTATATTGTTTTACTTTAAAAAATGAAACAAGGCCTAGTGATCAACAAACTAAATACATTTTTTAAATACATTTTAAACAGAAAATAATATTTTGCAAATTTATACTTTTATCTTTTAAAATTGTAATGTAAAAAAAAAGAAAAAAATCAGTGGCATTTGACTAAAAAAATAATCTTGAAACATAATTTGTTATTTTGTACTAACAGCATCAAAATAAAGCCCAAATTAAAGAGCATTGATGTCTGGCCAGGTTCCATTTGAAAAATTTTAATGTATGCTGGTTTTAGTTCATTACTTAACAAGCAGTGTTGTGTCCAATATATTGTGACAGCCTTTCTCTTCATTACAGACAAACAATATCTGCCAATCAGTGTATCTGCAGCACACACTCACATATATATATATGTTCTGGAGGAAAGCTTATCAATTGCTTTTCACATAGATTATTATATGGAAAAAAAAAGGTGTCAGTATATCATTCTCAGATTTCTTCAATGTAATGCAAGTCAGGGCTTTAAGACAATTCTTCCTGGGCCAAATAATTCCAAAAAAAGGTTACAACCATAATTAAGGTCTCTGTCATCCTAAAACCAGTTTGCACAATGCTATGAAACAGAAACAAAATGCTGTAAGTTATGAAAATGACTAAGCTTTGTCTTTTACAGCCATACTTTTTAATCTACTCTGCAACTGCCTCAGCCTTCTTCACTGTACAGCCATGGCCAAAAGTTTGCATCACTCAAGATCTGCATTAAACAAATCATGTCCTGTATCTCAAAGCTAAACTCACAATGACCATACTTCTAATTAAGTCACACCTGCTGTCATGGATTAAAAGGTTGTTTTTTGAAATCATCTATTATGTCAGATTTCAAATTGTCGAATTTTTCAAGTTTTTTTTTCTTTTTTTTTTGAGATATGGAAAAATACAAACTGCTAAGCAATTCAATACATTATTAATGCAACATTATTATGTAAATTCAGCAACAGCTTCATCAAGGAAAAAAATTCTATGTTGATGGAAAACTTTTAACCATGGCTGTACATAGTATTTATGGTCTTCTGAAATAATTTTATAGTGATAAAGAAATGCAGACTACTTTTGCAAATAATCAAAGTCGATAGAAATATTATCCAGTGACAAAAAAAAGCATGTAATATATTGGTCAGACATAATGTGAATTACCTGAATAAAACAAAGGTTTTAAAAAATTATGCAATTTGTTTGCTTAACATTACAACCCTCACACGCTGCATCACACATACTGTAATTAAACAGACCTTCAGGTTTAACTACATGAAAAATAAACAAATACCCATTTTAAAAACTGGATATTTATATACTGCACACCAAGAATTACACAATATAGTTTTCCAAATTATTGAATCTGAATTTAAAATTAAGGCAAAAAATATATTTTAATATCTTAAAACTGTTCCATACCACAAACGAGTTTCTAATGCAGATTGTTCAAATATATTATTCTTCCTTTTGTATAGAGTCATATTTCATGTCTTCCCTGTACGAGGTCTGTCCAGAAAGAAACCGAACTTTTAAAACAGTGCACCAACCAGCTGGTGCAGTGTGCTTGCAACTGCAGTGCTGTGTATCGGTGACCTTGACCTTCAGTATAATAATAGCCGCATCACACCACATCAGTTAGTACACACGCTAGAGTGAACATATGCTTAGCGCACTTGGTGATTTGTCGCAAGTTGAACAATGACGGATCTTGAAGAGCAACGTGTTTGTGTGAAATTCTGTTTCAAACTGAGAAAAACATTTATGGAGACTTTTCTGATGTTATAACAGGTCTACGGGGAGGATTGTTTGAGCCGTATGCAGTGTCATGAGTGATACCAGCATTTCAAATCAGGAAGAACATCCACCAAAGACAATCCCAAATCTGGAAGACCTTCCACAACAACGGATGACGATCACATTGAGAAAGTGCATGCTGTGATCCGTGGAAATCATCGCCTGACTGTCTGTGAAGTTTCAGTTCATGCCACATGATTTTAAAAGAAAAACTGAACACGCATTATGTAGCCACAAAATTTGTGCTGCGTCTGCTGACAGATGAACAAAAAGAAAACCAAGTCTCAGTCAGTCAGGAACTCTTTGATTGTTCGAATGCTGATGAAAGCTTTCTGAAAAGTGTCATAACAGGTGACAAAATGTGGGTGTATGACTACGATGTTGAAACAAAAAGGTAGTTGTTGCAGTTGGTTGGATCATCGTCGCCGCAACCAAAAAAGCACGTCAGAGTTGCTCATATGTGAAGGTGATGTTGATCATCTTTTTTTGATTGGAAGGGTGTCGTTCATCATCAGTTTGTTCCACGTGGTCAGACAATCAATACAGAGTTTTACTTGGATGTCCTGAGACGGTTGAGAGAGACAGTGCAAAGGAGGTGGCCTGAGGCATGGAAAAACAAAACCTGGATGCTGCACCACGGCAACGCACCTGCTCACACGTCACTCCTTATCCATAACATTTTGGCAAAGTACAAGACAACTCTCACCCACCAACCACCCTACTCTCCGGATTTGGCCCCTGCAGACTTTTTTTTTTTGTTCCCAAAGTTGAAATCCACCCTGAAAGGTCACCGATTTCAGATGATAGAAGAGATCGAAGAAAATTTGCTACAAGAACTGCACACTATCCCTGAAAACATGTTCCAAAATTGAAAATGATGTTGGGAGCGGTGTATCAACAGCGGAAGGAACTATTTTGAAGGAGACAAATCTGATTAAATTGTATGTAAAGCAATAAATCTGTTTTTTTTTTAAAACAGTTCAGTTTCTTTCTGGACATACCTCATATAAGTAAAACAAAAAATTGCATTCATCTCAACATTACAACGCATGAAATCTCGATATGTGAGGTTTCTTGTTTGTTTTTTAGATTTTTTGAATTACTAAAGCTATGATAAGGATTAAAATCTACAAGTAATTATCTCAGTACATTTGGAAATTTACAAAAAGCCTAAGTAAATGTACAAAAAAAATTTTTACTAGAAAATCTTATTAAAAAAACAAAACAAAAAGCTTGCAGTCATTTTGGCATTTAAACAATTTATATCAATTTTCAACTCAAATATAATTTTGTTTTGTTGTTTTTTAATTCTTTTATGGGAGAGGATAAATAAAACATCACATGATATAAAACAAAAGCATTTGACATGGAATTTCTAAATAATTTCCATCTACTTGAGCTTGCAAGTTGTTATTCTTTTCCCAAAATCATATCTGAAAACTGTCATTTAACTTTAAATTTTCTAAGAGGCAAAACTCCAAATAAGTTTTTTCTTAAATTGAAGAGTTTTATTAAAACATATCTGTTTTTCCATAAAATGATGTTCTATATTACAATTTAAACTGTTATTTATTCTTTTATTTGCAACTTTTAATGGAAAAAAAAACACAGTATAAAATTTCTTTAGTACATTTTAAAAAAATGCATTGGATATGTGGCTTGAGAGAATACAAGTATCATATGTTGACAGACTTCCTGTCCTCTGTAACTGCCAAATTTTATAGATGTAACCAAGAGTTTCTGTTATTATTGTTATGAGATTTTATTTTAAAAATTGCTTAATTTATTATTACTGATATCACCTGAGTTGTTATTATCAGTAGCCTGGCAAGTAACTTTGTGGCTCAAACCCATACCAAGAAAATGAAATAAAGGTGTTATCCATGTTTATTGCAAGAGGCAACAGGATATGTGATGAAATGCCCTACTAGAACTCTTTATTTTCAGATTTGGGAAGAAGTCCATGTTGTCAACTGATACAAATGAGCCAGAAGAAACCATGTCAATAAGGTATTGCCAAACCAAGCCAGTCTCAAATGGGATTCAGACTCAAGCTCTCAAATTAGCATTCCAGTAGTCTGCATCTACTCTGTCACCCATCACATGAGTAAAGATCATTATGTTTTAAAAATGCAAATCACTGAGATCTGGGAAGTGTTGGCAGCATTCAGTTCCACAAGAATTGCTCTCACAGAAAATTTCTTTAAAAATCTGAAATGCTGATATTTTCACATTCAAAGATGTTAATATTAAGTATATTAGAAAACATTAACAAATTTATGAGATCAGATGTTAAAAAGTATAAATTAAAAAAAAAAATGACAGCTGCAGACTACAACATTTCTCCTTGATTTCTTACTGTTTTTAAGCACAATGCTTCCTTAGCCATTTTACATATTTTTTTCTTTAGTGCACATAATTTACCTTGACAAAATCACATTAGGATTTATTCTTCAAATGAATATTTCACTCGCAGGTGTCCTGCTGAAGTGGGAACTGATGGAGCCCACATGGTGAAGGACTGAGCAATTCCTAAGAGAAAACCCCCAGCACTTATCTCATTCACAAAAGTCACCCTACTTTGTAAACACTGGAATACAACACACCAATAATAACTCACAGGAATGGTCAGATTAATTCTTCTAACATGATTGCCTCATTCTGGCACAGTTTGAATTTCTGGTCTGTATTGCATCTATATATATATATATTTTTTTTTTCAACTTTCAAATTCTATTTTAAAAGTATCTCCATCAATGCAGGTAAAAATTTATTTTCTAATTTCAAAAAAATAAAAAAAAAAATTAATGACCAAAAGAAATACGACAAAACAATCTTGGCATTATTCTAAGAATCTCTCAGGTGATATGAGAACTCGGCTAATGCAACTTGATTAAGTTATTTCATTTAATTTGGATCCCACTGGTTATCAGCTTCCATGTCATGTGTATTCTACCAATGCAAGCAGTAAATTACGTGAACACCTGCGGGGAGAGTTTAATAGTGCATAATGACATCTTGTCAGCTGACAGCGGAATAAAATATATCATAAGATCCAACAGTGAATCAGGGGAGAGATTATTTCCTATTTTCAAATATGAAAAGTGTATTCCAGACCTGTAATTTATAGACTCAAGAGTATATGGATCATTGTGCTGTTTTCATGTGCTCTCTTGTGTAACGATACTGAAAACTTCCCTTTTCCCCCCCCAGTCAAGTGTGAAAATCAAATTACCCATAAAATACTAAACAAATGTTTATAATGCTTAAATATACACATTTACTTTTAAAATGTGTTTTGCGTGCAAAACAAAGCAACACTGCAAAGAAAAACGATGCCTCAAATTTTAAAAGTTTGAAATCTGAACAAGATTTGGGTAGTATCTTGACATCAACCAAACAAATGCATGATTCAAAAGAAGTTGAATTCTCTCTGCTGAACAGAGGTGTTCATGTAAACCTCTCATGAACATGCTGGATGGTCTTTGCAGTATTCTTTTAATTTGTATTGTTTGTTTTTAGATGAAAATTAACTAACATACAGTTTTAAGAATTGTAATTATGATTTCTCCACCAGGTTTTAAAATGCCCTAAGACACCTCTCAAGGTGCCCAAATGAACTATGGATTATGGGGCGAGAGAAGAGAAGTGAAGTGAAGTGAAGTGAATTATGATTTATGCCAAAATTGGTACTTTTGTCAATTTTAATTATCTAAATAATGCATATTAAAAATTTAAACAAAAAAACTAAATTAAAATGAAAATCAATTCAATGTTTTAGCAACCTGTCCAGATATAAAAATCCTTCTATATACTTTTTAAATATCTGACAGAATCACTTTCTCCCCCATGCTAAAATAAAAAAAAATCTAATATCCAATTAAAAGAATTCCTAAGACTTAATCTACTAACTAAAATTATTTTCCTGTAAAACTTTATGGATATCATTAATTTCAAGAGAACTTTAAAAAAAATTTGACTTTCAATATTTTTTTAAACCGTGACTTTTCTATTCAGAAACTCACACCGAGTTTTGTATATGTCCTGGTTGTGTGAGATAGTTTTGCTGCCACAAATTCCAAACAACATCACATTTTCTTTTTTTTTTTGCTTCCTTTTCAAAAAAGCTCAAAGATGTGAGAGGCAATATCCGTACTTAATATTAATAGCTTTAATATCAAATCTGAATCATACTAGTAATACTGTAGTATTACTTTAAGTGAAGAAATAATTAAACACCTTTAGATCAAGAAAACCTGCAGATAGTCTAGATGTTTGTTGTTGTTATTGGTCAAAAGGAAATCTGATGAAAAACACAGCTTCCTCAAACTACTTTTCGGAAAAAATCTATACATTTTCTACAAAATGTCTCGCTATAAAAAACAAATTTAAAAAATACAATGTTGACGGGGGGTTAATGAATGGTGTTACAGCTTCAAAATTTTCAACATTGGCATCTTAGCTAACTTTGCCAAAACAAATTGATTATAAAAAAGAAAATTAGAAAGTGACAATTTTATTAGTTAAGAAATGCTTATAATAAAATTTTTTTGAAAAGCCAAAAAAATTGTAGCAATAATATTTTTTATGTAAGTTTTTCATGTTTTTCAAAGTTGATTATAGTATCAAATACTATTCAATTTTATTTGATTTTGTTAGAATTTAAAAATAAAATATATATATATTTTTTTTTCTATCTTCTATTTTGTATGTCTGTTTTTATTTTGTCCTTTTCTGATATACTAGAAAAAGATATAAAGTATTAAAAAGTATATTAATCAGAGAACTTGGCAAAACAGTATACAAATAACCAAATACAAAATTAAAAGCTAAATATCAGACTTAAAATCTTTGTTTGTTGCAACCAAAGAACTCAAGTCAAGCTTACCTTCAAACAAAAGTTATACTACCTTTCAGTTAATTTCTCTTCTTTAAAAGCACGATAATCCCTAACCTTTAAAATGTTGTTACACACATCAACAATATAATTTATTTAAAATATTTTAATTTCTCTTATTTTACTTACTTTACCAATATTACTAAACCATCACACACCCTTTCTTTTTAACAGCAAAATAATTGAAAACTGTTATTTAACCTAAAAGAACAAGTAAGAAGATAAATAAAACCTGAAGCCTTCAAATAAAAAACAATATTACATTTTACTGTTTTAGTAATTCTTTAATTTTGTCATTCCTAATACTGATGTACATTTTGTCCATTTGTAGATTCTAAGCATACATATTTAATCAGAAAGTGGTTTCATTAATGCCAGCTCTGCCATTTTTATTTGTCAACCCTTTGACCAATTTACTAATATCTGTAAATTAGATTCAAAGCTTTTGAAAATGCATCAATTGTCAGTCCTACAATGATTTTAAATTAAATGAAAACTGTATGACTAATGTAGTTCATAGTATACAAGTGATCCATGAAATGAGTTTCTGGGGAACATCTCACTGAGAACAAACATATTGCAACTTCATTTAAAGTGCCATCTACATGAGATAACTATTCATCAATATCAATTCCACAGTTTCTACTCTCTCTCTCTCTAACTGTTATAACTAGGAATTTTATTAACCTGAAATATGGAACAACCTAATCATTACCTCTGTTCAGCTCATATCCTGAATAACAACATTGCTTTCTTGAACTCTACCTGGTAACAGTAAATTCATTGATATCACTGCTGCACGTACAATGGCAAATGTATTAACCATTACAGTTAACCAAACAACACAAAATCACCTTTTGAAAATCACCAAAACAGCAAACGTCTTTTGTGATCATTGTTTATGATAGCACCCAGCACATTATTAGCTACCTTAACGTAATTTTACTTTCCATTTCATGCAATAATGAAGTAATACAATGGGAGATGTTCGCTTCCTGTTTTTATTAAAAGACCCACTTCTTAACAAATTTGTCAGTACACAAGACTTTAAAAAGATTAGTGCGCTCCCATCGACCATTGATTGTTATATGCCTGAAGTCACTCAATTACAGGACAGAGCTATTATTAGCTATCTGACTGTAAATGTTGTCAGTAAAAATAAAACTTAAGGCAACAATTCTTGGAACATCCGCTGCATCTGACATAGGAGAATATGAGAAAACACATTGCAGCATAATGGCTTCTGTGCATTTGCCTGCCAGGAAGCAATGCCTGTTTGGCTACTAATCAATAACTTTGTTTGCTTGAGTGAAATGCATGCCAGGAAAAAAAACAACATAATAAAACATTTGCTTTTTTCTATCTTAATTTTATTGAGCATTAATAATTTATTTTCAAAGTAGCTAGGGCATTAGATTATTATATTTTATATTAAACTGATAAATGAATAATATGCATCTCTATTTCATGATATTTTAATTACAAATTTTTGACATGAAAAGTAATCATTTATGCAGAACAAACATACTTAAAACTTATTTGTTTAATTTCTTTTTGACAGCATTTAAAATGCAGAAAGAAATAAAGCTGTACAATATGATACATAACAACTCAAGAGTTGTTTTTCTTTATTCTGTTAACTTAACTGGATTCATGATATAGTGTCTATGGGAATTTGAATCATTAAGAGCCAGTGTGATACCTCACTTTTTTCTTCTTTCTATTTTTGTTGTTAATGACCCATTCGGAAAGTTCATAAACACTGAAAAAGTTATTAAACAATTTGCTTTTTTTTGTTGTTGTTGTTCTTAAATGAGCATTTGTCTAGGGTTCAAGTGAAATGCTACATTAACAGAATGATTGACACCTCTTAACCAAGAGTATAATAGGTTTGATATACTGATCCCAGAGACAGCAAATACATAATTATACAAATGGCAATTTCTAACATGAAGCATACTGAAATATCACTGCTTGATGTTGTCAGGTACTGAAGCAGAACCTACTATTCAATAATATAGTATTATTCTAGAACATGTATGATTAGTAGCATGAGATAACAAGATAAAACTCTAGAAATTAAAATTACTGACTTTGAAAAAAGAACATTTCACATAAATGAACCCTTATGCAACTGTATGAATTGTTGTCTTTAATATACTTAAATATGTTGGCTATTTTGCCTGTTTATTCCTTAAAATTACCAGACAGGTGCTTAAGCACAACCCTAATAAAACTGCTAAAGAGAGATCAGTTTGTATTTACATAAATATAAATAAACAGACAGGTAAGCTTGAAACGGATCTAATTAATCATTTACCAGTCCATGCAATTACAGAATCTTTATACATAGTTGACCAAGAGAATTTCTCATCATTACCTGCCCCCTAAATTCACAGCCAGCCTATAATATTTGCATGTTTGCAATCACTTTCACAAATGAATTCTGATAAATTTTCGAAAAAAGCGTAATTAGTTGACTATTAACAATTAAAGAAATAAATCATGACATGCAAATATTAAAAAAAAAAAAAATGGCATTTTAAGAAAAAAATAAATTAACAGAATTTCCTATACTATAATTTAAAAAAAAAAAAGTTTCTCACTCAAATCCAAAATCTGGCTCTTGCAGAACTGGCTTGTGAGCTTTGCAAGATTTGATTGCAACTTCACAATTCAAACAGAAATCTGCCCAGGGTAATTGAGGTTGGCTTTTCTAGCACCATAGCATCAAACTTCTTAAAAAGTGGTTCCAGCCTCCTTTCATTTCGGACTAGCAGCCTAGCTTCGCAGATAAAAAGTTTTATCTTTGTTCTATGATAAATTGAGATTCTCCTACTGATATAAGTCATTATATATTCTTTCAATATATTACTCTGTTGCATTAAACAACCAGCAACATTAATGGCTGGCTTCTTAATCAGAATACACAAGATCAATGTGGGTGAAGGCGATTTGGCTGTTTTTATATCATACCATAAAAGGCTCGACTGTTCACCGTTTTGTGCCTCATTCAGATGTCTGCCAGCAGAAACATTTAATGACAACTTACCAATTTAATCTGGTTTCAGTAAGACAAGGTTGGCAGCATTTCAGTGAATATAAAATGCAACTGAAGAACATGAGGGGGGAGGGGACAAATAAAATCAGATTTAAAAAACAAGCAAAGTGTTCATAAAAGCATCAGTATTTAAAACAGAACCATTTATTTTAATCAATTCTGTTTAAATTAAAATTCCTCACATAAGAATGTATAAAATCATGCAATGTCTTATAAAGCAGGAAGATCATTTTATTTATTTATTTACTTATTCAGTTAAAGCGCATTGTATGCTGCTATATCTCGAAAGATAACTGCAAAGTGACCATGTGACAAAAGAGAAGGATAAAAATGAAGTACCAATTAACTTGAAACTAAATAAAATGAGAGAGTTATTAAATACTTTACAAGCTTTTACATGGCTGGTCAAAATCAACCTAAAATTTTGCCTAAGAAATAACTAAACTTCCTTGAAGTGAACTGTCAACCCCTTTCTTTCCTTTGGATGCTCGGCCTTTCATCACTTTGAATTTCTTCTTTTGCAAACTAGAAAAACTCCTTAAAACAAAGTTTCAATTACATTCAGGGAATTCATTAAAATGAAAGTGTTCACTTTTTGTGTCTTCCATGTAAAAATAATTGTTTGTCTATTATGCTATTTATTAAAGATGTCTTTTCTTGGTAACAAAAATAATGTTAGTGTAGTAACTTATAGACAGAAATGCAATTGTTCTCATAAATAGCAAGAAGAAAAAGGAGGAAACATGCTGCTGTTATTAGCTGGATACTTATTGTGAACAAAGCTACCAGTAATGCTGGCAGATGTGGGAAACATTAAAAAAAATTTTTACAACTATCAGCCCCAAAACTCCTTTGATTTTTTTTATTATCTCAAGTTTCTGACTGCCATGCAGCATCTAAATTTTCCATAGCAGCTGTTATTTGGATTATCTATAATATTCATCTTTTATGTTACCATTAAGCTTGCAGCTTTAATGATTCAAATTTAAAAACAGGAACAACAAAACTTGTCGTAAAGTTATGATTAAAATTTAACAGCCTTAATACAAACTGTGTTAAACCAATGTTTTCAAAATTGGAAAACATCTACAAAAAAGTATATTTAAACGTATTTTCAAAAAATATCTGCATAAATGTATTGACAGTGTGTTGATCTGGTGGTGGTTAGGTACTGGATTGCTAAGGTTGACAGCCCAAGTTTGAATCCCATTTAGCATCATTTCAGTTTGGCGGACCTCCCTAGCATCGTTGCCTTCTTGCTCTTACCAGCCAGCCGTCATGTGGGATTTTCCGAGCACTCAGATTTCTACCTCCACTAACTTCTGTTTTACATATCAAATAATTGTTTAAGGTAAATTGCTAAATTTAAAGAGTAAACAGTATAACAACATAATTTATCAGCTATATTACATTACCAGAAAAATTAAACTGATTTCTCTCCCTTAAAGAAAGCCACTACAAATGATGATCCTTTATCATCATCAGCTAGTCTTCAATTCTATTGATTATAAAATAAAGTGTCCAAAACTTCTGGTGTGTAACCTTTAGTGCAAATCATTGCAGAGTTCTGCATCACAAGGATTAAACAATGTAAAAGAAATGGATTAAATGTGTCATGTATGACAAATACAATCAGCATACAGATTTTATTAGATTCCACCATAAAAGCAGTTAATTATAACTTAATTAAAGTTTGTAGTTTTTAAGTAATTTTTTTTACAGATTGCATCAAGACCAAGATTGAAAGTCTTCTAATGTGAAATGTTGTAAATACAGTGTGTGTGCTCTTGCACATGTGCATAAACCAGCACCATCCTAATGGTATCCAGCTGAGTTTCATTTGAATGTCCCTAGTATGTTTAGCTCAGTGTAGTTATTACAGAAGACAAGATGCCATTGCAGCCTGTATAAGCCCTAAGGGTATAGCAACATCTGTCAATTTAATTTTTACTTTATACTATCACTATTTACATATTTACAACTACTGTCATTAATTTAATCAATCCACTTAGTGTTTTTTTCTACATGCTACAGAAAAATCTTCTAGATGTAATATTCTGAATGCTAAGTGTTACATATAATAATGATGATAATAATGTATTGCTTAGCTTTTTAATTTGGGTGGTTATTTCATCAAAAACTGATATTAATACTTTCTTATGGGTATATTTGACCCCAAATAGTCATAATAGGTTCAAAGTTGGCAGAGATTAGGAATAAAGATCAATATTTAACATTTAAGGCAGCAGCAGCAAAAAAAGTATTAATAAGGACTGATGATTCTTCTGACACCTGGCAGTAATGAATTATTAGATGAGAGTTTAATTAAAATTTCTCACATTTTAAACTGATTTTTCTGCCACTTTTCTAAACATCTGCCAAACAACTTAAAATTAATTAGTTTTGTTTTTTACTGATTTAAAAAGAAAAAAGTCACCATTTAACATGATAAATAATTTTTTTTTAAATATTGCATTTTAATAATTGGTTAGAATACTAAATAAAATCTAAACCAATATGTATTTTTTTCCAAATTATGATATGATTTTTAAAAAGCAATTTAAAACATTCATTTTTTAAATAACTTCTGCAAAAAAAAAGTTCCAAGAGAACAAACTTATCCAATGAAAATTAAATTCTACTGAATATAAAGCTACTAAGGATGTTCAAAGAAATATCATTACACAGATGCTATTTCAGCTGAGTTTGATGTGAACATTCCTAGTATTAGGCAATTTCTGAGAGAATTTACAGCTTTGCTAAAATTAATATGGTTTAAACAGTTTATCAGTAAATTCAATCTTTTGTGCAGTTTAATTGCACATTTGCTGAGAATGTGTGTGTGCACGTGCGTGTGTGCATGCGTGTGCGCGTGCTTGTTTTCCTTCAATGAGGCCATCAAAAAAATCATAACTAATATTCCTGGACATAAAGCCTGTGGACAACTACTGTAAAGTGGGTAAAATCCATGAAAGAGCCCACTGCCTAATACATATATGTGCGTGTGTGCACGTGCATGCATAGGAGGATACATAATTCCTATTGATGCCAGAAAGACAGCCATATCTGAAGCTTAAGAGAAATAAACTAAATGTTCCATGCCTCCCTACAGACATACTCAAAAGTTTTGTTCAAACCTAGAAAAAAGTATTTTCAAATCAAACTCATATAGCCTGACATGTGCCAATGATCTCTTGTAAATGTCTGCTTTTGAATACTTCCAACTGAGTCACATTTGTCGTCACAACTTATAGGGTCTTTTCATGAATCATCCACTATCATGTTAGTTCTCAAACTACCATTTTTCTTCTTCCAGTTTTGGTCATTTTCCCATTATGTATGTAGAAAACTATAAAGTGCTGTGCACTTCAATATATTAACACAACATTATTATGCAAATTCAGTAAGTTTGACTGGATTTCATCAAGCAAAATTAGAAAATTCTAAAGTGATGCAAAACTTTTCACCAATGGTTGCATACTTTTAAACCATACAGAGTTTATTGGAAACAGGTTCCACACGTGCATCTTTGTCAGACAAACTAAAATTTTCTGCTGAAAACTGTATCCATAAAAATAATTTAAAAACTAAGGTATGATCAAGAATTAAAGTATTTCCAACATAAAAACCTTTCATATAACAGCTTAATGTTTTATAGGAAAATTAAAAGGAAAAGCAAAGCCTTAAAATGACATCTCATCTGCAAATAACTTATTAGTAAAATTTATTTAGTTTAGCAAACAAATTCAAATTTGGTTACAGAACTTTGCTATTAATATCAGCTCATAATGCATTATGCTGCAGCATGTAAAATCATTCTCTTTTAATTTTACAAGAGATAGACAATAATTAGTGTATATTTGCATTTATTTCTTTTTTCAAAATATTAGAGGCATTAATTACAAAGTCATAATTTATTGACTGTTTGTCTCTCTCTCTCTTATTCACTCCCCCCCTTTTCATCAACAAATAATTTTAGTTTTACTCAGGTACTATGATTTCCTCCCACATCTAAAATATAAAGAGTTCTAGCAGGAATTTCCCTACTGAAGTTGGAAATGCTTGGCTGGCCCCTCATGGCACAGAATAGGCAGTCTTCTCAAGCAGATAACCACTGCACTATGCTTGCTTATCATCAGGGTTATCTGTACAGAGGTCACTACAACAACACTCAAATTTTTATTAAGGCTTCTATAGATTTAAATATTACTATAATCAATCTTAAATTATTAAAATAAAATAAGTGAATTATACAATTTATAATTCTTAGAGATTACATTTACTTTCCCCTTTCTAATTTAATTTTTGAAGTATAGCATACAGTTCTTGTACCTTTATTTTATTAAAGATATAAACAGTTTTGAAAGGTTACATCCTTAACCAGCTCTCAAGAGCACCCAACCATATCCAGGTAAATTGCTTGGTCAGTAAGGTTAATGCCCCATACTTTCCCCCTCTAGCTCACTGCTGTGAGACATCCTTACTTCTCAAAAATGAAGACAGGGGTCTGCCACGAAGAACAAAAAGGTATATGATTTTCACATTATTTTTAATTAGTTTTAATGTGAATGGTAAATGAAACAAAACTAATTTATTAGCAAATGTGCACTAGTCACAATCTTTTTTTTCTTTTCTACTGGGTTCTATGTTTAAAATAGTCTTGTTAATCTGCTAAATGTTAGCTTTAATTAAGCAGCATTCAAATTATAAAAGTATATTTTAAATAAACAGTCATTATATTACCAGAAACTTTCAACTAAAACTTGGCTGAATTAGCAAATGCCATAATGACATCCAGCTGAGTTTCTTTTGAATACCCATAGTATTATAGATAATTTCATACTTCTAAAAGCTATAAAGAGAAACTATCACCAGAGATTGTCATACCTCTGATAGTTTATGTTACATAGAGTGTTTTAAAGCAACAACTAGTTAGCTAAACATCAGAATCTTTCTATGTCTGGTAGACTTAACTGTCTTGTGCTATAGCTACTTTGAAAGAGATAATTTAAATGGAAATCCATAAATTTAAAAACAAAGATTAATTTAAAATTGTAAATCATGTACATAAAAGTAAATAAAAACTAAGTTTTTTTTTCATTTAATAACAAAATAATGCTGCTCATTAATCTGCTTGGTTTAACCAATGCTACTCATTTAATATGAAGGCCAAAATAACAATGAAAAACGGCTACTTACTAGTGCCCTCTCAAAAATGTAGTGGCATCTATGGCAGTGAGAAAAGCACCATTGGATCACAAAGAAAATCACCTACAAACTGAAGTTTAAAGCCCTTGAAATTTCTAAAGTAAACCATGTTGGAAAAAGAAAACTTTGATCGATGCACCTTACCAACTACATCACCATCTTAGAAGAACTCGGCCATCCACCAAGTAATGTTATTTAGTATCTGACTGTCATTCTTGATGGCTTACAGTAAACTATGTGACTTACAGAAGGATAAATAAACAAATAATTAATCATATCCAAGTAGCACATGGATAGAAATATCCTTTCATTCTCATCAGTAGCGCATAAATCAAGTTTGCTAATTAAAACAGTTTTCTCCTCACAAAGTAATTTTTCATGATATCAAACAAAAAGAATAACTTTATTTTCTTTGTTGACAGAAATCTAAACAAAATATAAATAATGGGTAATCCGTCAACACTCTTTGTTGATTATGCAAATTAGCAATCATGCAGTCTAGTGCAATATATAGGGAAAACAGTGGTTTTATCTAAATAAATTTTCTTTGCAATTAAAAAAAAAAATTAAATATTAATAGATTGAACTAAGTCTGCAAATCCTACCTCACTGGGAAGAGTTGGGTAGCCGGCTACTCTCAAATAGGAAAAAAAAAAACAAAAAATTTTCAAAGGTATAGATAAGCCTCAAACAAGCAGCTATGATGGCCGAACGTGGAACTGACCTAGCTACATACACACAAACTTTACAACACAGTTAGCACTTTATAGCTCTACTCAATAAAGTTAAGCACGCGCACACACTAAAAAAAAAAGTTCTGCGACTTTCATTGTACACACAAACTAATTGGTGTTCCTGTCCTTCTTTTTGAAGTGCATGTATTAAAATTTAATCAAGGAACAATGCATCAAAATATCATATAATTAATTCATAATAATGTACATTAAGTACCACTGTGCAAATTAGCTTAAACTTCCTTCCACTGCCTTGCTTGCTGATGAACCAGTTATATAATTATAGTAAGCCATATATTTTAGGGAAGCCCTTATTAACTTGTAAAAAATTCAACAAATTATACTTATAAAGAAAATCCAGGATTTCAATGTTCTGTACCATTGAAATTTCTAGCAGTTTTAACCTGCTGGGTATAGTTTTGCTGTTGGATCTATGTGTAAAGTCTAGATCATATGACATGTGTCTTCAGACTACCACTGTAGATTTTACTGCTTAGCTGATGTCAGCTACATCATATCCAAATTTTTAATATCTATAAACGAACATGCATTTCATTATTCATGTGCTTACTCTTCATGTGATTTTTGATATCCAGGAAGGACTGTAGGATGGTGGTCTCATGTGATGTAAAATGCCCATATGTTTTTCAAATTTAATATTAGACCTATTAGTTGACAACTGATTGATAGTCATCTAGATTTTTGGTCACTTAAACTAAATTTGATAAAGTATACCCAAAACTTCAATATACCTATATTTTCAAGTCCTGGCTATTGTGAGCTTTTGATGGCTAATCAATAGAAAACTAAGGTAAAAAATTCCATTCGTATGAAACGGTTAACTCAGTGCTTAATTACCATTCTGTTAAGATGCTACATGTAAGAAAAATGATGATACTGATTTCCGTTGAAATAATATAAATCTGTCAAAGTGACTTTTCACCTTTAAAAGATAAAATCAAAAAAAAAATTAAGGACACTAATAAGAAGAGTTTGGAAACACTATTGATTTTCTTTAACTGCGTACACTATTTTGTTGTTGTTTTTTGTATATAGAAAGCTTTATAGGGTAGGAACAGCCACTAACCTTGCTACTATTTTTAACTGTGTTACCAAGTGTATGTAGAAATTATCCAGAGTTGGCTGGCAATTAAAGATAGTCCTATAGGCTAATGGCATCTAGGTACAAAGAACATAATAAACACTTCTCCACTCCTTTAGTATATCAGTCTTTCAAACAAGCTGCTCATCATGGCATTAAAATCACATTGCTCTTCTGTTTATTAAATTTATATTTCAATCAATTTGAATTTCTTAAAATAATTCATGTTAGTTAATGAAAAATAGTTAATTTTAATACATGATAACAAACAAAATAAAAAATTTGTTTAACTCAATCTTCCACTAGGGGTGCATTTGCATGGGATTACCTTTCAAATCTGAATTACTCTGGACAGGTTGAATCATAGAGGCTGTGGCAGGTAGTACCTTCATCATTAATGTAACCCCTTGTGACCACAAATCCTTATGTTCCAACCCCACAATGCTTTGCTTTGAGAGAGTGGGGGAGCTAAATATACAGCCAGTTCAACATAAACATTAACTAGTTCTTCTAGGCCAGTGGTACAAAAGCAACTTTACACACACTTCCTCCTTTCGCATGACACAACAAAAAAAAGATTAAAACTGACATGACATACTGAATTAGTTTTGATTTATTATTTATTTATTTACTGTAACTCTTTTTACTAATTGTCTTTATGCCTCTTTTTTGTGTTTTTAGTTTATTTCCTTTTCTTTAAATAATGTAAATCATTTATTTTATTCTGTTGCCCCAATCATAAGAAATTGTATAATGTATGATGCAATAAACAACATATTATAAAACAGGAACCTAATTCAAATGATTTTAAATGTCAAAATAATTGTTGTCACTGTCAGTAAAAATAGAAAGGGAGGAGGAGATGTCCAAGGAAGTTACCCAAGAGTCCCAAAGAATTCAAAACACATCTGCTAACTTTGCAAATGAGTACAAAAACAATGTCTCTTCATCTGAGCTGATTGAAGAAATGCACCATTTGAAGACAATAGATGTTGCCAATTCTGAAGCAGTCACTTAACCCATTGTATTTTCTGAACAAAATTGTCTCTCTCAAATTTGCAAAAAAAATTTTCTATAATGTCTGTATATTACTTCAGATTTTTTTTTTAACTCTGCCAATCACAGCTGCATTGAAAACTTCTTGCTTGCAAAACTCAAGAAATGTGAAATAACCATACTTTCCAGAGTACTGAAAACAAAGAGCTATAACAAGTTGATTTTATTAAATTAATTCATGACTTTGCTGACCCTGCATTTTCATCTACTCCAAGAACTATGTCAGCTGTCAGCAATTCTAGTTGAGAACCAATGATATTCCTCTGATAGCAGAACCCACATGAAAAACAAATGTTAAAATTAACTGCTACATTATTAATACTGCCAACCCAGAATATTTAGTCTCCTATTGTTTTTTTTTCCTTTTTTTCATTGTTATTTTCCATTCTGTTTAAGAGCATGTTTAATACATGATATGTCACATGCAAAACCACCTTTGAACAAAGTAAAAGATATCCCAAAACATGATGGAAATTGCTTGGAAATTGATGTAAACAGTAGGGCAGCCTTCACAAAAGTAAAGGTAAAGTTGATATCAATAGAAAAATTCAAAATTAGTTAAAATAAAAGATATTTTAAAGAAGAAAAAAAGTAACAGCTAGCAGAAACCCCATGATGTATAAATATAATAACAAGAATAAAAAGAAAGAAAGAAACAAACTACAAACGAAAGCAATAATGATTGTGCTCTTGTTTGGGTATCTACGACAAATGTTTAATTCTAGGATGATGTAACTCTTATACAACTGCCACAGCATCTTCTCTCGTGTTTTTTTATATGTTTAGACAGCAAACAAATGGATAATCTTCAAGAAATTCAATTTCATGCTGCTCAAATTTCAGCAAAGAGGATCAATAGTAGAAAGTAAAATGTCTGATTAATACACAGACCAGAAGGCAATTGCTT
Organism: Nautilus pompilius; assembly: GCA_018389105.1. Classification (NCBI taxonomy): domain Eukaryota; kingdom Metazoa; phylum Mollusca; class Cephalopoda; order Nautilida; family Nautilidae; genus Nautilus; species Nautilus pompilius. The sequence goes on from JACATO010000047.1 coordinate 952,786, forward strand.
GCTTGCTGCTCAATTCAAACAAATCTCTCTGAAATGTACTCCTTCTTTTCATTTTTTTTTTCCCCATTTCAGAACATCTTGAAATTATAAAACAATCCTATCCAATGCATCAAAGATTTTTTTTTAGCCATGCTTAAATGAAACACAATCTCAGCACTTGTCTCTATGCAATGGGTGGGACCAGACATGGTGATCTCCAAACAAATGGTCCTATCTACAAAGGTCTGCTATCACAGAATCACTGTCAACGTTTTCATTATGTATGCATTAACTTCACGTTAGCTAGGAGCTGATGAATTTAAAAAGAGCGGAAAGAGACGCAGAGATTTTCACCATCTCATTTAAAATAAAATGATCGTGCAGATGAATAATAAGGAATGCATATCACAGAATTTACAGATATATGGTGGCATCAACTGAAAAACAATAAAAATTATTATTGTTTAAGCAACATGAAAAATTTTAAGGTTAGAAAGCATAGTACTGTGTTATTTACAAAGAAAAATATGATAAAATGGCTCCTAGACAGATTCAGGTTTGAATCCCATTTGGGACCAGCTTGGTTTGATGAACCTTTTTGGTATGCTCCAAGCATTTTCATGCTGACTGTAAATTCTAGCGTCCCATATCACTTTTTCTGTTTGGCCATTGTTCAGGGATACAGAAGCGAGACAATAATATATTGATGCTGAACTAAAATAAGTAATGATTGACAAGTGACAAAAAACAACCACCACAAGAAATACTAAAAATATAGTGTTAGATATGAAAAATATAATAAGTACTTTTGAAAAGTTATACCCAATATGATATTCTATTCTAAAATTGAAAGGATTATATTTTTATAATAATAATTTTAAAATTAACAACCATAAATCCCATTTTCCACTATTGTCCTTCACAATTTAAATGTTTTTAAAGACATTTTTCCTTTATTTTGGTACTATCTCAGTCATCTTGTTTCTATAGATGTGCAATTACTAGAAAACTTTGTTTGTTTCATTTTAACTTTATACAATTAAATTTTTTATCTCACTACTTCATTTTGTTTGCCTTTGTATTTAAATTGTATTTATTGAGCACATTTTCAAATTTAAAGAACAAAAAAAAACAAATAAACAGTTCTAACATTTTGATGGCAGTAGAACAGTGTTGACATTTTTGTTTTCTGATCTTGAGTCATCTGTATTTTTTTTTTTTTAACTTTCTTAAATTTGAAAAGAAAAAAAAGAACAATTAAACTGTATCCAAACTTCAAATAGATTCCTATTCTGTCAACAAACTTCATGCGTTATTTGAGCAATTTGCAATCATCTGTGGATGTCAGACTTTCTGCCTCCACCATATTTATGTAGCTTGGTGTACTAACAGTCTCTTGGCAGTTATGAAGAGATTCCAAGAAAGACATGCTGCACATAAACATCCTGTAGAGGTCACTCAACTATTATCTATTTGTATGTGTTTTAAAAGGTATCAGGCCTAAGTAAACATTATCCCCTGGCTCCCTGCCCTCAATAAACATTTTTGAGATGACTTTTCTACCCTTCAGTCAATTCTATTTTAAAAGATTTCCAGATATCTCACACTGTGATTCCATACAGAATGTAGGCACTACAACAAAAGCAACAGAAATTGTTACATGCAATTTAATTCTGAATAGTTTCTTTTTTAATCAATGATAACTATATTTATCATGAGTCAGTATAAATACATTGTGAGAATTTGTACTGTGAAATGTATTATTTTTGGAGGACCCCCAGTACAAATCATGGTTTGATGATGCATTGAAAATGTGATTTATTTAGCCAAAGATCTTCCCTGAAGTGAAGGATTTTAATCCCTTGAGACTTTTGGACATATATGAATGACATATTTATATTTCTATTGCTCTAGGAATATAATGCTTCAGCAGATATGCACATAATAAAATGGACTACAAACTGTTTAATTAGCAGGTCAGTGGATGTGGGTTGAAAGTTTACTAAAGGAAAAGTTGAGAAGGGGTTTTAGAGGTCAGATCACCTTTAAAAAGTGTGACAATGGTAGCATGGTTTACAAAGGTAGAAAAGTAGTTTCTTTAAAAAAATTCAACACAGTTATTAAAGAGTAAGTTAGCCATTTCGCAATTCCAGAAAGAAATGACAACAAAAATGAGCAAAATTATATTTTTTAATCATAAAAAAGTTTAAAGTTTCAACCAAAAAAAGAGATTTTTAAAGCGACAATATTAAGGATTTGATGGGTTTTTTTTTGTAATAATGAATTTTAAAATAGTAATAGCAGTAATTAGAAATGAGTGAATTTAATAATACAAGTAAACAAGGTTAAATTTTAAAAGAACATAGGCTATTGGTTAATATGACCATTTTTCTTTTCTATACCTAACTTATTTTGTCAGTCACATTTAATGTCCATCCATGCAGCACACAGGCGTAAATGTTTGATATGAAGTGTGTGAAAAATTAAACCCATTTAACCCCAGAGACTGTAGATAAAGCCAACATTTACAACATAGTTATTCACACTTGCCAGGATTGTTATTCACAGTACTCATTATTTTTAACCAAACAGATTAACAAGAAATTGAAATAGAATTTTCAAGTTTAAGTTCAATGTATATATACCATCAGTGAATTATTAATAGCAATTTCATTCCTATGGAATACTTTACATTTTTCCATCCTTAAACCTTTTGAATAGCTCTGATAAGTAAATAAAAAAAAAAAATTAAAAATGTTATTAACTCAACAATGAGCATATATGCACACAATATTAAGAGACAGAAATTTTGTTCAATATATTCTGTACCAATATAATACCTGTTTCAATGTGTTCTACTTTTGGGGAAAAGTTTTAAACAAACTATTAATGCATCAGTGTTTCTAAATAAAATGAAAACAATCCAGATAACTAATGATCTTTTACTTGTGTTGCTGCTATTGATCTCCTAACTATTGTTAGCCAGCTATGGGGGAAACCAAAAACATTTTGCCATTGGAAAATGGAAACATACAAGACCAGAAACAATGCCAGCTGTATACATGTCAGATGGACTGCAATTTCAGCCAATCAAAATCAAATGCACAAAAAAAGCATTGGTTTCCCTCAGATGTGAGTCTACAAATGCCAGCCAGATGGAGAAAAGTAGATGATAATGAAGACCATTGCTAGCATGTATGTATACAATGTAACAGAACTCTTCCAATTAAAGATAAAAGGAAAACAAAAATATATGTTTAAAACTCACATACAGTAGAAACTTATCAAAACAATGACTGGTCAAGGAAATAAACCTCAGCAGCTTTTAAACTCAAAAAATAAAATAACAATCAAGCAATTTTTGGAGCATCTGCATTCCATCATCATGGCTTAAAAAATGCAAAAAATGTCCATTAGCTACATAAAAGCAACCTTAAGATGGTTCACAAATAAAAATAATGGACTTTTCCCATTTTCAAAAGCTTGATGATAGGATACAGATGTTGCTAAATGTGAATGGATTTTTATTTTAAATTTATTTATTTATTACAATAGCAACCTACAACAATTAAAGCAGATACTATTTTAAGTCTCAACCTATGAAAATAACAGTTCCTCTAAAATCATTAATACTAATAGTTTTTAGTTGTTAACAGAAAGTATACTAAAGCAGTTACTGACACATAAGTTAGCAATTCATTTTCATTAAAATAAAAACATTTTCTTATAAAATAACATTAATTTCAACAGTTTCTGTAGAATATGGGTATCAGTTCATTTTAAACTATAGTATGCATGTGATATAAATATGAGTTTATGCTTTGTCTTTTTTCTTAATGTAAATTTTCTTCTATTCTGTAGCATTTCACTGTTTCAATCCATTTGGTTTCAAAACAATGTGAATTCATTAGTCACAATTTGCATAACATTTAATGGCTGGGCATACATAGCAGGCTTTGTATCTTGAGTCCACTTTGACTCGCATAATTCTCAAATACATAAATGAAGTACAAAATTTTAAAAAAGTCAGAAGATACTTGGCTTTCTGTGTGTACATACACTCAATACAGAAGCAATGACATACATTGATATAATGGTATTTAAAGTCCAGGCTGTAGATAGATCAATGTCACAATGTGAGATGTTTTATATGCCTATAGCATGACAACATCAGCAACTCCTTTATGAATTTACAAAACTAGAGACTAACTTTAAAGCATGTAGTTAAAATGCCATTATTGTAACAAATTGAATTGAAAATGTTCATACTAAAAAGTCTAATCACCAGGTTTCATTTGAAAAAACACACACACACACACAATAATTTTCATAAATAAATAAATGTAAGTAATTGCTCTTAAGAATCAGAGATTTTGAAATAGGGAAAAATTGCATTTCTCATAGCTAGTAGTATATAAAGCTAAATGATCACAGTTTTATTAATGCTATACAAATCTATCATGAGAAGATTTTAAAAGCTTTTAGCTAATATAATAAGCCAGTAATTTCCATTCTAAGTGAGAGCAAATTCTTGTAAACAAGAAAAAAAAAGATCCACATGAAGCATGAGCTTTCACCAGTGTATTTTTTCTTGGTAAAACTGTCATAGAAACTCTCAAAGTATGTAACAATAGCAGATTTATCTCTTGTAATTAAATATCTATTTATAATCAGTTTTTTTTTTCAATATGTACATCTGACTTTTATTAAATTGTGGTATGATTCTTTATATAATTTTTGGCTTAAATTTAGGAAAACAATAAAATTTTTTTAAAAATTATCATATTTGAAGGCTTTCTTTTTAAGAAAAAGATGTAAACTAAAGTCTCGTTGCTTTTATGCTTTTTTCCCAGGATCTTGTTTAACATTTCTTTCTTCTTTTCTTTAAAAAAAAAAAAAAAAAATTACCTTTTTAGTCTTTGGTCCAATCAGTTTTATTAGTCAGCATGTAGCATTAAACCTGCATTATGCAATAATATCCTCATCCTTTTAGTATAAAATGATTATATATATATATATATGTGTGTATGTATGTCAATAGTCTAAATGACACATTAAAAGTACTGTGATTATTTCAGCTTTTAGTTCTTTTCTATAAAAATGTGCCAATGAATAACCATATGTAACCAGTTTTTGTAAATAAAACATTATTTTAAAATAAATAGTTACAATTTAAATGCATTAATTTATTTATAAATCTTTCGTCAAATGATTTATTTAGATATTTTAAACATATACAGGAATACCTCAACTTAGGTAAGAGTTACATAAGTTGAACTCGCACATATACGGCAATCTCATTGGGGGCAGATCCTTTCATGTGTTCTTTAATATGGTCTTTGTGTCTCACAATTGTGTTAACTGCTGACACAGTTGTGCCCAGGCCACACGCAATGGAAGACAAAGTTTGCCCGTCTTCATATTGCTTCATGATGCTCACCTTACCCTTCTTCGTGGAACCACTAGCACTAGCATCACTTTTACGCTTTGTCACCATGGCTTGCAATGGAAAAATTTACGTAAAATTGAAAAAATTTTTACACACAACTAAACTCACTTGATGGATGAGCAGGAGAGAGAGATGCTGGCCCACTAACACACTCAGACCCCAGCACGCATTACTCCACGGTTCGAAGTAGTGCCCACTCATACCTAGGTACCCATACATAGCACTACGTAACATTTTTACTGAATCTCAAATTTTTTTTTTTTGAATTTATTTCTTACGTAAAGTCAAATTTATGTAAGTTAAAGTTTACATAAGTCAGGGTATTCCAGTATACATTTTCAGAAGTCTTATGTAGGTATGCATTTAGTTTATAGACTGTTTTAACATTTTTAGATACTTCTCAAAATATATTATTGCTTAAATATCACCAAAATTTTAATTATGCACCACAATTGCTTTTCAGATATTAAGTAAATCTTTAAGAAACGCAATATAATTATTACAAGGAATAAAGCCATCATGACTTATATAAAGTAAACAGAAAACTAAATACATAAACATTTTACTTTTAAATCACTGCACACTATCACTATTAACAGATAACTTTATTGACAATAAACTTAAGATACTAACCACATTCTGTTTAGATTTCAAACTTCTGCTCATTAAACAGTCACAACCTCTTCTTGATGATGATAGCTCATCTGATATTCTCTTCCTACTTCGATAATTTGCAGATTTGCTTTTTACATTTGATGGCTCTCATTTCTGCAGTATTTATTCTTCTTCTTTTGTACATTTTGTCTTACTTGGTATTTGTGTGTGGAAATAAGATTGATGGAAAAAACTGTTGGTAGTGCAAACCTGCAGGCATAGAAATGCCTGACAAAGAATGCTGAAAGAGCAATAAGGTAACTTAGTTTATACATGGAGATAGGGCGCCTAGCTAAGCTGATAGATGGGAGAGAATTGATTACCCCTTGCTACCTGCACTATCCCCAAGGTCCTGTAAATGCTGGATCCAAAACTTAATGAAGGATAGCACACAGCTGATGATTCCACTAAAACTAACTAGGCATTTGGAAGTGAAGCTAAATTTGAAATATTTATTTTTAAGTCAGTTTTACAACAACCATTTCATTCATTTACAATTCAATTACTAAAGATTTGTATAATCTTGATATTTTAGTTATATGATAATGATCATGGTATTTGTAATCATAATTAATCAAGAGTTTGTTATTTAATTTCAGCAGATTAATTCATTTCTATGCACTCCATGTTTCCTTATTGGTTATGATTTGCAAAAAGATAAAAAAATTGGAATCTAATTTAAATTTAAAATAAAACAAAAATAAAATATTTTTTTTTCAACTAGGCTAATACAGAAATAAATACAAATAAATACTTATTAGCATAATTGGTAACAACAGCACCTCTGAAAAATCTTCAGGTATGGGTTGACAGTATATATTTATAAATTAAAACAATTATATATGCATGGCAGATGAATAGGTGCTAGAAAAGTTAGTTTCTACAAAGTTAAGGTTATGTATATTGCTAGTTATTAAATTAGAAAATTATTTTTATTAAAATGTTTTAATCTTAGAATATTACTAAGTACATGTGGTGTCATTTTAAGCATGGGAACTACAAGATATCTTTACATTAATTAATTTTTCCCTACACTTAATGTGCCTTGAAAATAAGATCAAATCAGTCATATTTGGCTTATTATAATAATCTCTATACTTACTGAGTGTATGTAATGAATTTAAGCATAATAACTGAAAATCGGCTAATAGAAAGTTCTTTGTAAATTCAAATGAAATACAGGAGCATCCATTAATATTAGAGGTGCAATTACTGAAACATTTCCAATGTTTAATTAGTTTCTAAGTCAACCATCAGAATTCCAAGAAAGTTTTCTTGAGAAAACTCTGTGCAGGAATGTACTGCTATGGTTGTCCACTAGAAAGTGTTGCCAATTCTGTACCATATGTAGCCAGCCAGCACTTCTGATTTAGCAGGAAAATCCCAATTAGAATCGTTGTTTTGTGTATGTAAGAGGAAACTCACCTGGCTAGCTAGTAAAGAAAAACAAGAAGAAACCATGATAGGAAGTTAAGTCAAATCAATTCAGTCCCCACTGTGATTCAAACTCTATTCGTAACCTTAGCAGTCCAATAGTCAATCATTGTGCCACCTCAAAACTCAGCCACATTAAAAAAGATAGGTGGATTGGTAACTGAGATGTGAGTTGACAAGCAAACTTATTAAATTTCAGATAAAGACTATTTTGGACATTAAAACAACTATTTATTAAAACCATTTATGTAAAAAAATCTTATAAATAGAGTGATACAAATAATATGGTTTAAAATATTTATAAATTACTTTTAATGAATTGTTTATTGGTATTTTAAATGCTAAAAACAAAATAATACAAAAAAGAAGAAAAAAGATGTTTTAACCAGTTTGAAGCATTATGAGTAACCAATGCCATACTCATTTCCCCAAAGTATTTGGCTCTGCTCAGAGACTGAACTATAAATCATGTTATTCCAAGGATATGACACTGCTAAGAGACCCAATGACAATTGAATACTACTTTGGCATGAATTACAGCTGCTTCCAAACCTTCATGCTGAACATACTGTTATTTCTGATTAAAGAGTTCCAAGAAGTTGGTATGCAAAATGCTTAGATTATTTCAATATTTCTCCCTTTTTTATATAACACTGAAAATAACAAAACAGAAGTTTCCATTATATTTTAAAACCCATTTTTTAAAAAAAATTATGAGTTTAAAAAATGGTATTATGCTTAAATATGACAGCTTTTCTTAAGATATATAACTCGATGTCATTATCACAAGAATTATTTCTTATCGCTTCCTTAACGTATCATAAAAAATCATAGGGTTAGAAAAATTTATTCTGAAAAATCACTAAATGTCATGTTTGTGTGTCAATATCTCAGATCATATGTATCAGTTATTCATTATTACTTTCAAGTAAATTATATAAATTTTGACACTTTTGGTGTAAACAAGAATGCTGTCTTTACTGCAATCTGGCTGATGGAACTATGGTTAAATTACAGACAGTTCACAGAAAAGATCATTTTATGAAACTGAAAGTACTTTTACACTAGGCACCTATAAAGTCAAGCTGAAATTTACTGGCCATAAATTCCAACAGAGTTTGTAAAATTTTATGCAGATAATTAAATTAATTACAAAATAAAAAATATGCATTATTATATTCAAGTAAGATAATGCAGTTAGCTTTATATTTTTAAATTTGTAATCCATGAAAAAGTCTCAGAAGTTTTCTTTCAGTGTAATCATGTTTTTTAGTCAAAATTTCCAGAACCTTAAAAAAACCATCAGGGAACTAGAGAAATTCAAGAAGTCTTGCACATTTTCATGCTCAAAATTTTTGGATATATTCCATTTGCTAAAAAAGACAAATCTTACATTCTTAGAAAAAAATATTCAATTAAGTAATGCACATTTAATTGCATGGATGATTGTTTTAGTCATTAAAAATCACACAATGGATTAAATTCAAGATAAAGATAGCTTCCGAAATGGAGAACCATGTATCTGTTTTTGTTGTTTTTTTAATAGATTAATACCTCCACTATTATGAATTACTAAATTTTATCAAGTAGTAAAAGTTTCTATTTTTAGATCCATGCCTTGGAACAAGTATCATTCAAGTAAGATTTTCATTTATTGTATAGCCATGTTGAAATGCTTAAGATTATACACTAAATAGTCACAATTAAAATATGTAAGCAACAGTAAGAAAATGCAGTTTTGCAATGCAACTAAAGTTACGTCATAATTTTGGATGTCATGTACCCTGCCAGGCCTAGCTGTAAGATAATTTTCAGCAACAGCCTAGGAAAAGAGGTGGTAATTAAAAGCCCATGCAAGATGAGCCATGAGTATTAACTGAATAAAAATAGTTAGAAACAGTTACTGGTAAGTATTACTGCAGACATAAGAGAATCAACTACTGGATACATATGGAAAATACATGCATTGTACATGGTTAAGCAAAAGATGTGCTAGTGACATCTAAAGTAGAGAAACAGTGCTTCTGAACTGGACACAACAAACCTGTCCTCAGCTGTGGCAGAATCAATACACTTGTGGTCTTCAGTATATATATTTTAATATTTAAAATTATGTATTTAAGACAACAAATAGTGATAGGAAATATCGTATTTTGCGTCATATAAGACACATCTAAATTTAGCATGAAATATGTTGGAAAAATAAAATTATGGGGAATTTCCTAGAGTATGCCCTGGACCCTGCTGGGGGAGATACCGCTCATCCCAGATCATGCCTCATGCCTTTGGCACTTGGTTACTGTGTTCCTTCACAATTGCTATCATTTGTAATTTGTAGCTAATAGTATAGCTATGCTTTTTCTTTGACTCCATTCTGTTAGGGTATTTCTAATCTGAAAATTATAAAAATTGAATAGTAATTACATAAAGAGGGACAAAAAGTATAAATCACTTTACTGTATGATACTATTTGTCCCACTATATGTTACAGATATTTACTGTAATTTTGGTTGAACAGTTATGGAATAGCACTATGCTACCTTCAGGAGGTTTGTGTTCAAATTGGTGAAGTTGGTGGTTGGCTGCTCCGTGCAGTTGCTCATATGGTTTGTCAGTGTCAGACTCGGTCAGTACTACCAAAATAAAACAAAAATGGCTGCCAGGTGTTTACAATGGACAGGTAATTGTTCCAGTGTTTTTGAGTATTAGATGGTAATTGAAGCATTTAATGCCTCGATGAAGGTTTGTTTTATTTTATAAGGCACTATTACACTTTGATACAGGAAATATAACACTGGTTATTGGTGGGAAATCTGTAAACACCTATGACAATGAGTGGTTTGCCTGACCAATGCCAGTAGTTTAAAGAATTATCACAACCATTTACTGAATATTCCTTGTTTATTTACAGTGGAAGTCCTTTTATCCAACTTCCAGTTGACCGATTATTCCAATTAACCAACTTTTGGGCTTCATGTCCCAGTCAGATAAAACATTGAAAAACGTCCAGTTTCCGATCTCTGGATGGCAGCAAGCAGCAGGAGGCAAATTCAAAATCCATGCCAATGACACACATTAGTTTGCCAGCTGCTTGAATGGCATCAAAACCTCTATTCTTTTGTTTTGGTGAGCAAAGGTGAGGCGGTGCATATCGCTATAGTCCAGTTTCATTGTTTATGAGCCCTTTTTACTCATAGATGTTGCCCAAGAGTTAGCTATGAATAAAGCCACCATGTCTAGTGTAGCAGCAAAGCAAAAACGTATTGCTGAGCATTAGGCAGAAAATAAACATAATTAAGCGTGTAGAGCAGGGTGTCCCCAGACCGAATCCGGTGAAGCACCATGGACCGCATGAACCATAGTAAATACAGGGTGTGGCAATGTGGAATGAGTATGTGTAGCATGTACAAGGTCTCTATGTACACTGTGTACAGTGTAATATACCACATATTCATTATGAAGTTGTTTGGATTGTTAAAATAGGGGGATACCAAGATCCTGAGCTGGACCCGAAGCCTAACCTTCACCATAAAGGACACGGGTGATTTTGAGGGTCAAATTTTGGGGAAAAAAAGTGTCTTTTATGCCACGAATTACAATATTTTAATTTTCAATCCTTGATGAACTGGATGTATTGAATACATTTGAAGTCAGTTATAACAAATTAGTCATCAACATTTATGAAATGTGGGAAGTAGAAATATTTGTGATGACCTTGAATAGCTAATATACTTTAAAAATTTTAAAAACTAACTCCCTTTCCAGTCAATAAAATTATATGAAGTCACACGTGCATGCCATCTTACAACAGTTCAACAAGATTCAATGATACCATCAGTTTGCAAAGTGCATCACATGCAAATTTTTTTATTCAACTATTTTTCTTGTTTTATCATGTACAAATATTTATTACTGAAAATACCTAAATTTTGCACATATAATGTGAGAATTATTTCCAACAAAATAAATGTCATTTCTACTGGAACAAGCAAAGAGAAGTGGTACCTTAGGTATCTGGATATAGACCTTTCCTAAAAACTGGTTGCAACTTAGAGGCAGAGCGAGAAAACACATCTGGCCAACTCTTTTATAATGCAACATCAAAACCAAAAGATACACACATGCCATCTATGGAACCATTACAAAAAATCAATTAAACTGTAGAAAAACCAACCAACCAACCAATTACCATCAACAGGCAGCTGAGGTTGAACAGCACAAGGTGCAAGAAGCTTGACATAATTCTGATGACATACAATGGCATTACTGTCTGCTTCATCAATTTTCACTGTAGTTGGATATTATGCATTACATTGAAGGCCAATGTTGTTGTTTTTTAGATGAATTATGATACATGATGTTTTTTTTCCATTTTTTGAGAGCAGCTTTTGTCTGACACCACTGGCATTACCAATTTGCAGTACTGTGTCAGATAGAAAATTATATTTGGTGATGGCAGTATTATGGCACAGGCTGCAGTGGAGACCAATCCTTGGAAGCAGTTAGTGGTTCTGAACCAGAATAACAGCCCACCTGACACTCCAGCAAGACAATTCCCTCTTTTCCAGTACAGCAAGAATGACACAAGCAAGAACATCAATAAGCTCAACTCCACTAAGGACCTTAAAAAAAAAAAAAAAAAAAGGATAGAAGAATGTTGTCCTCATCAGCATAACATTATACCATAGACATGCAGCTGTGTCATGCAAAATATTCTCATAATCAGCATATGGTTCATATGTCAATCCAGGAGCTCTATATTTTATGTATGTGCCAAAGCAAAACACCCCAATGCAGACTTATCGGAAGCCTGCTGTCATCTGACATTATGCCATTCAGAGTTATTGACATCAAGTGATTAAGTTCAAACTCAATTATTGCTAATTTTCATGTATTTTTCCTTATGATCGTCTATAGTGCTGACCTAATGCATTTAAAACAAGGAAAATTTTTAAACATATGGAAAACTTCACACAAACACACACACACACACACAAATTAAGAAAGATATCCCATAACATACCACCATGATATCATTAAACAAACAGAACAAAAATATTTTCAAAATGGTTAGTTTTATTCACTAAATTTTCAAGACAGTCTCCTTTCCATGCAACAATTTTTTGTCAAATAAATATGTAAATCAGTTCCAGTAGAAGCACATAAATGAACTTTGTTATAAAGATGTTAAAAAATGGCTTATATTTATATAAAGTTTGACTCTGTTAAGATATTTATTTTGAAGAGCATTGGTACAGATGGGTAACTATACATATTTGGAAGATTTTTTAAGGTGGAGAGCTATTGGTGAGATAGTCACAGACCTAAGTAGAAGAATGACTAAATGTAAACAAAATTGTGGTTTCTGAGCTGAAAGATTATTTCAAGAACATGGAGGTATTGTCCAAAAAAATGGTTTGGTGTTGACTATGGGGCACAATCTTAGCAGATGATCAGGAGGAACTTTTGCTTCAGTGAAGTAGAACTTCAACACTAAGCCAACTTGTGTCTGATCTCTCTGCAGCCACAAAGAAATTGTTATTAACCTCAACCATAGGCAGGAGGCTACATGAAAATGAGCTTTATATATGATCTATGGCATGTATCCCACCCACTCACTACCATAAACAGAAGCAGGCGAACTGGATCCATTATTCTTTTACTCTGGTATATGTCAAGATTTAGCCTTTAATTTGACCCACAATGCCTACTCACTGGGAGAGAAGATGGAACATGAACCATCCCAGAAACATAATTGAAAGGAATCACTACAATGATGGAATGTTGGTTTAGACAGGAATTTAATTGGGTGGCATACAAACCTACATTTGTTTCAAGGGGGAATCCTGACAAAAATGAGTCGGATGGACAAAATTCTGAATCCCTGTCAAACTATACTTAGGTACAATTGGAGGAAACTTCGTTCTAATGGACATTAACAGTTGTTCCCATAGGGCATGTGTAATTGGTTAATATGTTTGAAAGAAAACCTCATATATGATTAGTAAATTCTCCTGAACTGAATTTTATTAAGAATGTTTAGGAATTCTCTAGGAAGACATGTTGCCTTCCCCAAACACTACCCAAGATTACTCTAAGAACTATAAACTTCTGTAATAAGACAATGTACTTTATTTCCCATTGTTCTCATTGATAGAGTAATAACTAGCATGCAAAACCACTGAGTTATGTATTGCCATTATCAGCTATCAATACCCTACTGACTACCTCTAATTAATTTTTATTTATAATCTCTATATAAAAATTCCTTCTTGGTTTCTTATTTGGCACTGCACCCTTCAAATCTATTTGCAATTTATATATTTTATTGATAAAAGATAGTTATATTGCTCATTTGATGAATAAAACTATTTCGAAAGTATTTTTTGTTTGTTACCCAACTTATGGAAACCAGTGTATATTTGTAAAATTTGTTAATACATTCAATTAATGGCAAAGAGATTTCATAAATGTTAACAATATCCCTTAGGATATTCTAAGGTGGAAATCTAATTAAATGCATTTAAGACCAAAATATAGTAGTCTCGTTCCAACAACATGCCATGCAAAGCAGTCATAAAAATGTTCAATTTTTTATTTTTGATGCAACAACACTACACATTTTAAAGGATTTATATGTGCAGACTTTACACAAGTCAGTGAACAATACCTTGGAGAATTTTAATGCTTTGGAATCTGTCAGAACATTACAATTTATTTTGGTTTTATTTGTTAAATTCAATCTGTGAAAAGATATAAATTTGTGTTGTTAACTGCATTATAATGAAGCATTCATTCATTTAGAAGTACAAATGAAAGCTTGTTTAGAATTATTGGTGTCACATACTACACAAATCTCATGAAAATATTTAAAGCAGAGTTGTTTACATAAGCCAAAAAACCACATTAAAGTACACTTGGTTTCCACCTAATCTAAAACATTAGACATTTTAAGAATTTTTCATTCCATTTGATATTGATTTGTTTTATATTTAAACAAAAAATGTTTTAAGTTTTTAAATAAGTTAAACTATAAGAACATTATTCAAATGAAAATTAAGGTAATTTGGTTGAATGTTTGTCTTCGTCTATAGATGTTAATCAAATCTTTTCTCAACAGCTTTTAAAACATTGTCTTGCTTTTAGAATAACAATTTTTTTTAAATGAAAAGTTATATTTGGCTAACAAATGATTCCCATCTCTAAATAATTAACATAATCCATTAGCTGCACTGGTGAGACACTCAGCCCTAATGTCATCAAATATCAGATTATTTGAAAAGTGAGAAAACATAAGTCAATTTTGTTGCACAGGCAAACTTGCCATCTGAATTTCTTAGAAAAGAACAGACAGGGGAAGCAAACAAAGCAACAATTTCAAAAGCCTTATTAATAATACCATTCAACATGGCACACACATTGTTCATAACAGTATAGAGAATGATTTTCACAGTCCTTCATATTAGGAATTAAAAATAATTTCAAAAGCATCATAAAAATATTTCTTCTCATCTGCAACCTGTCCTGTCAATCAGTCTTTCTCTGCCATCCCCCACCTCTCCTCTCTGGAGTCACTTGTGACAAATAATTTTGTATTTAGTTTCAGTTTACACTGTTATCAAATATAAATGAAAGACAAGCATGAAAGATTTAGTTCATTAATATTTAAGATCACAGGTATTTGCAGCCACAAGATTAGTGCGTGTCATCATTTTCATATTTTATCATTACCATTGTGCACACAACAACTGTTCTGCTAAATTAATGTTTTAGAATCATGTTAATTTACCACTCATTTTTTAAAAAAACTCTTACCTTTCACATGGTTCAGTGCTCCATTCATTACATTATATCATATGGCTATCAACAAGTAGATGCAGTTCATGTATTCCAGTGACATAAAAGAGAAGTGTGAAATAATTTTGCATTATTTGCCTTTGAATTATTATTAAGGAATAATGCATGAATAATAATGATTTTTCATGCATTTCATAAACACTGTCATTAATGACTCTCATAATATTACCATTTCCTTTCATGACTCTTCTACCAGAACAAGCTTAGATAAATGTACTTATTCAAATTTTTTTTTTTTTTAAAATTTAAAAAAAATGTGCTTAGGTTTTTGTTTTCATAAAATGTAGTTCATCTATTCAGAATAAACTAACTTAAATGTTTTGGCTTTAATTAAAACCCACTAAAACTGTAAAAAGTATTTATAATTGCTGTTTTAAATTACTACACACTCAAATTTGGTGAACCAATGGAAAGAATGGTGGTGGAAATGATTCTCAAACAAATCTGAACATTCAAAAAAAGAAGAAGAAATCACTAATACCATGAAAACCATACAGAAAACAAAAATAGCAGTGCTTACAGACACAGGAAGACAGCAACAAAGAAATAATTAATCCTTACAAAAATCTGCTATTAATCATATGGCCAAGAGTAAAATTCTGACACCAACACTGTTCATATTGGAAAAAAACACTGAATTGTATTAAATGGCTCTTCTGCATTTAAACTAAACATACCACTACAGTACATGGTCAAACATGCAGATCATTACCATACCTGACAAACTAAGAGCATTCTTGTTAGACCACCTAAAACAAGTATTTTCAAATACACTACAAAATCTGATAAACAAGATAGAAAAAAACCTAGATGCAAGACTTGCTTAAAAATGAAAATTCAGAAATGTCACTGTAAAAAAATAGCAAAGACAAGTCAGAATGACAAAACAATTAAATAACCAAAAAACAAATACCTGATGGTTTTCATAGAAATAACAGACTCACCCAAGAAACCCAATGCAGCAGGCACCAGAGAAATTCTGTGGTACAGATAGGAAGACATACTGCTTTAAACCTGCCAGCTAGAAATGTAACTAGCCAATGAACTGCTGTGCTTTCAAAAACTGAACGTCTGACTGCTGAAACAGAAGTAGCAACTCAGTACTGTATTTGGTTGTCAAAGCATTAATGGTATGATGACCAATATTGTCAAAAGATACCCAAGAAAACTCTCAAAAGATAAAACAAGTTGCTAATAATTTCTTTACACAGGTGGAAATTTTATGTATAATGACAGTTTCTAAGAGGACTAAAACATTTGATTTAGATATCTCTTTAGCCATGTTATTGTGGTGTTGGATATCAAGTCACACGAATCTTCATAGCAAACAACTAAATTATGTTTTTAATGAGTCATTAAGGCCACAGACTTTCAAAGATCTACCAACTCCAAGACACCATGTTTATCAGGCAAAACATAAGCATTCTAGTGCACTATTCTTAAGGCATTTTTAATAATTAGTGACATGAATGCTTGGATAAAGCAAATTTTTAGGATCTAGTTTAATATTTACTTTGCACATATGACCACAAGCACAAGAAAAATATCATGGATACTTTTTACTTACCTGAAAAATGTGTATAATTTAATAAAATCAAGTTATAACCAGGCTCATAAAAATAGGCAAACTTAATTTGTATGAGGATAAGTCAAATTGTATTTGTTAAAATTAAAGTGACAGTTTTCATTTAGATGAACAAACTGCCCAATAATATAAACTTGACCATTATCATTTTAGATGACAGATATTGGCCTTATAATACAGTTTAATGTCATCCACAAATTTCACAATTCAGTTGGAGACATGACTAACCATCAGTCTATACTGATGCAGGTACTTGGATGGCTGCTGTGATATTTTAGATAATTTCTTAAAACAGAACAACACAGCCATTTATTTTCTGCTGTTAAATGATCTTTGAGACCAAATCATACTGTAAATACATGAAAAGAAATAAAAAATATCTGGCTCAAGCATTAAAACTTGTAAATGCTAGCAACAATTTCTTCTTTCAGATATAGTACCAAAAACAACAACCTGCTAACAACGATTAATTTTTTTTTTATTTTCAAGAGTCAATACAAGAAAATATTAATTGATTTTGTATAACTTGTGTTGTTAAATCAATTCTGCTTGTTCTGAACTTGTGGCTATAACATCCACTGTCTAATGACAGAAGAAGTAGACACCATGATTTTTCATTGTGATCTTTTGGGATCGAACAAGAAGTTATGGTTACTGTTCTTTCAATGCCCAGGTGAGAATTTTTGTAATTACAAGAGTTCTACCTAAAAATGTACTTTCATACATTGTCTCATTTCTATTATTTAAATAAACTGTAATACAAAAACAAAATTTACCCCAACCCTTTGCTTTATTAAAATCAAGAAATAAAGCATCTATACTTAACACTATCTTACCTACATTAAGTATGACAGCCTCACACAACATTGATGAATTAGTAAAACAAATTTTCTATACCAAAATCGCTGGTTGCTGGCTATCTGCACTAAAGTTACTTTATGTAGATTAACATTATATGCTTCGCTTTTTAAATACTGTGATTATCAATCTTTTTATCTCCAATATTTCAGGGATACTTTGGTTTGTAAATAAATAAAATAACTTTGATAACTGTTTTTGGTCATTATCTCATTCAACAGTAGTAGACAGGAATGCAGCAGTAATCATTTTTATAACTCCACCTACCATGTAGATATTGCCAATTGAATTCACTGCAAGACATTCCCACAATGTAATCTTCTCCATACTGCACAAGTGGTAGATAGCACTATTCCCTGAAAGGTCTGCCTTCATGCACATTTCAATGAAACAAACATCTCAAACAGAGATTCACCCTTCACAGAACTTTTTTTTTCAGCTTTTGTAAAATCCAACCTTTTTTATTTTCTTTTTTCCATACACTGATGTCTACAAGAGAAACAACCCTGGTGAGAGAGCATCCTGTCATGCTATCTACTAGGAAGCATTGTCAACCCTGCAACCATGAATGGCCTGGCACTTCTAATTTTAGCTGGAAGGCGATTTTCTGGTGTCCATGGTCATCCCTATTAAAAATTCAACATTGTTTAAATGAAATTAAAGAGTTTAATGGACATAATTTGGCATTAAGCAGAAATATTCTTGCGATACAAATCGTATCTCTGGTCTCATGCAAAATTCCCTACCTCTTTTGTGTTTTCATGTAGCATTTATTTTTATTTTGTTTTTAAAGCCAGAACATGTTAGGTAAACTCCATGCAAGTAAAAATGAAATTTTGGATATTTATTGGATTTGATGAAAAGCAAGTCAAAATTAATTTTCTTTCAGTGTATAAAGTAGTAAAATAACTTTCCAGATTACTGAAATTGCTAAAGATGGTAACTGATAAAGGTGGTGCCACCAATTTCGTGATCACCAGATGAGAAAAACAAACTCAGAGGAGCCATAATAATAATGTAAAGTATACAATACATTTTTGTTTTTTAAATGCCAATATTACAGATATTTAATGTTCAAACTGATAAATGTAGGCATCAAAAATAAAATTTTTTGAACAGAAATTTCTGAATGTCAAACTTGGCTATGTAAAAATAAAATCCTTATATTTATATATATATATATATATATTTTTTTTTTTAAACAGGTGTTTGGGGGGGATGGAGGAACATTAAACTAAACATTCTTGCTAATTTAAGTAAATTTTCCACTTACATCTATAGTGACATCTTTGCTACTCTTTGTAACACTGATAAAATTGCATATTTGCATAATTATCCCCCATCCGATCACAGTGTTTTCATTTCATGCAAACAAAACAAATATAATATTAAAAAACACACACACACACACACACAAGATCGATTCACATTAAGCAGTAATTTTTCTGTTATACGAAAATGAATTAAAATGCTTTGCAATAAAATATTTAAATTTCTTCAAAAGTAAAAACCGATGAACACTACATTTTTAAGTAAAATTAAACTAAATCTCAAGCCCATCAGAAATTCAAATGCAATGAATGGCATGTTAATCTTTGGGCCATCGCTAATCTCTAGGGAAATGTGTTGTTGCTGACAACTAAATGTTTGGATTCACTAGCTGTTTGACTGATACTAAAACTTCTGAATTAAATAAATATATTTCAAGCTTACTTAGCCTTCTAACTTAAGCATAATCATTTATTGTTGTTGTTTTCCATTTTTTGTATCAGCTTAGGAATAATTCTCTCTCATCAGATACACACCAGACAGCGAGTCCACCAGAGTTTGATCTGAATTTCCCTAATGGTTTAGCCTTGTTACTGCAAATTGCCATTGTTGAGATTCAGAGTTATACATAAAGACAATATAATGATGAAAATTCCTAAAATATTACTATAACCTGTTTTGATTAAATAATTGTTAGTTAATATGAAGTAATACTACTCATTGTGATATTATGACTACAGTGTGGTTGTGCAACAGAACACAAGCAATGCTGCTAAAACTGACAGTCATTTTCAATCGAAGAGGACTTGACTTAAACTACCACCTTCAAAAATGACAGAGGAAGAAGATTTTCTACTGTAAAGGCTACAGATATAAAAGCATTAGATGAAAGTTCTTTTCTTTGTGATGTCTACATTCAATATACCAAGATTCTTTCCAGTTTTGGAATTAAATAGTGTTGTGAAGAAAAATTCAGAATATCAGCCAGGAATATAATAAAACAGAACCTTCTCTTAACAAAAACTATTTGAAGGATATTCATCAATTCAAGAAAAGTTGCATTTACATAACTGTGAACAACTAAAACAATAATTAAAATAATCTTGAATCTAAATAAAATATTTTTTTTCCTAAATATTTTTCTAAAAAGGAATGAAATGTATATTTCTTTACTATCCTTGATATCATATTAATCAGAATCGAAAATAAAGAATTACTGTAACAAACAGTAGTGATTTATTTAGCTTTTAGCATCCAATAAATTCTAAACTCAACTTTCTTTCATCCACAAATTAAGAAATTCTATCCATAAAATCTCATTTAGTCCACAAATGGAGTTCACTTTTTTTTCATTTCGTACATGAAATATGAAATTTCATCCTTCACAAGATTGCATATTGTTCCCCGAATTCATTCACTGTGGAGTTTCAATATATTGTGAGGTCAACCTCACTCACTATTTTCTAGCTACTAAAAGGTAAATCAATCACAAAATTAGCATTGTTGGATTCACTACCCACAGGACACAAGATTTGAAAAAATAATAATAAATAGAAAAGGAAAAAAAAATTTGCTGAAGTATAAACTGAAATAAAATCCATAGAAGCAAGCATTGCGGCTTTGTCATAGTAGTTTACTGATATTAAACACCAGCGTACCTCTCCTGTAGTATCAACTGAAATTTTTTTTTTAAAAATTATATTACATCTGTAAACCTTTCTTTCCCTTGATCACCAATTTCTCCATACAAATCAACAGCAGTTGTAATTCGGTCAGGTACAAAAAAATTATTTGTGGCTAATATCAGATGGCCAGTTTGTTTGTATTTTTTTTTTACAGATTTTATTAGAAACATTGACTTATCCAACTAATTTTATCAATAAGTCATCCTAAAACATCTTAGTGATGCACTTAAGGCTTAGTATTTAAATCTAAGCAAAGAAATCGTGCCTCCTTCCTCACAGACACAAACGAAATAGTTGTAGATAGTCACATTGCATGTGCCTTGTTGTACCACCATGTTGATTGCTTTGTGCTATGCTATATACTTCAGTCAGCTAAAAACTTGAATCTCTTTGCCAACTTTGTTTTCATGCAAAAAATTAAATTTTGCCCTGATCCCTCACCAGTTAAAATTTTTAAAAAAAAGATCAACATACCAGAATGACATAAGGTTTCCAAAGAATTCTGAACCTTAATTAATGTTGGTTTTATTCTCTTCAAACAGCTGCTCAGTTGTTAGAATGTTTGACAAGATCTAGACCAGGGTTGTCAAAAGTAACTGATATGTACTAGACACGAACAGTTCTAAGCATTGTTTGGTAAAACTGAAAAGGGCGATACTTTATCACATTTGTTAATTCAACCATTGTGTAGCCACAGCACATTTATCTGCTACTGACAGTGCCTTCAGTACTCTTCGAAAGTTATACGCAGGATACTTCTCTGGTTTCAGATATTAATTATCAGTGAACCGTGGGTTCAATCAATGTGATGTGAGGCACCAGTGAAAGATGCAGACAGTGAAATAAGAATGATAGATTTTAGCATAAATATGAAGCATATCCCATAGTCATTCATTGTTAATGGCTCATTTATACAGTCGTTTCCTATGAAAAACATTTTTGTAGTGAAAAAATGCTCTACAATTTCTGTCTCTGACATGAACGTGTGAAAGAAAATCAATTTGTTTATTATTAGCAATATGACAAATGAATTGAATTTGCACTTAAGCATTACGTGTTTTATAGAATGCATGCCTTCATAATTTATATGTTCATTTTATTTCTCATATACCAATGGGAAATTTTAAGAAATAAAAAAAAATATATAATATACAGGGTGATTGAAAAGTCACCCTTTATTTATAAAGAATTATAATTTTTGTTCTACTAAGGACAGAAACTTTATTCTTATGTCATTTGAAAGATAATTTCATGTTATTCTTGTGTTTGTTTTTTTTAAATTTTAGGTGAGAGTAAAGATAGAGTAGCTGTTGACTGCTGGATTGGCAGGGTGCCCATTGGGATATACCTGCTAAAGACTCAGAACTAACCCAAGGCAATCTTTTTTTTTTATAGGATAGACCCAGAAAGAGAGTATGGCATGCAATAAAACTGCAATGATTTTGAAAATTTAGAAGCCAAGATACACAATAAATGCCCCCAAATTCTTCTTTTCTTTTTGCTTAATCTGTTGAAAATGTGGCATTTTTTTTTTTGAGAAAATGTGCTGAAAATGCAGGATTTTATTGAAATGTAATTATCATCAGAGTAAATAGCATAAAATCATATTTGAAATAGTGGAAAATTAAGTCCCATGTCTATTACAACAAAGGGTTATAACATACATGTAAAGAAAGAGTGACTTTCCAATTGCCCTCACACATTTCAAATGAATATCCTTTAGTTATATATATTTAGTACTTAGAAGATAAATAAATGATATCATTTATAGGAAAATATGATATGAATTAAGAACTTAAATGCAAAAAATGAGTTAAATCTCATTATGTTATTTGAAGAAAGTATTCTTTATACAGTAATATGCTATTTTAGAAATCATGTGATGTACACAAAAAAACAAAAAAAACACAGAGGTCTGTTAATTAACAAACTTGTTTCACACCATAACTAAAATCAGTTTTTATAATAAGTTATATTTTTGTATTACTTAAAACTATAAATTTAAAACTTTTGACACTTTTAAAAAACATGAGTAACAGATTAGCTTTCCCATAAAGATCACCACACCGAGGCAAAAATCTATCTTTATATTATCTTTGATGACTGATATGAAAACCAGTTTTCATTGGTATTCACAAGACATAAATGTGGGGAATATGAAAGAAAAACAAAAGTGATAAAGCATCTGCAAGACAGTTTGAAGACAAAAAAACTGGAATAAATGATCAACAAAATCCTTCATCTGGAATACTAACCCTTGCTAGATCAAAGTCAGGAAGCAATCAACAAAGATTGTATGACCATACACTATTAGTGTACTGTGATCTTGAGTATCTTGTGTTTTTATTCTATAATTAAGTTTCAGTGATGTTTCTAAGAATGTTATTTTAATTATACCAATTTTTAAATATATTTCTACTTTTTTCCAGCAATGAATCTAACTACAGAATTTTGTTACATACATTTAAAAAAAGAGGAATAATATCCAATATATTTTTAACAAAATGAGTTACAAAAGATGAACTAAAATATCATTCTATCTATCTATCTAAATACAGTTACATACATACATACCTACCTACCTATAGTAGTTTACTACATGATACAATGAAAATGCTTGGTTTAAGCAAACCTTTCTGTTTTTCTACATCTGATTGTTTCAAGATTAGAGTATATTCAGGTCATTACAACCAAGATGATTATGAAAATAGATTATTTTTGTGCACGGTCAAAAGTAGCACCTTGCAAGGGTGATCAATTAGTCAATTACTTATTAAAATCTTATGTCCAAACAAGATGTTAGTGCATATGCTACCCTGCAATATTAACCCAGTTATAATGCCATGAAAACTATTCTCTAGTAAACAGTAATTTATCTTTCCAGACTCCTCTTATCCCAACCTT
Organism: Nautilus pompilius; assembly: GCA_018389105.1. Lineage (NCBI taxonomy): Eukaryota > Metazoa > Mollusca > Cephalopoda > Nautilida > Nautilidae > Nautilus > Nautilus pompilius. The sequence goes on from JACATO010000047.1 coordinate 976,460, forward strand.
TTAACAGAATGGCACTGTTGGCAGACACCTACCTGTGTTATTTACCTGACAACTCATTGGGATTTCAGTTTAGCACCAACAACGAATTAACATTTCAATTGTGTGTAACAGCAGCACAGTTGGAATGGCATTCTTAAATGTCATTTGTATTTTTGCTAGACAACATATTTCCAGCTTACCCTTCTTGAATAACCACAGTACAGTAAGTGGTTTATTCTGTACATTCCACAAAAGCTTTTTTTTTTTTTTAACCAGACCTTCACATACATTCTAGCGTTTATGCCATTTTGGCTCAAGACTCTGGCAGCTGGGCCGTTAGGCAAGGTGAACCAAGCAGGAATCTCATGAGATTCCAAAGGCCCAACCTCCAAATGAATCAGCAATTGGGGTGTGATGAATGTTATCAAGACAGCAACAGAACCCAAGGCCAAAACGAAATTTGTCAAAAAAAAAAACAAAAACAAAACAAAACAAGATTAATGCCAACAAATGTTTAGACTGCTAATGAAGTCATTAGATAAAATATTTGGCATAACTGGATAAAACCTAACTGTTTTGTAGTTAATATTATTTTAATATAATCTAGTGGATTATTACTGTTATTAAGATTACCTGTTGTAACAAAATCCATTAAAAATGTTAGACAACAAATACTTTCATTTTTTTTTTTAAAGATATAGAACTAATTTAGATGCTGAAAATAGCAACTAAGCCAGCCAGATACAAAAATATAGCATGATTTTAGTTTATTGTAAAAGTGAACAAATCACAGTATAGAAGACAAACAGAAAAACAGTTACACTGCTAAACAAAATATGGTTATCAAGAAAGACAACTTTAACCCCCTCTCTCCACCCTTGGGCTAAATAAACTGTTCTCATTCTAAGCATTATCCAGTCCAGGTAACTACTCTGCTGAGCACTGGAGTTGATTTTACTAAAATAAGTTGACCCTTACCCTGTGCCTGTTTCTGGCACCATACAGAATCTTTCTCCTCTTTATTTTTTTTTTTTTGTAAATATACTTTTATTGAGTAAAAATAGTATGAATACAAAACAAGCAGGCTTCAGATTCAAATGCAATAAAAGTGAACAATGGTAACAAATGAAAATTGTGACTGGTAAGAGTTAGAAGCACTGCCTAATGATCAATGGTATATTTCCATATTCAGAAGCCCAAGAGGCCAATACGATACAGTTAGATACAAAAGGAAAGAAAAAAGGATGAGAGAGAGAGAGAATAAAGTGGATAATTCAGAAAAAACAACAAATTCATGTTAATGATGATTTGCATAAATGAACAGACTATTTTTAATTGAAAAACAAAATTAATTAATTATAAAAATTAATGAGAGAAAAATTCAAACAGTTTCACTGCTGCAATATGGGTGATTTCTGAGTGGGGGATAAATTGAAATGTAAAGTGCTGTGCTGTGGTCCAGTGACAGACTGCTTGACTGCTAAAGTCAAGTTCAAATCCTGGTCAGGACCGCTCAGTTCAACATACCTCCTTAGCATTTTTTTTTTTTCTCCCTCACTCTTCTTTGACAGTTGGCCCACATCTAGTACATTAAGGGTTCTAATAAGGATTTTCCCACTGAAGTTGGAAGCACTATGCCCCATATGGTGTAAGACTAGTAATCTAGCAATGCTTAGCAGAAAACCATGAAACTACACTCTCTAACCAGACTTGTCTACCTTGTAGGCATCAGGGTAGGAAAAGAGATTTCTAAAATAAGATATATGCTAAAAGCAAAATTAAACGAAAGTCAACAAATTGTGACAGAAAGGAAACTAGACCAAAGAGAACAAATATTATAAAAAAAAAATAATATTTCTTAAATGAAAGCATTTTATTTTATTTCTAAACATTGAAAAAAATTTTAAAAAGGGAAAACTCAGAGAGGTTCTAATATATTGTAGTATTTCAGTTTTCACCCTTGAAATTCTAGATTTTAACCTAAACAGTATTTTTATGACTTACATTATCAGTACCTATTAGATACTAACAAACATGTTTGTCTGTGTTCATGTATATTTAAAATAAGAAAAAGAATACTACAATGATTTGTTTGGAATGAGAAAAATTAAAATTATGATTACCTGAAATACCCTAACTGCGAAATATTAATTTACGATTTTCATTTAGATATGTTATTCTTATAATCATTATTTATTATCATAGCTTGTTCCTGTAATCATTGACTAGCTGAAATCAAACTTATTTAGATTATTGGTAGTCTATGCACAAAATTCCTTTTAGCAAATTATTTCCCTAAAAAAAAAAAAAAATGCCAATATTCTGTTTTGGATCAAAGTATTCAATTCTTATATATTACTCACTGCTTGAAGTTTGCTGATTGGCATTTCTCAATCACTCTGAAAAAGCAAATGTCCTATTCAATGATAAATGAAAAAGGAAAAAAAAAATACTATTTCATAAAATGATAAAGGATTTTTTAAGCTTTTCAATTAGTGATTGCTGATGTAATGCCAGTCTGCAGCCAGGAAACTACAGAACTCTAAGTTGGGAGGTGGGATGTTTTCTCAGTCATTCTCTATATCTATTACTTTTAAAGAAAATAAATTTAGAAAATTGTATTTTTTAATATAATTTGTGGTTTGTGTGATATCTAGAGGGCAGATGAAAGATATTTAAATGTTAGCCTAAAACTAAAGACTATCTTCAAAGACCAGCACTTTCAGATCAAATAGGTATACCAAAGACAAAAAAAAGCATCAATAAAAGAAGAAAAATAATATAATCATCAATATGACTAATCAAAGCATTAATCACTCTATTTCATAATTTTTATTACACATTCATAAATGTAATTAATTTACTTGTGTTCAATCATATTCGGTTTCTGAAATGCCAAATTTTGTTTGAACAGGAACATTAAATTAAAAAATTTTTAAAAACACTAAAATAACATCACTGAAAAACTCTGCTTTTGATAATTTGGATGCTTGACCTACAGATATGGATCAAACCAGCAACGTGGCAACCATAAACCCATACCCACTCCAGTAATACCTGCCCGTATTAGTTTACATCAGAAATTAGGAAATGCTTGCAGCTTAAAGCAGTTTCAATTTCTGTCTAGGAAAATGGAACAGACTGTCATAAAAACTATTTATGTCATATACCATAGGAAAAACAAAAGAAATAATAAACTAAATAAGATGAAAACAAAGCAAGCTATCCAAAATGCAATTATGCTTTGGCAACATGTTATAGGTTATAATAGCAGTATGGATGGCAGATGGTCAATTAGTTATGCTACTGGACTGCCAAGGCTGAGGGCCCAAGTTTAATTCCCAGCTGCAGTTGGTTCAGGTTTGACTTACCTTCCTGGCATGGTTTCTTCTCAATCTTCTTTACCAGCCAACCATGTAGGTTTGCTCCAAGTGTTCTAGTATAGCTTTCCCTGCCAGAGTTAAAAGTGACAGACTATTGAGGTATAGCATATGTTCTCTAGTGGAAAACCATGCCAGTAGGCTACCTTCACCAGGGTTTTCTCTCTTGTAGACATTGGCATGCAGAAAAAAAAAATATAACAACAATAATATAATCTTACCGACCTACAGTGTCAGAATATTTTAATCTAAATATTAAATGCTGCAGTAATCAGTTGCACAGACAAATTAAAAATCATTCTCAACTGGTTGTAGATGAAAACTCAATAAGAGAATATTAATTTTCTGACCAATGTTCTATCTTGAATGACTTGTCTGGAGCAGTCGAATGATGTTTTGCAAACAAATTTTTAACCAGCTACCCGAAAAAAAACTTCTGACAATTTTTTGACTGACCTTTTGTGCGGTAAACATGCCTGCAATGTAAACTGCACAAAATCCACCCTGCCGTGTTCAACATGGCAATGTTAATAGGCCTTAAGTCATACCACACAGTGTATTGATTACAAAGCAGTCACTAGTGTCTGTGTTGGGTTGGTGGTGTCCTATGCTACATACAGTCCTCTACACTAATGTGCTGTGCACGTTTGCTTGACCCAGCTAAGTCATTTTACCAATCAATTCATTGTTTCAAGCAGATTGTTTTGTTGTCAGCCATGTCTAACAAATGCAACAAACCATTAAGTTCTTCTAAGTTGGGCACTGAGTCATATTTTGTAAAGAGACTGAAGGGTGATGCAGCTACGATGAAAGCAACATCTGGTGAATCAGTAGAAGTACTACGAGAACTTCCTGATGTGCCTGAACCACTTCTACCAACCAATCCTCTTCAACCTTTGCCAAATGATATAGGAGCATATATAGGTTCAACCATCACTGATTAAAAATGATATGTTACTGAAAAGTCCATTGATGCCTTCTGCAGACTACAAATTTCCAAGTGTTGTGCAGTGTAGGCATAACAAATTCTTTCTATGCCACTGGCTAAACATCTTGGATTTTCTTGTGTATAGCCTAAGTCATCATGGTGTTTACTGCAAATATTGTGCATTATTTGGTCCAGAGAATGTTAGAAACCAAAAACTTCGAAAATTTGTAATGGAACCACTGTGTCAGTATAAAGATGCCTGAAAAGACTTTGAGAAGCATGCAGGAGAGGACTATCACATTGCGAGTCATAAACAAGCTGATGAGTTCTTGGTGAGGTATATGGAGAAAGAGAAAGATATTATCAGATTGTTGGATTCGTCACGTCAGCTTCAAGTTGAAGAAAACAGGAGCAAGATTCGACCAGTAATAAAAATGGTCATATTTTGTGGACAACAGGAACTTACATTAAGGGGGCACAGAGATCATGGACCATTCAAAATAGAGACAACTCAGCACAATGATGGGATTTTCAGAACATCACTAAGATTCAGGATTGATGTTGGTGATGCTGCATTTCAATGCCACCTTGACACTGCAAACGCGAATGCAACCTATCTCAGTTGGCAGACACAGAACAAAATCATCAATGTGTGTGGTAGTGTCATTGTGCAAACACTTGTCGAAGAAATAAGAGCTGCAAAATTCTTCAGTCTGATTTTGGATGACACAACAGATATGGCAACAAGGGAGCAGTGTTCTATCTCTGTGAGAGAACAAAGTCTATGAAAGATTTCTAGGATTTTGTGATGTTAGTGGAGATTTGACTGCCAAGGGTATCACCACCACAGCTTTTAATATGTTGAGACAAGTTGGTCTGGATATTGGTCTTATCCGTGGTCAGGGGTATGATGGTGCAAGCACCATGAGCGGCCAATGGAAAGGTGTACAGGCAGAGGTGGAGAAAGTAACTCCTGCAGCACCTTATGTGCATTGCACCAGTCATGTTTTGAACCTTGCTACATAAGCAGCATGTCCAATCACATCAATTCGCAACTGTCATAGCCAAGTGAAGGAGAGATAGCCACTTTCTTTCATATCTCAACAAAACAAAAACAGTATTGCAAGTGCATCTCCCTTCCAGGAAAGGAATAAAAAAGGTTTGCCCAACTCATTGGGGTGAAATTCCTGGAGCCTGTTGTTCGAGCTTTGGAGGATATTTCTCAGCAGAGAGGGGTGGAAATTCTACATCATTGCTGCATGCAATATGCAACACAGAATTTATTATTGCCATGCATGTCATGAATGAAATTGCAGCCTTGTTTTTGCCATTTTCTAAGGCACTGCAAACTCCAGATATTGATCTTTTAAAGGGCATGTCAATGGTAGATGAGGTTTTGAATGTTTTGAGAAACAAAAGAGAAAATGCAGAAGCAGAATTCCATTCTATTTTTACTGATTCAGTTATGACCACAGCTGATCAACTGGATGTCAATATCAAACTTCCAAGATGCACTGGGCACCAAGTTCATCAAGAAAATCATGAAGCATCTAGCCCAGAGTAATTCTACAGAAGAACCATTTACCTTCCATACTTGGAGAACATGATTCACCAGATGGAGGTGCGATTTGATCATATGGAACGACACTGTTTAAAGATGCAACATATGATCCCTGCTTTTCTTAGTTCGGGCAACTTCACTGCTCTCCAAGAGGTATTTGACCTTTACAGTTGTGACACTGACGCCTCCTTGCCATTCTTGAAAGGAGAGTACGAGAGATGGACATCAAAGTGCGCCAGTGTTATGAAGGCTGAACTGCCAGAAAATGTCAAGTAGAAACAGCGTGTCTGTGATTCCTTCTCTTTTCCAAACATCCACACACTGCTGCACTTATTTGCAACATTGCCATTCACTACAGAAACAAGTGAACGTTCGTTTTCAACACTTCAGCGGCTGCTCATTCATCTATAGAGCACTATGGAACAAGACCGTTTGATTGGATTGGCTCATTTGACAATTAACCGTGACATTACAATTGATACAGAACTTCTTATCGAATGGTTGTCTAAGAAAAAACATAGACTGAATTTTGTTTTGTAATTATTTGTGTAGTAAATCAGTTGTAAAATAAATCTTTGCGTACACTAGTTTATTTCCTAAGAATCTAGAAATCTAGATACGTACTTCTTTGGTCCAAGTTTAGATTTTGAATAAACATCTCTGTCAGTTGGTTTGGACCCCAAAAAAATATATCCTGACTACGCCATTGCTTTGCACACATGTGCGTGTGTGAGAGTAAGAGTAAGTGATATATATATATGTGTATATATACGAAGTCTGTCAAAAAAGTATCGGACTTTATTTTTTCCCGTGGGAAGTAATGATGTTAGGGAGGCAAAAGTGTGCATAGTGGAGTCACATGCCTTCATGCACATGCGTGGTTTTTGGCGGACTTGCTGGATGCATCAGTTGCTGCCAGGCAGCCAGCGTGTGAGTTCTGTACTACTTACTCGTCGCATTTTCATTTCGCCTGTGATGACGGAACATGTGGAGCAATGATCTTGCATCAAGTTTTGCCAAAAGCTTGGAGATACCCAAGCGGAAACAATTTGCAAAATTCAACAGGCTCTTGGTGACAATGTCATGGGTGTTACCCAAATAAAAGAATGGTACAACAGGTTCAAAGATGGCCACACATTGGTGGAGAGTGACCAGCGTTCCTTGAGGGCGTCAACAACCTGCAATGCAGTTGTTATCCAGAAAGTGCGGACCTTGATAATGGAGGATTGTCGTTTGATGGTGTGGGAAATTGGTGATGAGGTTGGGATCAGTAAAGATTCTGCACATGCAATTTTAAAGGAGGATTTGGACTTGCGCAGAGTGGCAGTGAAATTTGTGCCCAAGTTGCTTTCTCAGGAACAACAACAACTTCATCTTGAGGTTGCGCAGGATCTGCTGGATACTGCCAACAAGGATCCTGAGTTACAGAATACCATGATAACTGGAGATGAGACATGGGTGTACGGGTACGACCCAGAAACCAAAGCTCAGTCAACACAGTGGAAGCACCCAATGTCGCCAAGGTCCGGAGAAAAATCAAGGTGATGCTGACTGTTTTCTTTGACTACCGAGGCGTTGTGCATCATGAATATGCACCAGAAGGACAAACAGTTACAAAGGAATACTATCAGGAAGTCCTCCGACGTCTTCGTGATGCAGTTCGGTGCAAGAGACCGGATCTGTGGGCCTCACAAAACTGGAAGCTGCATCATAACAACACACCCGGCTAATTTGTTGCAGCTGATCCAAGGTTTCTTGGCAAAGAAAGGCATTTCGCTCATTCTCCAGGTCCCCTACTCTCCAGACATGGCTCCTTCTGACTTCTGGTTGTTCCAAAAAATGAAGATGCCACTGAAAGGCTCCTGCTTTGAGAGCCGAGAGAACATCATGCGAAATGCAATGGTGGAGCTGAGAGCCATTCAGGAAGAAGCATTCCAGACTGCTTTCACTGTTCGAAGCACTCGCTGGACTAAGTGTTTGGAGGCACAAGGGGCCTACTTCAAAGGGGATTAGCAATTGAACCCCACCAAGTGCGTAACTTTTTTTTCCCAGCCTAAGGTTAGATACTTTTCGACAGACCTTGTATAGTGTATAACTTTGACATTATTTTAAGAAACCAGGGACTGCAACAGCAGCATATTTTAAATGAAAACTAGTACAGTAGACAATATTATTATGGATAAAGCAAAATGTGTCTCCAAAACAAAGTTATGAAATTTCATACAGAACAAAAAAACTATTATTACAAATATCTTTGAATTTTACCTTTGTTTAATTTTTGCAACAATTTTTCTCAAAAGAAAATCATAATCTGGCAAGTTCTACTTTGAGCCTCCATCAACATTTTAGAAAACTTTTCCAGTCATTTTGTCCACTCAGTTTGTAGCTTCGTTTGTGAGAGTAGACTTCCTATGGTGATAGTGGCTGATTCATTACCACCGAAGAGTTCTACTAGTGTTACATCTTTCTGGCCTTGTTGCTGTTCACAGGCATTTTCTGCTGTAGCCCTAAAGGTGTAGTACTGTAAGATTTACATCTCATCAAAAATCTGAAATGGTCAAATCTTCTTATCAGCTTAATTTGGTGCATATTAATACACCAGAAAAAAATAGCTGATGGTGGGCCAGTACCAGTTGTCGTGGTATTTATAAAGCTTTAGTTTTATTGTTAAAAATTTATCAAAAATTTTGAAAAAAAAAAAAAAAAAAACTTTCTTATTGGTACATAAATATATAATATTTTATCTAATTTCTATAATAAAATTTACAAGTTGCATATTTTAAAAGGTAAATAATTATTACTAAGAACATTTATATTTCTTTTTTATTCATTTAAATACCTGGTTTTGTGTATTTATCATGAAACAGTTGGTTCTTTTATTAGTTTTCCTAATAAAATCTCACTACTTCTTAGCTTCTGGTTGGTTGATAGTCTTCTAAACACAATTACCACTGAAAACACCAATACCAAAGATACATCAAATTATATTCTACTGAGTTCAAGCTGACCTCATAAAGACAGCGATTCGTCTATCAAACACGCTCATTAAAAGCAGAGGTTAAAAATAAACATTTGTAGTATTTCTGCCAAGTTCATATCAATAAATGAAACCTAATTTTCAAAGTACAGACAAAGTTTTAAAGTTATGTAAAAAAAAAAAAAAAACAACACATGCAAATGTACATTAAAATTACTGGGGGAAAAAAATCTTGTTAAGATTGTTGCCTTTTATGTTATAGTATACTGAAAATATTAAATTGAAAAGGCTACAATAGCTGTTACAATTATCATAATTTTAGGGAAAAAAATGGCTAATAGAAATACCAGCATCCCTGTAAGTTGCTGGTATTGTCCTTAGATATGAACAGCATGTCCAAGAGCTCATAATTATTGCCAAAGTTGTTGTGGAATTTCCATTAATGTCTGAAAAACCTCTCATGCTATTTTATCATTCTTTTTTTAATTAGATATAAAAATAATATGAAAACAACAAAATATTACAAGCTGTGCACGTGCACACACACACCACACACATTTTATTATTTAATTATAGTGATATATATATAACTGCATTAATGTACTGCAAAGGTTCAGTTAGAAATGCTTTCAACTAAAAATAAATCTGCATTTTTCTACTCCTTTCCATAAAATTTCTCTCTCTCTCTCTCTCTCTCAACTGTGTGTGATTGTACTGCAAGCAACAGTCAAATACACATTCATTCTGCAAAACCAAATAAATTCTGCCTGATGATGATTTTACTTTAATGGTGCTTTTGTTTAATATCATTTTGCCACCAGTATAAGAACAGGGAAGCTTAAGCCCCTATGTGAAAAAAAAAGGAGAGTCAGAAGTATGAAGTATGATATGCACTTTGGGTCAAAATAAGATGTTTAATAAAAATAATGTTCTGCTTTTAACAAAATAAACATATAGAAAAAAAAAACAGTAGTATAGTTCTTGCCTGCAATCTCAACTAAATAATAATAAAATATCAAATTTTGTCAAACTATTTATGTGCAAAGTTTGAGATTTAGGAACTGTTTAAATATTCTATTAATCATCTTTTCTAAAAAAAATTGCTGGTTCCTCATATGCATCAGAATAAAAAAAATTATTTTTTCGAAGCAATTAAAGAATTTGATTTTGAACATCTAAACAAACCATCTTCAAATTCTTTATTGTAGAGTGAGAAATACAGTAGAACAGACCTTTGCTTGGTCCTTGTTCACAGTAACACATGAAGCACCCTGACAGGCACATAGTGAGTAAACTTATTTATAACAGGTGCTTTTGTAACAGTCATTTTTCTTCCATCTTGTGAGCTAACTAATATTCTTTACTCATCAGTCACGTGCTTTTATTTGCAGTTTCTTCACATAAATGCAATAAAAGCATTTACCCTTTTTTTTTTTTTTTGTCTGGATCCTAAATTATGTACCTCTATGCTAATGCAAAATTATTCATTTTCAACCTAATAAAGGTTAGTCTATTCTTTCTTAACCATTCTGCCACCACTTTCATGGGAGGATTACCAGCAAACAGTATTGTGGGCTCACACGGTTGAAGGAAATCATAAAATGTCATAACAGATAATGTCTGACAGCCACATTTAATGTGATGCAACTTCTTTTATGGCATAATGAAGAGGCTGACAGAACCAATGATATGCTTCTTCAATTTCTAGTTGCAAATTTTTTTTCAGTATTTTTTGTCTTTTTAATTTTTTTGATTGCCATTGGAGATGATGTTCAATAAATTCTAGAATGAAATTGATAACAAAATTATTTTGTTGACTGCTTTTGTCAAGATTACTGACAAGCAGGAGCAATGTGGTGGTCCAGAGGTAAACCCCTGGAGAGCCAAAGTCAAACACTTAAGTTTAAATTCCAGTCGTAAATGGATGGGTTTAGCACATCTTCCTGGCATGGTTTCTGTTCACCTTACCTCACCAGCCAGCTTTGGTGGTTTCCTCTGGTTTTCAGATTTCATCCCACATCTAAAATATAGAGAGACTTTTACTCGGTCCATTAGGTGAGTCAAAGTTGAAGCACAGCAGCATTTCTCTTCCGACCTTAGCTTCCCAAGTGTTGCCCTCCCCCACCCCTTTTCTCACTTGTCTACCCTTTGGGATCCTGGTGCATGTTAATGGTCAAGTGTAACAGGTGGTAAGTAACAACAAAAGATCTCTAGACTATGGATTTCACTTGATTAGGGAAAACAATGAACATTTTAATGCAATTTTACAATATTTTTATTTGCAACTAAAAAAAAAAAAATCACCATCATAATCTCTTTCTTTTGTTACTGTTTTCTGCAAGAACACAATTTTTAACATTATTAGCTATATTTAAAAAAAATTCAATGTTTCTTCTAAATCTTTCAAGAATGAGATGGAGCTATACACAGAAACCTTCCTAACTTGGTCAAATAATAAAATTACTGAGATTCCTTAGAATGAACTGGGCTTATAGCGTAAAAAAAAAATCCCATATTTTTTGAAAGTCAGCATGGTTTAATATCAAGAACTTGTTATGGTTTTCATGCAAATGCTATATTTTATCTGGTAGACATCTCAGTAGTTTTCAGGTCATTTTCTTATATTTTTTTGCATGTTAATTTGGAAATTTTACCATTAAAAAACACAACAGTATGTTCAGAATGTTGGATATTCTCAAGAGCAGCCAGATGTAAAATAAAATCAGATTGTTTTAAAGTTGCAAGAAAGCCATCATTAAGACACCTTCATTATTAATTTAGTAGATAAGTACCACCAAGTAATTCACCATTTAATATTATTTAGCCAAAATGCTTATTTTAAGAGATACCTATGTTTCTATGCCACTTTAGGTAGGGTAGTATTAATATATATATATAGTTCTACATGGGTTAAAATCAATATGATTTTATGATAAAACTTAAATAAATTATGTTTTTGCATACTGACTGTATAACATGAACATCCTGATCATTGGCAATTCATTACCACCCAATGCTGTGCTTTCCCAAAAACTTCTAAAAAACATAACAGGTTTGTTTTTGTTGTTTTGCTTGTTCTTCTGTGCTTTGATTAAAGAATCTTTATTAACATGGTGATATGGAATGCACAGAGACACCTCAGAATGAAAATCTGTTTACAGCAGGTGCTGCATGAAGTGTAGCTGAAAACCCTAGATCTGTCTTCATGAGAAAGATAATTTGTATTAAATTAATTTTTACCATGGAAGAGTGAGATAAATGGAGCAGTGAATGATGAAAGCAGAATAAAATCCTTTTCTACATAATTGACTTCGTGTAATATTTAATAAAATATTAAAAGATGGGTTTTCTTTTAGTAAAAACATTTTAAAATTTATTTTTGAAAAAATAAAACAAAATTTTGAAAACTTACTTATCAATACTAAAATTTCTTTAAAAGTTTATTTGTTATATCAAATGAACATTAAATGTTAAATATCATGACATCAAATGTTATTACACTATAATTACCAACAGCAAACACTATAATCTGCTTCTCAATTCTTCTTTAGTACTTTTTAATATGTTTTTTTTTTCAGGTAAAATAAATAAAAAAACATTGTGCTTAAAATTATTTTTTCTGAAAAGATGATAGCCAAAGGTGTGAATCATTTGAACACAGCACAGCAAATTAAGAGTAACTAAACATGAAGATGAAGCACAGGTGATTCATGAAATGAGAACTACAGTTTCTAAACAAATCATGAGAATGATCTCCACAACAAATGATAAAAGTAAAGTGATAATACACTAATATAAACTATTACCTTTGAGAAAACAAGTGTCTTATAAAATATTTCTTTTTTTTTTTTACCCAAACTCTGTGAGAAGGCCAGCTTAAGTAATCGGTAAAGCATGCAAACACAAACAACTAAATAAAATGCAGACATCACAAAAATTGTGTTGTAAGAAAAAGATTATTAGCTGCGTTTCTTGGAGAGTTTTTAAAATAACTATCATACAAGCAAGTAGACTGTCCTGCCACAATCACCACCAGAGGTAAAATTGCTAAAACTGTGTTATCTTGCAGTTAAGCCTGGCATAAAAAGTTGTTTGTTAACAAAGCTGAAGACAACTTGATTGATCATCACAGATAAGAAATTTATCAGAGGCATAATATGCACACACACACACAAGTGCCTTTACCAATATCAGATCATTTCATATCCAAATTTCAAAATTCTCTTGTCCATATCAACATACTTTAAATGCTTATTTGTCAGTCACAATTGCAAGTTGGCAAACCATACAAATCTCAACCTTCCACATATTTCAGTTCTTATCATTTATAAATATTGCCTGTTGTCATAGTTGTTTCATAAAGTAACTAAGTCAGTAAGCAGTTAATATTCTTTTCATAGCATGTCAGTGTGTGTGTGTGTGTGCATTGAGAGAGAGAGAGAGAGTGACATGAGATGTTTTCTTTTAATTATTTATTTCTTATAAAAAGGAAGTTAATTATACAGAAACTGATAAAAATTCTAAACAAGACAGAGTTAAGCATCAGATAATAAAACCTTATGAAACATGCTTGAATTTACATATATTTTTAACCTTAAATTAAAAATGTAAGGCAGATTGATCTTGAATTTATTTATCTGTGCTTGCTTTTAATACAGTTATGCCCAATGTTGGCAATCCTAATTGCATAGTAGACATTATTTTTGCATGATATCACATCTGTTATCAGAATATGATCAGATTTCATACTGCTGGACAAACAAATAGTTGAACACATTTGTGCCAATAACTGGACAGATCAAAAAATGACAGATTGTCAGACTGCTGCAGTGATTATGGCTATTTTCATAAGGAGAGACATTAAGAAGTCCAAGTGTCTACGTGACTCCATCATGACTGTTTTACCCACAAGATAAACAGGTAAGAGGGGGGGGGATAAACTCGAGAAATCTTTTCACAATATCTTATCTGAACAAACAACTTGTATTAAAATAATTTGAAAATACATGAACCACTTCAGTGACACAATCTGCCATGGATGTTTGCTAATCAAAATGGTCGTCAAATCTGTAATGGACTGCTATGCCCATGTCTGAGCATAAGGTTGAAAGATACATATACTATTGGGCATTTTGGAAACAAAATCCAAGGAGAGTCCTCAGTGGTTGCTACAACAGCTGTGCTGAATACACAAGATTACCATACACATCCAGCAATATAAAACAGTAAACGTTATCCATCTCTGCTGACTGTTATAGAGATCTTGCATACCAATATCATGTGGTTCACAAAGCAATGAAAGAGGATTTAGTGCCAACAAACCAACAAAAATTTTTTAAAAACAAATATTTCTCTAGTCACTTTTTACAGGGTAAAAATGCTAAGTGGAATATATACAGCCAATTATCACATCAGGTGCAGCTCATGTATAGTAATTAAATATCAATCATTAATGTAGCAGAAGCATAACAAAACTATCACAGTTTTTCCCACTATTTAAATACTCTAAAAGCTAACTTGTTTTAGGTATTTTATTTTTAATGCAAAAAAAAAAAAAAAAAGTATTATTCACCCAATAATTTAATGACTTTTAATTAAAAATTAAGGTTATCATTCCTTGCCAAAGACATGCAACATAATATTAGTAAAGTAACCTTACACCATTGGCATTTTTAGTGGCTAGAGTTAAAAACAATAGGTAACATTAACAAAGGAGTATATCAACATTACTATACATCCATCAAAAGTTACGAAGTGAGGTATTAAAAAAAAACTGTTTTATAAGAAATTACTATCATTTGCAATTCTAGCAAAATATGCAAGTGTTAAAATGCATTGAATGTCAAACTAAAAAAATAAAGTATTCACATTTTAGTTAAATATTATTGTAAATAATTTTTCAGCCAAATAATAAATGTAACTGCTCAAGAAAAAAATAGTACAAAATTCTGTTGACTCTCCATATTACATTATCATAAAACTTTCTTTACTCAGAGATTTTGCTAACTATTTTTTGTTTAACTTGTAATCCGCTTTGCCTATTTGTTTGTTTTTGTTGTGTTTTTTTTTTCATTTGGCCTTTCTCTAAATTGATGACTGGAAAAAACAGAAAATTTAAGATTATGTATCAATATCTGCCATACTTAGATCCACTGCCTGCACAAGACTATAGCAAAAGAAACTTACCGTTTTTGTGCCAAGGTTGTTGACTGCGCACTGAAGAACAGCTAGATCTCCTCTTGAGACAGAAACATTAGACGGTGTTGGTATTATCTGAGGAGTGACATATTTCCCGCTTTTCTGATTTTTAGCTGAAAAAAAGGCAAACAAACAATATCATTAAATAAATAATATTGTTACAAATCTTTTTTAACATAAATTAGTTAGAAAGTGGGAATGTCAGTACTTGTGAAAAGTAGTATACCATAATAATAAATTAGCACTTATAAATGTTTATATCTTGATTACTATCACTACAAAAAAAGAAAGATTAAAAGTTTCAATGAAAAAAAATATAAAAAAATGTCACAAAAACTAAGCTTTTCTGCATCCTCCATGAGAGACTGTGGGGAGTTGGTCTAAGCCATTGATCATCCAGAGTATCAAGGGAAAAGTTTAATTAAGAACTCAGTCTTTATCAAGTTTTACCAATGATGAATTAACCACAATGAATCCTCGCAACCAATCACTGAATAAAATATTCTGTACTGGCAATTAAGCCAATAAATAGTCAGATAAGCATTTAAAGTGCCAGTGTACAGGGTCTCAAATAAATTTATGCCATGCCAATAATAAGAAAAAATTGCTACTACAATATAATGCCATGAATGCATATCAGGATCTTATTTTGTTCTGATCAGCTACATACATCATTAGTTGTAAAGATTCAAGTCTTAGGCGTGAACCAATACCATAGATCATATTCTATTTGCTGACTGAATTTGTTTTTTAAAAAATAACTCGCCAGGCTAAACTTTTCCCAGCTAACCACTGAGACAAAAAAATCTAATGCAGCTTCCAGGGTGATTATATCATATAATTTGTACAATTATGAGGTGTGTAAACTGCTAATTGAGCAAAAACAAAGAATATGTTGTTTAAAAATGGAAAACCCAATAATAATAATAATAATAGCATTTGAAGAAACACAAAAATTAATAATTTATTTGCAATCCTTTCACTACACAAAGTCTCCACTCAGCATGAGATGTGAATTATGAAACTAAGTATATGGTAATGTCCATCACGTTAAATGTATACTATGCTTTTGATTACTATATTTGTTCAGGTGGAGTAGACACAGCCTAGCCATGAATGCATAATCTTCCACTATTCCATATTTTATGCAAGTTTGTGTCCATGCTTTATAAAAGTCAGTCTGCATACTTGCTGGACAGTCATGGGTCATCCACAAGAGGATTGGAAATGGAGGGGGAATGGAAGTTGATGGTAATACTGTAAAGTTGAAAAAAAAATGTTGGTTTTTTTGTTTTGTTATTGGGAGCTCTGATGGGCCAGCACAGTAGCAAAGGGAGAATGATAACATTGAAAAAAATAAATTAGTATCTTTGTTTTCACATTATTTTGCTTTCATAGCTAGGCACAATCCCCAAACCTGATATTTTAAAAACTCCTCCCCTGTCATTTATCCTGCAGATTTTTTTCATCAGCTTGTCACCCTCCCACACTTGTAAAAAGAGTCCAGAAGATGCTCATGTGGACAGTACGCTGTGTGAGATCTGCAATTGCAACTGGTCTATCTATTAGTCATCCTTCCAACCTACCTTATCACTTTCTATTGTGTTCACTGTGCTGGTCTTCTCATAGAGATGCACTTTCTCAGTTGGTCTCTTACTTACAGACCAAACAATTGGTGAAGATCTGAATCCCCCCTATATATTACAGACAACTGTTTCATATAATGAGCAGCATTACTAAAACTGACTGAAGCAACACTACTCAATGGCATTTTTGCTTATCTTTGTAATTTTGTCAGACCTAAACTGAACTGCTTCATCTATAATTCAACAATCCCAACCCTGTGCTATCCATTGTTCTGTCACTTATACTATTTGACTTCAAAGAGAGCAAGAAATGGCACAGCTACCAGAAGCATCCAAATCTTCACTTCACCAGACACAATGTCAAATCTACAAAGCAGAAGGCCTACTCCATTACCTAGATCAATGTGACCTCATTCATCCTACTTGACACATTGTTGTCCCTAGTATAACTCACCAATGGCACAGTCATGAATGAGCAGTTAATGAGGGTGTTAAATATGCTTATGTGACATCTGACATGATGGAGAGCTTGATACGCCAAGCTGAAGGAAAAGTTGTATCAGTATGATTTTGAAATATGCATACTGAAGGAGAACTCTCAGATACAAGCTCTTCAGGAAATTATCACCCTGAAAATGAGCAATCCAAAGATTTCACAAGCATAGCTGAGAAACAATGATCTTGACCTTGAAACAGCACATGAGAAGGCAATGGTAATTGAGCAGTTCAAACCAAACATCCACTCCATCAACTTGGGTGCCACTGCTCTGATTGATCCATTCATTGGCGGGATTGAGAATAAGCAGACAGGAAAATCATAACTGAGTTAACAAAAGCAGCCACATTTCCAAAAGCCACTGACTACAAACAATGTGATGCCATGCCTGTCTTGTAAACAAATGAACCACAAACAACTGCCACTACTGCAACAGATGCACCATATCAAGAAAACCATTCAATAGAAGGCAAGGCTAGATAAGAGATTTTACAGTGTCCTCTGCATGGTGCACAGCTACATAGTCTCCAAAGGTAACTGCTGCTGACAGCCAAGTGACAATCTCTTTATCTTCTAGTTTGACACAGATGTGAACATTTCAACTGGAGGTGTTAATGAATGGTAGAAGATGGGCATACAACAGTCAATGTAGTCATTGCAGTTGAACAGCAGGAAATAGATTTATATCAAGAGCAAGTACATCATGATGGTCAAATTCACCAAGAAAACATAATGATGTACATCAACATTGTTATCAGCAGCATCAGCGCATCACACTGCAGACCATGCCAGTCAGTGTCATCCATGGCACTGCATATCACCTCTCAACAAGAGAGTAGCATGAACATGCCTTCCTACCTCATTTATAGTAGTCCAGTGTTCTGCTATGCTCTACCAGTAGGAAAAAATGTTTCACTCTAAGCTCAGACACTGTATAAATAAAATGGCCAGGCTCTACTTGAAGCCTGAGGCCAATCCAGATTTTTGCAAACAATATCTGATCATATTTTCCAAATACCAAAGAGTCAAAGACAAAATGAAACAAAATAAAGACACCAGAAACCTTGAGAAAGCTATCTACTCCAAATGTGCTGCAGCAAACATGCCCATTCCAAAGTCAAATGGCAGAGTGTATATCCGTGATGACTCCAATGTAACTGTAAACCCTCAAATTGAAGTTCATCAACATACTGTTCCATCTATCAATGTCTTCTTAACATAGATGAACAAGGGTGAAAAGTTCTCAAAACAGGATTTTGTTGATGCCTATCTATAGGTCAAATTGGCAGGTTCTTGCTGTCTTTGTCCTGTGATCAACATACAAATCATGTTGTTCTCAGTATTGTCCCAGCTCTAGCTATCTTCTAGCTGACCATGCTATATGATCAAACACCTTCTCACCTGCGCCACCTACCTCAATAACATTATTATTACCTGCCAGAATAAAGAATACCTGAAGATGTTTGACACATTGCTCTATCATGCTACCAAGAACAATTTCAAGTGCTATCACGATAAATGCTCATTCTTAAATGCCTGCATTTTATCATCAGCAAGAACAGCAAGCATGCTAATCCAAAGAGAAACAAAGCCTACTTCAACTTTCTTTAACCATCTGGCATAAAAAAGGTCCAAGAATTCCTTTTGAAATTCTTCAAAATGTACAAGCTGCTGAATGTCTTCTACTATTGAAAAGAAACAGCAGGAGAGGTCCAAGAGCTGCCAGAAGGCTTCTAACATACGAGACACAATCCTTGCTGAAAAGATTCAACTTGTGCACTATGACACTAACTTACCCCTTATCAACAGCAATGCCATCATTCACACTATACTACACTGGCAGATCAGAAAAGCTTTTTGAAAATATGCTCAAGACGACAACAACAAACATTGTAAAGCAAAATGATTGTGCACAAAATACTAATTTGTTTTCTAATTCTTCTACTGTTAAGTGCTTTGGTATCTAATGCATCATCATTTTTCTTATGCAATTAGAATAGAGTTTTCATATGATCTTTTTTCAGTATGAAATTACATTATTTTGTTAGAAAGTCTCAATTTGTATAAAAAATGTGATGATGTTGTATATAACAGTTTTTGCACACAGTGATTTTAATAAGAAAATTGATACAAATTACTGTTTTGATTATTGTGCTATAAGGAAAGTACATGAAATCAAATTGTCATTAATCACATGTAAAATTTCTGTATATAGTATAAAGAAAGCATGGTGCTTTGTCATGATTTCCTCATGTCTAGTGGCACAAAATGACTGATATTGTTCATTTACCTATGGTTCACAAATTTTATTAGTTTCAGACTGATTTTGCACAGCTGAATTCACAAGAGTGTCATTATAGTGCACTGTTAGTCTGATAGGAACATAATTATAGAGCCAAGTGCTACCTCCTCCATTTTTATTAAATATGATCTAGGAGCCACTTCACTTACTATCATATCTCCCCCTGACATGAAATATTAGTTTTCTGATTTTGTTATTGTACATATCAAGATTATCTTCACCTATGACCTGTGAAAGTGCTGACCACTCTTATCAGTTTTCAGTACTTATTGTCATCAGATGCAGATTAAAACTTTGCTAAACAATTTTCTAATCACAAGCCAGTGCTGTTGCTTCAACTGTAATCCTGACAAAAGTTGCAATGTCAAGATTATTTAGTCCCCAAATTTTGTTAATGTTGGTGGTGGAGTGAGAACTTAATTCTCTAACTTACATCATGTAAATAATATACTACCATTATAATCTATATGCATCTCATCTTGAGATGATCCTTTGTTCATTAAAACAGGTGCTGCAGCAAGTTTTATATAATGACAAATACAAACGATAAATAGCTAACACTGTGTAACTTCCAAGGAAACTAGATGCTTTAAAAATTTTAAGGGATGCTGTTAAACCCCAGACTTTTGAATTTTGGATAAGTATGATATAATCAATATTGATTCCCTACCTAGACATGGGAATTACTGTAGCCTACTTCTCAGAGATTATACAGAAGAATTTGGATCTAGTATTAAAGTAAAAATGACAAGGAATGATCCATAAAACAGGCAATGCACTTCCAGATTACTCATCAGTCCCAACAAACAATCTTTTAGTGTTAATGTGATGCCCTCCCATATCAACTTTATACCTCAGATCTAGTGCCTTCCAACTTTGTTTTTTACTGGTTTAAAATATCCACTGTTTAGCTGAAAATTCCAAACAACTGATGATGTAAAGGTTTCTACTACCACATGATGCATAATGAATTCATGCAATAAGTTCACTGCTGAAAAATGTGCTCTGCACCAAAGGAAGACTATATATAATGTACCAAAGTCCCAACGGACAATGGGTAAAGGACTCACTTTACAAGGAATTCATAGAACTCTAATAGTACAATACACAAATATTATACATAGTAACTCTTATTAGAGGGTAGACCACAGACAAAATGAAAGTATAAAGCAAACAATGAACATACTATTTAATGAATCCAAACTGTAACAGAACAGTTATGTCATTCAGGCAACAGCAGTTAGATAATAAGCATTCAAGTTAATGGTGTTTTTCTTAAAAGCTATCCATAACTTTCAGCATCTTCTCATATGCACAGAGAATGTTATATGATGGAGGAAAAAAAAACAAGTACACTTTTTTAATTGCTAAAATGTCATTGTGTTCTTTAAATCTCAAAAACATAAATTGTCTTATAGTTCTCCATGTCCCAGTTCTGAACAACACCTCCAAAAGTACATTGCTATAATCATGGCAATGACTACCACCACCAATGTCGACAATGAGCTCAATCTGCTTGGATAAGCACCAGTAACTAAAGAGGTGGAGCTTCTCCAAATGTGAATACCTTTTTAGCAAGGCAAGCATAAAAACAATATTTATAGAGGAGTGTGGGCAAAAGCAACAAATCTTGCAAGAAATTCTATCAATTCCAAGTATGTGAGAAGCATCACCTGATCAGCAGTGGCTTCTGAAACAACAAAGCATCAACACGAACATAAAAGCAATAGAAGAGTGAGATAAGTTATATTACAATCAAGCCCCCTTCAGTGTGACAAAATTGGTCAGCTAGTCTTTCATTCTGGAAAGACTTTACAATATTTGGGAAAAAAATATCCGAAGAGGTAAAAGCAGCAGATTATTTTAGGTTCCCCTATCCCCACCTCCTTTTCAAAAGTAATAGAATTTGCTAATAAACCTAAGTTTTAAAATCATTCCGTTCACCATCATCAGGTTTAGTCCTGAGAAGAGCTGTTCTCAGTTGCTAAAAACAGGTGGGCTTTCATGGAAGGTCTTACATAAAAAGGTTTACTGTATATACTTTAACAGCAAAAAGCAAAAAAAAAATGGGGGAAGAGAGAATAAATGGCACATATCGTAAAACAATTCATTTGTTATAAATATTCAAAGTATAAAGTAAAAAAAAAATAAAATAGACAAACTGTTTACATCAATATTTGAACAATAGGTTTTATAGTTATTGCAATTATGGATGCAGAACAATCAATCAGAAAATGACAGAAATACTTGCAGTTTACAAATTTAAGAAGCTACTAAGGACATTCAAATGAAACTCATCTGGATACCATTAAGGTAATATTATTTCAGATGTTTTATTTAAATGCCATTAGTATTAACTCAAAATTCCATCAGTAATTTTTTCTCTAGACTTCTTTTGCAGAAAAATGTATGTTGTTTTGTTTAGCTACTTTAGACAATTTGTTGAGAATAACAGAAACTGAATAAGAAAGGCAAAGAAAAATATAGAAACACCAAACCTTAGCAGGATAAGTCTAGACAGACAAAAGAATATGATGTCTTCAGCATCTGAAGAAAAATTTCTCAAGCATTCAGACATTTTCCTTTCTTCTTTCTCTTTGTACCTGATAATGGTATTTGATGTTATTTTATTTCAGGTCAATATGCCAAATAGTTTTTTTTTTTTTTTTTTAATTTTTCTGTTTCTTTTCTTTTACTAAAACCAGAACAATTTCCAATAATACTTAACTTTGTTAAAATCAATTAGTAAGTTTTCTGAATTTGCATTTCTTTTATATACTTGGTACAGTTGTTGTTTCTTTTACACTTATACATTATTTCATCTATTTGCATGAAACATGTTTGAGAAACAAGTAGTAAAAACAATCTTGCGATTTAAAAAAAAGGAATCAACACAGCTGTGACACTGAATTTTCTGCAGAAAAGGCATTGGAAAACTGATCAGGTTTTTCAGCCAGAATGCTTGGTTGTCATGTGTTCAGGATGGCATGGTTGATTGGGTGCCAAAACAAAACTACACTGGATTGATTAGGTGCCAAAATGAAATCATTGAAACAAGCTAATGACTAATCCTGATGCCATACACAAAAACAGGAAGTGACAGTTCCTACTAAGTAGGGCAACAGCTATACAATAACAAAAAAGAACAACAACAAAGTTGGAGAAACAAAGCCTGTCTAATCCTGACATGTAAAGATTTAAAGAATGCCTTAATTTATATTTACATTAAAACTTGATTCAGGAGTTGACAACCTACTTAATGGGTGCCATTTATTGGTAAATTTTGTCTTTAAAATCTATTAGTAATCAACAGTTTCTGCCAGAAAAAAATAGTCTATAAGAAGCCTTTAATTTTATGCCCATTTATGTAATAAAAGGAATCCTCAAATTCTTATTGACAAGTTTGTTCACTGAGCAAAGTTGATAAGATTTTAGAATCACTTATTAAAGATGAACTCATTAACTTATGTAGAGTTAAAATATACTTAAAGCCAGGTAACATAAGGCATCTAATTTTAAAAGACACTGTCATTAGCATAAACTTACTGCTTTTGCTTTCAGATTATTTATTAAATAGCACGCAATCCATTGTGTTAGATGGTGCTGCATCTTCATTCAAAGACAAGTGCTTAGTGAGCTACCCTTACACTTAGGAGCCATTAATTGCCAGATGCATGTTCCAGCTTGGATTGCCATACTGCTTAACATGGTTTCTTCTTGCTTTTCTTCTCCAAATGGCTGCATGGATTTCTCCCCATATCTAAAAAAATGAAGAGATCTGGTAGGGATTCCCTGCTAGTCAGAGAAATGCTACACTTCACATGATGGAAGATCAGCATCTTTCCTAGCAGACAACCATGGCACTATTCTCCCTTACCAGAATTGCACCCTTTATAGATATCAGTGTACATAAAACACAGCAAAAAATGACATATTTTTTAAAAATAAAATGTTTCTTGGAAACAACACCATTTGTTAGTCATCTGCATTTAGATAATAATTTCATCTTTCAAACAAAGGTATAAAAAGTTTGTTTTATTTGGCATCCACACACAGTCATTAATCAGATCAGGATTTACAAATTGTCTCATGAAGCTGAAGAAATTTCTGAATATATCTACAGTACATAGCCTGAAGAAACTATCAATACTGAGACAGTTAAGTGTAGACTCAAAAGCTCTAGCTTTCCAATATCTCTATGACTGGCATTGTAACAAAGGATTATTTTTAGTTGTTTGGGAAGAAGTTAATAAATATTCATCAAGGTAAAAGCTACTGCGTTTTATAACGGTTTCTTATAGACAGTGATACAGAACATCCACCATATCACAAGCAAATTTAATAGGATTGCATAATTTGTCATTGAAGCAGTAATGTTACTGATTCCTTGTGTTCCTCAAAAGTCTGCATTTATGTGTTTTGCAAACTGAAATATTAATATTCAAAATATTTTTTTTAAAAAACTGACAATATTAATCACTTCCGAATGCTTTATCCAATAACGATAATCCCATTGTAGCTTACCAAATTTTCACCATCACATGTTAATTGCAGTAGATTCATTTGATTTGTATTCATAAAATATCAGTGAAAAAGTCAACAAAAATAAAACTGAAAATAACAAGTTTCTTATTGAATCAATTAATCTTAGTCTATCCAGCATAAGGAAGTGATGGCTTCTAATATTAATAGCAATAATAAATAGACTACAGTAGGCACTGATAACTTTAGATAACATTTCAGAACCAAACTGAAAAAGCTTGTCAAATAAGCCCAATATTACCTGTAGTCTGTTTATCTTCAGTCTAGTCTTTTGCTTACAATTATCATCTAGAAAGCATCTCATTTTGGATACATTTACAATATAAAAATATACCAAAATTACCATGAAACTGAAACTTTATTTTAAAGCTAACTTTTTCCAGAAGGCACTCTTTTTCATGTTTTCACCACCTCTTAACATTACCATCATTATAAATTATTATAAAATTAAAGCTCCAATGACTGTATAACCCCCCTCATCATTGAAGTAAACAAATGTACTGCCATTCCAGAAATAAACTAAAATTTTCTGTAAAAATTTCCCTTTTGTCACCTGCCAATATTAAGTGGCATCTTCTTTTCTGGCTGTAACCATGTGGAAATCCCAACAGAAGTTTCATCAAGTAACAGTCTCAAATGTACCCAACAACACAGAAATTAAATAAGGATGCACTCCCACCTTATTACATTCAGTTAATGTAGTGTTGAAAAATGAACTCTGACTAGCTGAGATACACCCACACCTCGACATCCATGAGCGATCCATTCCAGAAATGGGTGCTAATAGCAAATTTTGCAGATAACACCATGGTCCTCACATACGTACCCAAGAAGCCGTTTTTTGGCCCTAAATATTACACTAAAAACCATGAATAAGCATTTACATGCACTACATAACATCCAAACAAATGCATAACATAACATGGTCAAAATATGTAAAAAAAAAAATAAATTAGGAGACAGGGTGATGCAGATGCTTACTGGGTCATGAGATGGAGGAAAGATGCTGCACCTACTTACACCCCTCCACAAGAAAAAAGTGGTAAGAAGCTCAGGGATGCTTCTAGAACATTTGGAAAGAGTCTCCAAATGTTTGTGAGGATTGCATTGGTGCCTCAGCTTGCTCTTGCCAGCACATGGATTCGTGAATCATAAATCCGCTGATAATGAGGAGGGGTGTACTGTGTGAGGTTTACACTAAAATTTTTTTATACTTCATTCTCATAACAAAACAATTACCCCTGAGAAGGAAGAGATATGCAATGGCTCTCATTTGTAAACTTATTTTAAAAAACTTAACTGATCACCAGTTTTGATTTGTTTCTTTTTTATATAATGCATAATTTTTTTAGCAAATATTATTCAGAAACAAAAGTAAATAAAACACCAACAGAATAATCATACACACACACACTCTCTCTCTCTTCCTCCTCCAAGTTAGCAGGGAAATAAAAATAGGAAAATTTCATATAAACCAGTAAATTTCCTTGCATAGCTACAAATAGAGTTGTATTTTCTCAAGACACCCTGGTGCTCTGTCTGCGAAACACCATAATGTAAAAGTTCAGTTAAGTTCAAAAATAGTTTGTTTTTTGTTTTTTTTTGGCTTTTTGATGTTACAATTGTAAGGGTTGAACTGTCTAATTCTGTTGGCTAAAATATACTTAATTCACTAAGATTTAATATTTCTTTTTCATAAAAGGTATCTACTGTAGCCTTTTATAAGTTAATATATCTACAATACACAGAGATCTGAAGAGAGTAAAAGTTCTAAAATCAAAATGTGAAGCAACTTGACAGTAAGTTAAGAAGTTAAATGTGTTACTTTATAATCATATTCTAATTACTTTATTTTAAAATTTTATCATTCTTAGTAATATTTTTTTAATTACTGTAAAAAATCCTAAGACTTTTCTAACAGATGTCCAAAATGTTCTATAATCTATTATTTATATTAATGATTTATTTTAAGTTAAATTTGTTTTAAAAATTAACAGTTACTGCAAATAATTAAATAGTCTCATACTGACACTTAGAGAGCATCATCTTTTGTTGGAGATATTCTTTTAATTCTTTTGTCAAGAGAATAATATCAGAACTGATACAACTATCATACGCTGTTCCATGTTACACATACATGAGATATTGTTAGCTATGCATATTTGAAAAGCATCAAAAGTTTATGTAATTTCTTTGAAATTATTGAAATCTGTAAGTTATTACAAATAATATTTTAACTCTGAAGTAAATTAAGTCTATTAGTTGGCACATCAAATCATCAATTGTGCCCAACCACACCTTCTTATATTTCGATAATACTTCTACTAAAGGTGCATTGGGCTCCAAAAGAAAAGTTTGTAAAGTTGTAGCTCCCAACTCACACTAGTTACAGAAAATGCTTCAATCACAGGATACTTGGGTTGAAAGATGCTGCTTCATTTTATGCACATGACAAAATCCACAATTCATTTATCAGAAGCCACAAAAACAAGCCATCTGTTACAACAAAACTCTAGTCCGAAAACAATTTCTTATTCAGAAACCAAAAATTTCCAGAAATGGTCTACAACTTTTATTTTTGACACATTAGAACTAAACTACGCATTTCTTCATGTTATGCAGTGTGAAGCCGTATTCAAAGCTTAATAGTTACCAAGCTATGCATTTGTAAAGCATAGAAAGTGTGTTTCTGCTATCTTGGTATGGAATATAATCAGAATAGATTATGAGCAATTTACCATTATCTTCTACAGAGTTGTGTTCCAAAAACCAAATTTTCATTTCTTAATAAACATACACATTTTATTAATTTTATAAATCAGATCATATTTTGTGTTTATTTGGTTGTTCTAGTTTTGTAAAAGAAAAAAAAAAGTTTGCCATTCTAGTTTACTCACCACATGAGACAAATAACTTTTTACAGTGAAATTATTAAGCCACATTATGCATGTTAAGTCCTATTTTCTGCATGATTTCCATTAAATTAAACACATTTTTTTTCAAGTGTTTAAGAAAGTCAAAAGCCTGCATTGTAAAACTGGTGACTATGTCTTCTGCCTCTCCAGAGAAGCCTCATGGTCTCAACACTTTCAAACTGGACACCATGAAGAGATTTATTCATACCAATGGAAAGGTAAATGTTGCTGGTTGCTACTATTAGGCAGATGAGTAATTGTTCCCAATCTGATCTTCTGGATGTCCTCTCTCTCTCTCTCTTACATGCGCAATGTGAGGTATAACTTTTTTTCCTAATACAGGAACACATTTTACATAACAGAATTTTAAGATCTTAAAATATTTAAGTCATCAAAATTTGAGTTTATTTTTTAAATTAAAGAAAAAGTTTTTTTTTTACCATTTCCTTTCATAAACCTCTACCAAATTCCTATTGTTGTTTTTCATCATCATTCAAAATTTGAAATACCTAAGCAAAAGTTCACCCTTTTTCTTTTATCTACAACACAACAAGATGTTATATTGCATTGCTTCTTTGTTTCATTTTGTTAATAATTTCCAATATTAAAAAGACAATGTTTAATGGAACTATTTCAATTTGCTATTATTTTTTTTTATTACTTATTTATTATTATAATTATTAAGGTTATTTCCTTTATTTACTATTTTATATTCATTACATTAAAACACTGATAATGTAACTACTTTGCTTACAGTAGTTTACATGCTTATATTTCTGGAGGTTTTATTCATTCTTTTAAATTTAAAAAAAATGCTACAGCAAGAGAGAACTGTAATATATTCTTTATATGGTATACAGTTGTCCCCTGGTATTCGCCGCGGGGGTTACGTTCCTAGAGCACCCGCGAAGAGTGAAAAACCGCGAATATTGGACGTGGTCCATAAAAATGCCTATAAATGCACATAAACATCAAAATATAATGTAAAATATAATCAAAAAAATATAAGTAAATATATAATAATAATTTAATAAAAAATACAACACTCAGAGAAACACTAGAGATAGCTACATGCGGTAAACTGGGATGATGCTGGGCTGCATCTGCCTGAGACAGCGCCCCGTGGGCAGCAGCCAATCAGCAGCGAGAAGTGAATAACGCTCTCGGATTGACTACTTTCAAACCTCCAGCCAATAGCGTTTATTTTATATTGATATTTTGCTGAATTTACGTTAGTATTTATATTACAAAATTAGTAAATTATATTGTTATTAATAATTTAGCGTTAAAAAGCATGAAAAAATATATATTGCCACGAAAAAAGCCATAAAAAATCATGGAAGATATTTGCGATTCCGCGAATATGCGGGGATTTCCACAAACAATTATTAGTTAGGTTCTAAGGAAAATTCCGCGAATAATCGGGGCCGCGAATACCAAACTCCAATTACACGGGGGTCGACTGTATATTATTACTTTTATATACAGCCTCTGATTTCCTTTTTACATCTAAAAATAAAAAGTCTCTGTAGGGACTCTAGTAAGTTCATTTTTGAGAAAGAGTGTGGTTCCTCTTCAAACCTTGGCATGGAAGGAATATGCAAGTCCACTGCTTGAGAACTCTTTCTCTCCAGCCTATCTTGCATCACTGGTGGTGATCCAAGACTATTGATTCCTGGATCAGAAGTGGCAAAAGATGATGATGATAATGATGATTTGAACAGTACTACCAAATACAAAATGTTTTAAATATTCAAGTTTATAATTTAATTTTAATTAGATTATATCTTTTTAATGCATATGTACATACAAGTGATTTACAATCTGATTATTCACCTGTCTTGGAAACAAATAAAGTTTATTAATTATGCGTTAAGAAAAAAAGAAAAAAAATGATATTGCACTCATACCAATAAACAATTACTGGTAATGTTCTTGTGTGCGCCAATTTAAAAACTCTTGTTGAGTCATAATTTTAATTTTGTGTATTAGTCCATAAAAACATAAGCAGAAACCAAACTATTTCCCTCTAGCAAGACAGGCTCATTTGCAAACAAACTACAACAACCAGTGACCACCAACTGCCAGCAAGGCTGCTATTCACTGCTGTAGCTATCTCCTGCAATAAATGTCAGAACACCAACACACTTCCTAATTGGTAAAGCTTGTTCACCCAAAGAAACTGCCACCCAACTTGCAGCATTGATCCATGTGTGTTGTTACCAGGAAGCACCTTGATTTTCTGCTTCATCTCTTATTGCTATAGGAAAGAAATGACTTGCTCAACTGACTGATAAATCTATACATGATCTGCACGATTAAATTTATGGTACAGAAAATTAAAAACAAAAAACAACAAAAATTCTATTTATCATTGTCACATTAATAAATTTCTTTTCTAAGGTAAGCCTTATAATGCAGACTCTCTATAAAATATATATAGGCTTTAATTTCTTAGTCCTTTACCATCTAAATACTGCAACAAGTTGATTTCCAGATGTTAAGCACTTCTAAAAATAATGTACCTACCTCTATGTACCTGTAAATTTAGTAACCCTGTATCCAGTCATCTTTTAAATTTAAAGTAAAAAAACAGCTAACATTATCTACTTTTACAAATATAGAAAAGACAAATGTTTCATTAAATATACTTTAAAAAAAATGAAAAATGAAAATAATACCTATCTATAGTATTAAACCTCAAGAAAAGTACATTTGGAAAAGAGAGTGCAATCTAGTGATCTTCATGTAATATTTCAGTTTTCAAATAGTACAGTAAATATGATAAATTAATAAATCTCATAATACAAATTACAATTTATTTTCACAAAAACAAAAAAATTCAGATAGTTTCTAAAAGAATAATCAGACATAATTCATAATAAGATACTTTTTTTGTATTTGTTTTAAAATTTCTGTGATAATTTTTAATGCACTTGAGATTTAACCCACTTTTTTATAGGTAGAATAATTTCTGCTCTCAAAAATCGATAAATTAACCTGATGCCCACAAAAGCATTTGTCATATCTTCATTGTGATGTCTATTTATCCCATGGATATAATTATGTAGAGTTGATCGTTGTTGTTGTTTGTTTGTTTTTTTTTGCATTTTTAAAACTATTTATCAAAGACAAAAAATGTATATAGAATTTGTAGATTTTTAAAGAAAAACACAATGGTTTCTGCTTTTTTATTTATTATCTTTTTTTGTCTTTGTTTTGCACAACTTTTACTCCCATAATGTTTAAAATCTCTAAAAAAAATAAACAAAAATTATAGGTGAAGCAAACTAGCTTAATAAAATGAAAAAAGGCTCCATTTTTTATATAAATCACAAAAATTCTGTTCATCAATAACAAAACAGAAATTAAGACAAGGCAGAGAAAAGTCTAAGAATTAACTTTGAAATAAATGATATACAATGTTGTCTGGTTACTGAAAATATTTAGGTGGTAACAACAGATTTTACTGGAGTTGTTCTAGTTAGGGAAAGCAAAGGGTTAATTCATTGATGTCTGAATCACCTTATTAGTGGTAACTGAACTAACATGCATTTAATACCAACTATTCTACAAAATTCTTCTGCATATCTGTTGTAGTCCAGAAAGACATGTGTAATTTTTTTAGCTAAGTTCATAATTTTGATAACATTAAGCAATTATGTTTTATCAGCATTTCACTGCAAGTATATTCTATCATAATGATTTTAAAAAATAAATAGAACAATTTAAATATTCAATTTTACTTCCTGTTCGTTTTTTTTATTTTTTAAATAAATAAATGTTTACAATAATATTTACAGTGGGCATTTTGGAAAAGTATGTCAAGCTTTTTATTTATTCCTTATGCTTCTACACTAGCACTTCAGATAAGATGAAAATATTCCAAATATCTAACAGATGCATGGATAAGAAAAAACAATTGTTTTCAACAAAAAAAAAAAAATTTGACAGCAAATGCAATAAAAGTCTGTGGAATCTTACTGTCTTTTGCCCTATAGCAAAACCATGAATCTCAGAGGGAGAATATGGATGTCTCTCTGAAAAAACAACAGCTTTTTCATCAGAAGAGTAACTTGGCAGCTCTTCAAATATCAGCAATGACTAGTTGTGCTCCTAAAAGACTCCAATTAAAGTCAAGGAAATCTAGAACTAAAAAGCCAAAATTGCATGCCAATAAGTTATTTAAATAAGTCACACATACTCTTCAATTATTAATAAAGTATTGAAAAATAGGAAACACCAAGATTGCATAATTAATCAGTGGATTTCAGTTTTAACTAATGTTTCAGATGACTCAAACAGCATGCATTTTTTTTTTTTATTGTTGTATTCTTAATCTATGGGAGTTGTCTGTGCATATTTTTTTTTTTAATTTAAGTTAAGATAAACAAATTGTGACTGGTGATTACATGCTAATAGTGCTAGGAGTTTTAAATTTTTAAAAAAGTATTTTCCCTATTGCCCACAAAAATGAAATAAATAAAAATATAAGCAATTAATTTTAAATAAATCAATTATAGTTTCCTAATTATCTTTTGTATATAAGAGATGGGTTATTTTATTTGATAATAACTAAGATCTAAAATCTAGTCAGCAGTGCTGATTCGATTTCATACATTTTCAACATTTTATCTAAATCTGAATCTAATTTTATAAAAATGATTTTGACTATGCATTTTTTCATGGAATTTGCAGTTTTTCTTTCTTTTTCCTTATATGAATATAGTGTTAGCTTTGGCAAACTAATTCTTAAAAATTCGACTAAAAGAATTATTGAGACACATTGTTTTTGAAGACTTCATTTTGTCATTAATCTCAATTTGGCAAAGGACTTAAAAAACAACAAAAAAACAATATATCAGCTTTTGGAAAGTCTGCAGTTATTTTTCTTTTCTTTATGCAAAATACAACTTTGGAATACATGAATGCATGTTTGACAGACAGACAGACACAGAGAGGGAGAGAGAGAGGGGGGACAGATGATAAAAGCTTAGACAGATGTATTTAATCTCTTTGAGGAAGATATTTAGATTTTTTAAAAATGTTTTTTTTTTTAATATTTGCAAAAAGATTTCAAAATGTTATCCTTAGTTTAATATTTAGTTATACCTTTGTGTTTTTTTTTCTTTACATGAATAAATGAGAAAAATCATCTGGTTTACCCAAAAGCAACACACATCTCATTTTACCTTAATTTGGTTTGCAAGTTAAAGCCATTTATTAACTGATGTCCACATGTGTCAAGTGATTTTCTTTATTTGCAAGTAATTCTTTTGTTGGTTTCATTATCTAATTTAAGTTAAATATGGCACTAACAACATGGAATCAGTCCAGCTTGTTAAGATACAATCATTGCTTGCAGACATTTACCAATCACTTAACACTTAATGTTGTGTGGATAGTAACACTTGATTCTTTGATAACACCATTACCCATCCTAACGGACCAATAAAAAATTCTTTAAGCTGATGCAAGCTACTGAAGTTTCAGCATAGTCAAGGATAAATAAATGGTTAAAAGTAATCTTCTCTCTGAGAAATAACACATCATTAAACAACAAATTTTGCATAAGAATAAAAACACAATTTGAAAGGAATTAGAATTTACAAGTCAATGATAAAATTTAGATGTTTATCATGAGCAGGTCTCAGTCTCCTAATATCTTCAATTTAGAGAGCATGTTAAAAAGATCAATTTGTAATTACTTTAACCTTGCCCTTGCCTCAATAGTTAGGAAATCAAACTGGGCACTCAGTCAACACTAATTTTACCTCATTTTTCACACTGTTGATAAATGGTGCTTCATCAATACATGATTAACAATATAGGCTATGATTCTGTTTGTTTTTCTCAGACTATTTTGGCAATTCTACTTTCTAGGCCAACTTATCAGCAGCTGTTATAAGAATTGAATTCTTAAAGGCTTTATTACATCCATATAATGTTTTCACTCAGTGAAGTCCTCTGCTGATTTGACACACTAGTTATAAAAGGTGCTGTATTTCCACACATACACCCCCACTCACACATATACCAACATAAAATCATTAATCCTATAAAAATATTTTTTTGTATAGCCCATCTATGCTTATGCCTTAAACTAACACCAAGTAACCAATGCTATAAATTTCTGACAATTAATCAAACAAATTTAGTGTACTATACTTTCAGGCAGCATCAGAAGTCTGTGATAACAAACACATGCTACAACAGAGAATATTCTCTGTAAAAGCATTACAAATAAATGGACAAAGTTTTGCAAAAGCCTCAATAGGTACAGAAAGTTAATAAGATGCTAGATTATCAACAAACACTGGTTTTATGGCAAGATGGAAACTTAGATCTGTCCAAGTGATTCAATTTGCAGCTTCCCTGAACTACATAGAAGATGACAGGCTTCTGTGTTGTGATTTATCATCCAGTCTTTCAAAAAATACTAGAGAAACAGTTAAAATCTAGCCAGCTTTCATGTAGCTGCCACTTGTTTAATTTTGATTTATTCAT
Organism: Nautilus pompilius; assembly: GCA_018389105.1. Classification (NCBI taxonomy): domain Eukaryota; kingdom Metazoa; phylum Mollusca; class Cephalopoda; order Nautilida; family Nautilidae; genus Nautilus; species Nautilus pompilius. Next base: position 1,009,831 of record JACATO010000047.1, read on the forward strand.
TTACAACACCCCTCACAAAAATTATTTTATTGCTGCATTCATTTGTTAGCATGCTCTTCCATTGGCACACACGTCATGCATTTTTTTTTTTAGTGTACCCCATAGTTTATCATGCTTAAACATTAATCATATACTGCTGATTTCAAGCCAACCATTGCTGCTAAAGCTCTTGAAAAGTGTCAGTAGCAGACATTCATGAACTTTTTGTTGATGAGAAATTAGTCCAAGAGTGGAAAAAGGAAAAACAGATGAATTCAAGGAAGTGTTCATGACAAGGACCAAAAGCAAGATGACAACAACTGGAAAAAAAAAAAATTTGAAGAAATGGGATTTTGGCACAAAAAAAAAAAAAAAACAGTCAAGCAGGGGCCATTATTGCTATAAGACAGAGATAAACCGCTTGCAACTGTGAAACACATTCCTGAATTCAAAGAAACAACTGAGTGCACAAATTCATGAAGCGAAACTAGTTATCAGTGCATATAAGAACGACTGTTGACCAACATTTAGTCCAGGATTGAATGTAAAAATTGCAAGACTTCCAAATATTTGCTGACAAAAATGTTGACAAGTTGGGCAATACACCAGTAGATATAGACATTGATAAAGTTTTGATGTCCTTTGACATTCCATTTGTGTGTTCAGTAGCCAAGACTGGAGTAAAGAGAAGCAAATCTGTTTCACATTGTTTTGGGGCATGAGCTGCAAGCAGAGTAAATTTGAAGCATGTGTTGGTTTTTCAAAAAAGTAACAGTATTTGTGAAGAAGTTTTGTCTAGTGCTGTTGTCCTACTGAGAGAACAAAGGCTACATGAAAACTAACATAAAGAAACTCTAAATAGCAAAATGATGCAGAGCCTCATTAGGCTACACATAAACAACCACAAGTTGCAGCTATTGTTGTTATTCTGGGCAGAATGGCATGCAAACTATAGCCACTAGATATAGCTGTAAACCACCTTTTAATTTATAGTGCAGGATACCTTATCCATTAAAAAGTATCTAACCATTTGGCACAAAACACTGGATATGCTTATTATGTTTAATCTATAGTTTACATTTTTATTTTAAATTCTGATGATTAAAACTAATTTTTACAGCAATGTCTACAAAGGTAGAAAACCCTTATGAGAGAAGATAATTATGGTACTTGCCAGTACTATGTCATGTTGCACTCAGCACTGCTCTGTTAACTTTGGCATAACTTCTCCAGCAACAGTAGTCAAGTACTCATTTAAAACTAAAGGAACTGGGATGACAAAGACTTTACTAACTTCTAATACTGAATTTCCCAGTAATGACCCAGCTAACTTTCCTGATTAATCTTTTTTGATCCAGTACTATCAGTCTGCCAACACTGAGAAAAAGACTTTAAATCCTTTCAGTGCATCTAGTGTAAGAGGTCATTCATGAAGTCTGTGATCAAAAAACAACTTAGAAATAGAAAATTTTTCAATCATGGATGATTGTTGTACTTGCCTTCATTTGGATCTGCGAACTGTTTTGTACCTTGCTTATTCAAACACAATCAAACATTAAAAAAAAATTTTTATTTCCTGGATTGGAAACAAGGTTGCAAGCCATCAGTGAATATAGGAATAGCCTAACTCATTGTAAGACTATAAACATTTTTTCATCTGGATCAAACCATAAAGACTGCATTGATATATAACTTGCAAAGCTATAATGGGCAGTGATTGTGAATATTGGTAATCTGAGTGAAGTGCATAGTCACTTGTAAAATTTCTTTGAGTATGGATTAATTTTTGAAGGACATAAAGAGCATTTCAGTTCCTGAAACAAAAGGAATTATCTTAAAATTCATTGATCACTTAAAGAATTCCATCCACTTTTTAAAAAAGCACCAATCACACTTTTTGAAATCTTGGTAGATAAACCAGCATATTTAGAGGAGTCCAAATATGTGTTAATTCAACACTGGTTTTGTCATAAGTTATACAGTTAACAATTGCAATTTGATATGTAATGACTAAAAGAGATGTTGTCTCCAAAGAGCATTGTCATACAAGGGCATGAGGCACAGAGTTTAACACAAATAATCATCAGATTCTTGACAGGCAGTGATATCTGTATGACTGACTGCTGAGGACAATTGCTTGATAATGTAGCTAGCATGGCAAAGGTATATATGAGTGTTCAATCATGTATGCTGGCCTTAAATGAGTAAAACATTTTTTATTGTGTGTTAGCCTGAAAACTATTTTCCTTCATTGAAAAGCTGTGTGTATTCTTTTATGAACCAAAGTTACCACTGGGCCATTGTAATGGATTTACTTGAAAATGACAATTTCATGAAAAAATTTCCGATACAAGGAGGTTCACCCATGTTGATTCAATTAGCACTTTGTCTATGAGCTATTGAAAAATTCAGATAGTACCATAGCCAGTGATCACTCAGACATCACACATTGTATATTAGCATTTTTCTTCATTAGAAAAAGGACAGATTAATAGTAGTTTTTAAACAATTTCTGGAAGATCATCTTGGATCATGAAAATAATGTCAGTAAGCGAATACAGAAATCTGATGTCAACCTCGACAAACTGCTGTGAAACAGCTATATTATATTCAATCTTTCATTAATGAAAACTGAAATAAATTTACAGACCTAGGAAAACATGCTAGAACAGTATGCATCTTGGCTGATTTTGAAGACAAGTTCTAAAAGAGAAAGCAATGACACTTACTGGAGACTATGAACAAGGCAGAGACAATTTCGGAATTGAGGCTCTCAATGGCATTTCTAAGGCTATTAACTGTGTGGTAAAAAAAGTAAGCCATAGCCTATGAGCTTATTTATTTAGTTCTTGACAAAAAAATTTCCTGCAGAATACGACAAAAATCTAAAACCCTCATTTCCTGTTTAATTTATTAATTTCTCTAAATATGTCAGTAGTTATTTAAACTTACACAGCTAGTCAACTTATTACTAAAATTTGTACATAAATTTAGAAAGTTAGTTACTTATGTGTGAAAGTGGCTTATGAATTTTTTTTTTTTTTTAAATATTTGAGGCTATCAAATTGCATTGGCAAGCAATAAGTTTTCTAAGCTAAAACTGAGTAAACTAAAGTACTCTACCACAAGATCAGATAAATCACCTAAGCTTTGAAAAAGACATTCTCTGATTAACTGATTTTGGTGACATTACAAACGATTTTGCCTTTATTGAAGAAAGCATGTCCAGAGAAACAGATGAACCAACTTTCCTGAGACATGTATATTTCACATGCATTTTCAATTTTATTGTGAACAAAATTTAAGTTGTGTTTTAAGAAGGGGACTCCACTTTTATGGGCCACCCAAGACCCCAATTAACATTTTATACCCCTGACTTCAACTTTGATTTTAAATGAGTGTCATACTACCAAGACTATACTATATTTCTAAATTATATTAATAGATGTTATGTAGGTGATTTATTTTAACCTCTAAATCTGTGATATACTGTACATTTTCTGGAAATTTACTTATTTGCATTAGGTAATACATTATTTACAGTAAAACTGTTTTCAATGTTTTGTGACCCTTAAAACTTATAAGACTTGCTAATATATATTATTTTCCAGTTTCATGCCATTTCTGTGAATTATTCCATTAGTCAACAATAGGCCCTTCTTTCCATATATATTTATATATTAGTTTAACAAAATAAAAAAAATTTTTAAAAAAAAGAGGTCACATCAAGATATTATTTAATTATTTCTTACCTTATTTATTAATGTAACTTTTGATTTAAAAAAAAATTTCAGCAAAATATTTCTTCAGTAAAAATTTGTTTTGTTAATGTTAATAATGCCAATTATCTGTTTATTATCTACATTAAATTTTTTATTCAGTTTAATTTTGTCTTTTTTTTAATTATTATTAAACTTGGGAAGTTACAAAAAATTCAGCCTGCACTTAATTTATTCAGTGGTAATGTTTGCTTCACCCATTTTTTTTTAAATCTCATTTTTTTCTCATGTAATATTAATGATTGCAAATTATAAGGCTAAATCAGATGAAACCAGGCTAGACACAATTAAAGCAACTCCATCTTCAGCCAAGTTTCACTTGAATGCCCTTCCTGCATTAAGTTATGCACAACTGATGCAAGTGTCAATCAATGAGTAAGCATCATTTTGATACTGAAAAGTAATTTCACAGCCAAAAAATGCGGCAAACGCACAGGTTTACTATAGTACACTGCATTACATGATAACCAAGCAAGAAAAGGTACTTTTGTGTTGCCCATAACTATTCAAAGGAGATACATAAATCTAACATCATGTGCTTTTGATATTATGTAGTAGTACCTCCATTCATAACTATTATATTTTGCTGAATTTCACAATTATTTAATTTCCATGAAGATTACATAATTTGCATGCAGTATATAATATACAGTAGAACAAAGGAGAGACAGAGAGAGAGCTAGTGAGTACAGACAGATGGGGTAATTAATTACAAGCTATCACAACTATAAATCAGTATATGCATGAACTCTGGTGTCAGGGAAATACCATCAGTAGCAGCATTTTGGTCATGAAGGACAACATAAAATAATCATTTTTGTGAAAATCTCTCCTGGATGTAATCCTATTCAGAGCAAACTAAAAAAAATGCTAATGTTCTGGATTTACTTTATATTAATAAACAACAAAATGTCTTAATTATATTTATTTTTTAAAACATGCATAAAGTTTTAAATAAGAAGACAATCATTTTCTTTCACTTATCAACCACTGTAAATACCAGGGAATGGTAATGTAGCCTGGCTAAAGTGTCTGCAGTATTTCTTTAGTAAAACATATCTAGTGATAAATGGAATTCTTAACATCAGTGGTATTGAGAATCTGTTTAAAACCCACATCAATAGATATTTTCTCCTCTTGTGTATAATCCATGATGGCTTTGTCTTCACATGTAACAACTGAAATTTTAAAATTGTTTCAAAGTAAAAATCACACACACATGCAACACTGTACTAAACATAAAATGTATTTATTTCAAGAAAATTAAAATGATCTAATGCTTATTTACCATGTCAGAATTCACTGAAATTTAAAATAATGATAAATAAACTATTGTAAACAAACCATCAGACTCCATTAGCATGCTTATATGTTGATTGATACTGCATTGTAAAGTTTCTATTAACACATTAAAAAATTGTGTAGTTGCCTAATTTAATATGATACTAATTAATTTATCTTGTAACAATATTTAATTAAGCAAAAAATACAGTGAAATATTTTCTAAGCAGTAATATTTTGTTTTAGAATTGTTCAGGCATGCTTTGCTGTGTTTTGTTGTTTTTTTCTTAAAACTCACAAAAAAGTAAATAAACTAAAAGATGTGAAGCTTGTTCTACATAAACAGATAAGATTTCTGAAAACAAGTTTCAAAATGGCATATTCTCAGCTGCACAGTGATTTTAAAACATCACTGCTAATTTTGCCAAACAGTGTGGATGAATTTGGTAAATGGCACTGATTTTTCTTGGAAACAATCATCACCTACTGGACAGCTAATTTTTCTTGCCTCTACCACTGTATCATGGCACAACTTGGTTGCACCAATTTGTAAATAATAGAACCTATTCATTAAGCTATCAATGATGTTGCCCTGATTTGCGAAATCACACAGGACTATGTCTGTGTCCCGGGCAATTTGTAGATCAAAATTGACAAGCAGGTGCCTGTAATGGCAGTATCATGTATAGCAGAGCTATAATTTTGTTGCTGTGAGCTGTTCTCACTGGCTCCACTTCTGATTAATCATAGACCAAGTAACAGTCCAGTGACACCCTGGAGAGGGCAAATTTCAAAAAGATATATACTCTTCTCTTGTCTCTCTAATATACTTTACTAGTTAAGCACAACCCTCCCCTTTGCCTTTTTTTCCTCAAGCACAATGACCTTTTCAGTTAACTGCTTATGAATTAAACTGCAATGCAGATCATCCCACAAGAGTACTATAGGTTATATACAAACTAAGCCACACACACATAATTGCCATGTGCATTCTGATTAATTTAAAATAGGTAAAATAAATAAATATTGAGTTATTTTTTGGTAGGGTTACTGGAATGAAAAGTGAGGTTTTATTTTCCATTTTTTTAAAACAAAAAATACTTTTTGTAATACTTAATGGTTATATGTTCATGACCAATGATGATGAGGTTCACTATAATTTAGGGTTATGTAAGGAAAAACAGAAGATTTAAAGAGGAAACAAATTCTGAAAAAGCAAAATGATGACAAGTTAGTTTTCAAATTTTACAATATCAGTTAAAAAGATGCTGAAAATAATCAGTAACTATTGAAAATCTCTATTCTTTTTTTTTTGTAATTTAAATGTCCTCTCTAAAATTATTTAACTCTCTGTATTCCACCTAAGATGCATTTGTACACCTACTACCCTTCAGATCTGTATTACTTAGCAAGCCACAGTGACTGTGATACATACTACTATCCTCATCAATGCAACCTTTTGTAATGACAAATCAATATATTGTTCCAATCCCATTTGATTTGTATTACACACATGTAGATTAAATATGCAACTACTTCAACACAAATACTAGTGCTTCCAGGTTGGGTTTGGTTGCACATGCACCCCAAATGTTTAAAAGTGGCATGGTTTATAGAGGGTTAAAAACAAAACTTTAAAATATTGCATAATACATATGCAGATGTAAAGATTTTTTAAAAAGCAAAGATTCAAAGCAGAACTCCAAATTTAATTTTTTTCTGATACAATTAACCTTTTTTCTCATAGGTTGTATTTTATAAAAAAAAATCTTATACCTTAAAATACAAATTATTAAGGTACTTATCAATCAGAATCATACTGACAAGACAACTGAAAATATTGCTAGCATATATGTGGAGAAGGTACCTGATAAATTCTCAAAACCTTAATTTCAAAGTATTGCATAAGTAACTAACTTCTTATCTCTTGGAAACCGTTTTACTGAAGCTGACACAAGATGTTCAACTGGCATTTGACCAGTCTTCTGTGGAATTGAAAAATTCCTTGAAACTGTTGTTACCTCCTAATAAAAACATTTGAAAAGACTTAATATCAGAACAGCTTAATTTTATCTAAACTCGTGACTACAATTCTGTTTATAGTATTACTATAACAAGCTGGTGGCAGTCGAATGAGACCCAAATGAATAACATTATGGCAATGCTACTTTAGCTGTTTCATTTGAGTGGCACAAATAAAAATGTTAAAAATCTGAATAGGGTCATATAAAAGTAGTGATCATCTTCCTGCTCTTCTGTTGGAAGTACAATTTTGTCTAATCATGAGTAATGGCAACATATGTTGAAGGATTCATAAAGTTCTGTCTTTAAAAAAAAGAAAAAACACTAATAAAATGTTTATTATATCTGCAATATAAAATAGTCTTTGGATTCTTTTCACCAAGGTATTAAATAAATTTTATTGATTTTAAGTCTCATAATCCTAGCAAGCCTTTCATTTTGGTAGATGCATAATAGTATAAAGCTACTAAAAAGCTAACATCTTCACCAAAGTTTTCTCCAGCCTTCAAAGTCCAATTTTTTTTTTTAATACTGACATGAACTTGAGATATTATCTTCATTTTTTTTTTAAAAAGAATTATAGGTGAGTATTTTCTGCAGAAGATTGGTTAAGACTATCAAACAATTATGATGAGTCTAACATCAAAGCTACAGTTAAGATGGAGCCTTCAGAACTCATTCTGTAAATAGAGCATTAGAGTACAACTCACTTAATAAAGTGAAGGCAGTATCATACATTTTATTGGTAGTAAGAGAGCAGAGAGGTTTGGAAAAGGAATTCTACCAATATCTAAATGATATGTTTTTCGCATGTTCATCTTTGTATTCTACACATCTCCCATGTCTAAAAAATTTAAGTTTGGAGGTTCTGCAGGTAACTCTTGACTTGTTTCACTTTAACCACCAAAATAATTTTCTTGGTCACTAAGTTTCTTTGTGTGCACATTTTTGTTTTCTTTTTTTTAATAAACATACTGCAGCATTGAGATATACAATTTTAAATCCTGATAACTACTAACAAAAGTTATAACACTGCTTCAAGTCAGTTTTCTGTGTGCCACCAGCCTTTTGAAAACTATCCCTATTAAAATCTTGTTTTAATTAGAATCATAAAAAAAAAATAAAAAACAAACAAAAGTTTTAAAAAATCTTGATTGACATTTAATTAACAAAAGTCTCTGGTAAAGTTTACAAAAATGTTGCTTATGGAAAATTCTTTTTCTCTACCTGAAAGTTAAAGTAATGAAGTGTAATTAGAGTAATTTAGCTACAAGTAAAATTGAAAATTTTAAGAGTAAAAATTATTTAAATGCAAACAAAATAACCAATTATTTTTTAAAAATTTTAATAATATTAGAAAAAAATCATAAAAATAATAAATTAACAAAGGCAATTACAAAATCGAATTTTTATTCTCTAAAACAGAATAAATTTGTTTAGGTTTTTCCTCACTTTGGGTCAATCTCTCAGGATTAGTGATAAGAGCCAGTGAAAGAAAACCCTAACGTGTTAAAGTAATAAGATCTGGATATTTCATAATTGTGCTTTTAAATAGGTAAGATACTTTCTTTCATCAGTTCTTTGGATTATAGATTTAAAAAGAAAAAAAACAAATTAACAAAAGTGAATACATATGATAGATTGCATTGTTAGACCAAATCAAAACACTATAAAAAATGAATCTAATTAAATAATCTAATGCAAATTATTACTCTACTGCAACCATACAATATCAATATTTGCCACTTAACCAGATCATTAAGCACCAGCTTCAGTCAATTCACACACACACACAACTTCTCACTTACGTTGTTACTGTGGATAATAATAGTAATACAGTCCCATCTTCCAGTTGCTTTTGATGTGATTTTGTTGTTTATTTTTGCATGATTTTACTCCATAAGATTAAAAGAAAAGACTATGAGAACAACTGTTCATTTCCCAGAGTGTACTCCATCCAGCAATCCCTTTACTCTTTCTTAAAGTGGCATAGACTGAGTAAATGGAATATTTCTTGTCTGCTTTCATTTCACTTAGGCCTTAAGAATTCATTCTAATGATGGTGACAACAAGAAAAAATATTCTACTAAAATTACTAAGTTGACAAGAACCCATATGCAATCAACAATATAATTATGCTCTAATTACTCATATTATTTCATAAAATGATTTTAGAATATAATGTCATTAAAAATGCTTTTCTGAATTGATAGCATTAAAAAATATATATATTGTAAATCATTAAATTACATTTATCTCTAATGCTAAAACATGATAAGAAGTGCTGATATTTCAGTAAATTTTATGATAGCCCCAGTATTCAACATTTTCAAATTGTAAATCTTCCCCAACACTTAATGCCATGAAAAGTTGACAAAGAATCACAATTTTATGTTGTAACGATTCACAAATTACTACTACATCAACCCTAATATGTTTTTCTGATCTTTTGCTGGATTTATCATCCCAGAGGTGAAAAAAGTGATGGCAGATTGGTATCATAAACAAATATGAAACAGAGCAGACAGCAAGAATTCAATAAGCTACAAGCAATAATATTTTACTGTTGTTCTAAAGTCTGTTTTAATTGAATTCTGGTCAGAAGTCATCACCTAAGGGAAGAGGTTAAATCATAAACCAATAATACAGCTTTTACAATAGCTATCTCACATTGCCTCTCACTCATTTATGTTTTTTTTTCTTTCTTTCAATTGTATTTAATCATTTCTTGCCAAATTTAAGATCATGCACATATTTAAAAATCTCTGATTCCAAGCAACATATTTTTAATACCAAACTATGAAATATCTAGCTTTCAAATACACTCAAGGTGCTTCTGGTAGACTCCTCAGCTGTGTGCTATCCTTCAAGAAGTTTTGGCCCATTATTCACAGGATCCTTTGGATAGCAGGCCTAGCAATTGAGCAATCAATCAGTCCTCCACCACCCATCAGTTTAGCTACACATATAAAAATGTATATGCCAAATTAATGTGAGCATTTTATTTTTGAAGAGAAGCAATTTTAATTCAATTATACAATGAAAAAATGAATGCATTTTTCATCATTATTAACTTTTTTTTTTTTTTGCTTTGCAGTAAAATGGTTAATAAAGATTTTTTTGAAATTTTTTTTTTTATTTTTTAGTGCATACGAGTAGTAATGAAGCAAATGGTAATGGAATGGCAAGATTTAGTTAGTTAAAATTACCATAGATACAGAAATACATGAATACCAGCTATTGGTATATAGCCAAGACCACAATGTTTTGTCTTAAAAAATTAGAAGGGAAACAGCATCACCAGGTGGGCTGCAGTACTACACAAGTAACCTAACCAGAACAGAACATTTTCTGTGTTTGTTAAGAAAAAAAAAAAAAAAAAAGAAAAAAAAGTAAAAACAAATGAGACTTTGGAAATCATTGACAAAACTTGACAAAATAAAATAAAAAAATTAAGTTTTAAAAAAAAAAATCGATCACAGAAACATAGGAAAGCTTTTACCTCCATCTACTTTCAGATGTGATTAATCATATTGAAATAAAACAACCCCCCCTTTTTTTTTTTCCTAAGAGTTGATTTATAAAAATTAAAATCTTTAATCTGTTCTTCGTTGCTGATTTACAGTTTAGTTATTTTAAATCAAAAACGGTTTTCAACTCATTGGCTAAATGAATATTTTTTTTTTTTTTTAAAAACTGCCAAAAAAGTATCATGAAGTAAAAATCAAAAAAATTGCAATGCCCCTTTCAAAATGTGTAGCTTAGAATATGATACTAATGGAGTTATTTATTTGTTATCTCTGATGTTAGCAGCATTTTATATGAGTTTATCAAGGTTTAAGCACCACATGCAAATTTTATTTGTAAGTATATTTTTGCTTTTTGTGCAGCTGAAGCATTTATGATTAGCTGTAGAGATTTGCACCTGAAAAGTAATTAAGTGTCTATATAACGAATGTTATTTTAAAGCCCCATAGTGACAATCTGCAAAAGCAGACAGAGACCATACCATAGGCAAATTTACCTAATGCAGGTTGGTAAATACAGACTTTGTATCTAAAATGAACTTTAATTAACTGTGTAATTATTATCTTTGACTTCATCTTTGCAACCAACAGCAAACAAATTAACTACACCAAATGAAAAACTTTCTGAATGAATGGAGTGTTTCATTTTTTAAATTTATTTTTAAATACTTATTTGTATTTTTTTCTGGTAATATAAATAAAAACAAAATCTAAAAACTTGATTAATATTTCTGAAATAAACTTGGTAAAAAGGGGCATAAATCATTAATTATGTTTATAAAAGACAATAATGGCTTGCATATGTTTAAATTGTCACCTAAATTTGCTTTTACACAATTCTTTAAATGCATTTATCATCATTTGATTCATTATCCATGCTGACACATACTGTAGCTACACTACATCTAATTAGTAGAAGTTTATGCAACCAACCTCATTATAAGAAAAAAACCAACACTATAAAGTCTTGCTTTAAATCAATGCTACACTATAGTTTCCTCATAAGAAATTTCCCTATCTAAAAGCACCAGGCAGTTTGATTGATGGAGAATAACTGCAGTTGTGCTATTCTCCTTGTCAATATATTTTCTTTTTTTAAAATTTAAATTAGCATTAAATAAATAGCAAAGAATATCTGTTGTTACACTTGGAATTTTCAAAATCATACTAATTTGCTAAATTACAAAAAAAAAACTACATAACAAAAAGACTTTCATAATTTGCTTCCGTTAAAATCAACAGATAAAAATTAATCCAATGCATTTCCAAGCTCATACCAGTTTCTGCACATAATATTATCTAAATATAATAGCAAATGGCCATAAAGTTATTTCCTGCAGTCAGTCACTTATAAATGCAAAACTGTAACACACATGTTAATGGAAGTAACTATACATACATAGTTTTCAGATTTTTTCATGCCATTTAACATCACCTCTAATGGTTTTTCTCTGCAAATAACAAGCTGTCAGATTTATCATGTTTACCTGCAGGAATACCTGCAAAAAATTTCTATCCAAGATCACATACACCTGTAAAGATTTTCTAAGGCAATGAATGCAATGTATAATGCAGTAGTGGCTTTACATACATTTCTGTCCTTAGAGGTAATGATCAAGGTCTTTGTAGCTGCGTAATTTCAGTCATAAATTTTAAACAGGATCTGTGGCCAACAAACATCACCAGTATACCCTTCTACACCTGTGTAAACTGTTGCAAAAAATGTAAGAGCCACCATAAATCAGACATGGCCAATTCTTAAAAAGAGTACAAAACCTGTCAAATTTCCAGAACTACCCAACCACCCTCATCTGTGTAAAAGGTGATACACAGGACACTAAAGGTGTATTAATACAAAATGCAAAAACTGCAGCTTCTCCTTCATGGTATCAAACTTACTGAAAAATAAAAAAAATGTAGTCAGTTCAGCATTATGTCACCCCATTGGCAAAATACTGTAAACTCTTGGAATAAACACATTCTACATAACCCTCCTACATATGCACATCTACCTGACTGCAGGAAGTAACTTTATGGTTACCAAGTGTAAATATAATTTTCCAAATGAAGTAATGCCTGCTATAAGTCATATTTATTAACTAAAGAAAGATAATTATTCCCAATTTTAACTAAAAGACAATGCATATCTATTAGATTTTGCATAATAAACTACACTAATAATTTGTCCCTGCTGGAAATCAAATAAGAGCTTTCAACCTTGGCAGTCCAGTAGCCTAACCACTATGCCACCACCCACCTTTATAAGTATTTAAAGCATCCTACTGTAAAGAATGAAGTAAAAAAAAAAATGTTTAAATATTTGAAAATCTGCAAAACAAGTAATGAAGTTCAAACATTGAATGTTTGGTGTTTTCCAGCCAACAACTTACTGATGAGCTGAGATACCTGGCCATTGCTTGGTTGCTGACCCAATGGTTAGATAGATATAGCTGCTAAACATGATGTAACAGAATATTGTCGGCAAACTTTTGCAAAGAAATATAAAATACAGTTTAGTTTACATAAGATCTGGCAGCAGTACTGACCATCACAATAACTGTTACATTGTCTATCTGGCTTTAAATAACCTCACTGTTTGTACAATCCATCCAAACTTAAATGTAGAAGGTCTATGAGAGATATCTCAAACAGATTGCATGAAATGAGCTGTTTTTCTAATCTATACTATACAGTAGACTTCCAGTGTTTCACACATCCAAATCAACATAACATAGAGAAAAGTTGGAGTGGGCTAAAATTCATGTGCATTTGACTTTGGTGGACTGGAGTTATCATACTAGCAGTTTTAATGATATACTCAACAAAATAAAATACTAGCTCTAAAGAAACAATACATGCAATTTTTAGTTTCATTATTTTTGATTATTTATTTTCTTAAAATAAAAATGGAATTGCTGAAATCTAGGTAATAATTAAATCCTAAAAATATTTAATATTAGAAGAAATTATAGGATTTGGTCAAAATGTAAATATACTGACCAGATGAACTGTGCTGGTTCCAATATTTTCAACAGTTTGGATGATAAGCAATAGATTCAAAAGATGAAAGTAAAGAAGTTTACCTGGAGGAATACTTATGCTGAGCACTATGCCTTCATATAAATATTTGCCAGATTATAAAAATTATAATTTGAAGGAAATATTACTTATAATAAGTGGTGGGCCTATCATGTGACACTGATGTTTTGGAAAACCAAAGTGTATAATTGCACTTAATAATTCAGTCTTGCATTCCTCATGTCCTGTTAAGAAAATAGCATCTGTAATCAATTCATATCACCTATATGCTCATTTTATTTGGTAATAATTCCATGATACGAATGCTTAAAACAAAAGTTTAAAAATTTAAACTATAGTATGGTTATACAAAAGATATTTATAATTTTCTTCTTAACCTTTATTTTCTACAAAGCAAGACTGAAATATTTTTCTTCTTTTTTTCTGCAAACAAACATTTTTGCTGTTTTTCTATTTTCTATTCGTGAAATGTGAAGATAACTGATATTTTCTTATATGAAGCTGAACTTTTTTGTTTTGAAAATAGTTTTTTTTTTACTGTTAATTATAATAAACATGACCATTGTAAGCCACATTTAAAAAATCTATATTAAGAAATTACATTCATAATAATAAAATTCTTGCTGAAAAATACCATTTTTTTAATATATAAATTTGAATTCTACAATAATACCAAGGCAGCTTTAAATCCTACAGCTCTGCCTATAAGAAAAATTCTCACGTGCTGATACAGTGAAATGTAAATTAATGGTGGTTAGAGGTGAATCTCAGCAATCTTCTAAATCATTTGACAACTACTGTATAATGTGGTTTGGCAGCTGACAAAACAATGAGTTGGAAATATAATAAATGCGGTATAATCACAGGTTTACTGGCAGGCCAGACAATGCATTTAAGCTAAAAGCTACTGGGTACAAAAATTGATTTGTTTCTATATGATGTTGACTACCCTAAAGGAAAACTAGATGAAGACCAAGCGAAATGCATAAATTTGGTTTATATTGCACACATTTTTGTTTGTGTTTTTTTTTTTTTCTGAAAGTACGATTTACAATAAATTTACCCTGTTTATAAACATAGCTTTTGTATAGACTGACAAAAACAAATTTTGAATATTTTAAAACAAACTGCAAATCTATTTTCACACATACCTTTAAAAAATAATAATAAGAGAGAGTGAGTTTGACTTAGATAAATGTGTTAATACTACACACATCAAATGGTGCTTATAATTCAATCCTGCAGTTTCTTCTGAGTTGAATTATAGTAGTTTCTGGCAAGACTGCTCTTAAGTAGCAAAGCACACAGGCTATATAATAAAATTCCTATCTTTAGTCTTACAGGAAAAGGCAGAGGGTGAGGGGAAGTGGTGACTCATCTAAAGAGATTTGGTAAAAATGTAGCAGCATTATGACATACAAAATATCACTTTCTGATGCACAAATAACACTGTAATGGCTCATTTTCATCTTTTCCCTAATAATTGTAAAATCCAGTCTTTATAGACTTTTCTAAACCGGATTTAAGATAATTCAATTTATTAGAAAATTAGAACTACGATAAATAAAAGCAATGAATAGAACTATGGAAATTATTTTTAAGTCATTCCTGTTTGTATGAGAATGGAAATTATGCAATTGGTGTCACATAACCAGTTTGAAATTTTCTAGTTGTGTTCTTTTGTTTTTTTTTAAAAGATAAAACACAAAAGAAAACATTTATTTACAGATTATTCCCCTGAAGCACAGCCTCTAGGCAAGAATTACACTGGCAAATGTCTTCAATGTGGAAAAGCATATAAAGATAATCTTATTATTAAAAAAAGATTTTGATTTTTTTTTAAAATTACTAAAACATCAAACGCCTTGTAGTTAAATATTGAAGAAAACCAACTTTTTCGTAAGTGAATACTATTTTTGAAAATCAATTCCTCTCTAAAAACACAACCACAGACACATTATCAAAGTTATAATGGGTAAAGAGAGATTATTTAAAATCACTATTTTCATTTTTAATAACCACAACATAAATGCAAAAAGTGTAATTAGCATAGATCTGCTTCCACACACAGATTTATCCAGATGAGAAGCTATCTCTTAACAAATTGTTACTGGTAATCATTGTTTAATTTTTATTCAAATGTTAACAGTAATAAGCAAAGCTTTTTTTGTTGTTTTTTTTTTTTAAATCGTCCTGATGCCTCTATTTTATTCAAGTTATTATTTAGTTTCCAAATATCTTTTGATGTTCAATATGAAGATACTATTGCCACTAATGCAAACAAAAATATAATGATTAAAAATTTAATTTCATTTCCCTGCACAATGTATATAATGTGTAAGCATGTCATACTGCTACTCATATTATTAGCAATACAAAATAATCTAAATATTCCATCTAACATTGATGAAACAGGTCTGAAAAATATGTTAACACCATTCAGATATCTCTTGTTTAATTGAATTTATTAGCAATCCAGTTACCTGTCTCTTTCTCAGTAAAAACAAGTTAGTTATTCTAAGCAGAATAATTTAGTTCTCATCTAGCAGAACTAATCCAAGCCGTCCTTAGACTATATTCAACCTTATAAATAAATTTCAACTTGAATAGACAAGTGGATGAGGGATGCTAATGCTTTTGAAAAGTTTATTAATTTTATTAAACTAGCTATCAGCTGCTGTACTTTACTAACTTAGAGAGGTCCTCAATAATTAAGTGTAGCACAAGGAAATTTGTAACTGTAAATGCCTTTTAACTTTCTATAGCAAATATTGGCTAACTGAATTTCTGTATTGAGAGAAATGCACAAACTAAATAAAGTTACAAGAATTTTTTTAAATAATGAAAATAAATAAAGCAGCAACATGCTGCATTGTCTATTAGACTCAGTATATTGTCAGCAGACTTTACTTTCTATTAATACAAAATTTTCTTACTGTTATTACCATTTTGGTTCAAAATGATAAAGAACAATGGTTTCATGTGTAATATTCACCATAGATTTCTCAAGATGAAATTCAAAATTGCTATATTCAACCATCTCAAGAATTCTTCTCTCAGTCTACTATATACTGCTCCATAATGACAACAAAATACCATATGACCTTGGCCTAAGTTTATTACAAACACAGACATATATAGGAGAGACTTCAACTATATTATTCAGGAAATACAACTAATTTTTTTTTAAAAACTTAAATTATACCACATTATAAAATAGATTTTTCTTCTTATGAGACTTAAAACCTTTACATATGAACTTTGATGCATAGCTTTTACACATGAACATTTTGATCAATGGGCTTTTCAAACCATAAATACCAGAGCTAAATTACCATGAAACAAATACACAAACAAACACTGCATAAAACATAACAAACAGCATCAACAGTCAAAACACATTCAAAAAACCAACTGTTTGCTTCACCAAAAAATAACCAAACAAAAATGAAACAGTAAAAAATTCTCACACTTCAAATAACAAAACAGCATAAAACCCAAAACAACACAAAAAAATCCCCAAACAAATATACACCATTTTTTTGCAAAACAACTCCATATCCAACCCAAAACAAAACAAAATGCAACCCAACAAAAAAAAACCAAATGAACAAAGCCAAAAAAAAACAAAACAAAACAAACAACCCATGAAATTTTTGTTGTCCTGTAAAAACAAAAAATTTCCAAAACCAAAAACAACAAAAAACACAATCCGCCCACCAAAGTACAAAAATGCCAACAAAACACACCAATCCAATAACAAAAAACAAAATTATTAAAAAAACACACCCCCCCAACAGACAGACACCCAAAAAATAAAACCTACAAAACAATAAAAAAACACCATCAAACACAACCTTTTCAAAACAATAACATCCCCAAACAGAAACAAAAAACAAATACCAAAAAAAAAACAAAGGACACAAAACACATTGTTAGGAAATCAATTCATTATTGAAAAAAACAACGAAACCCACAAGAACCAAAACAAACTAAACAACACAAACAAAACCACAAAAACAAATAGCAAAAAAATAAACAAACCAGCAACCCCCAACACCCCCCCAAACCACAAACCCCAAAATACCCAACAAGACCATACCCAAAAAATGAATATGCATAACAAAATGTTTTAAACCAGCCAACAAAAACACAACAAAAGCAAACAGCAACAAATTCAAAACACAACTGAAACATTGAACTACCAAACAAAAAGCAATGCCAACCAAGACACAGAAATTTAAAATTGGCAACCAAATGACAACAACACCATATTTTCAAACTAACACCACAAACACCAGCAAATTTTTACAAAAAAAACCACGAAACAAACAATCAACACCAACAAAAAAGCTTAAAGCCAACAACATCAAAACATACAAGTTATATCCAGAGCTAATTTTACCAATGAATTAAATATGATTGTTACAAAATACAAACACTCACTTCATAATCTTAATTTCATTTGTCATCACAAACAGCATCAAGTGGATAGTTTGCTAAAACATCATTCTTAAAACATTACTGTTTGCTTGCTGCATAGAATTTTATATTCCTTAAACACTGTAGATAATAATGAAAGCAGTATTTAATTCTCACACTTCAAAATATATTTACAATGCAGCATACTTTTGAGTCTGCCTACTGAATTTCAAGGCGAGTCAGTGGATTAGTAGATAATGGAATTAAATGGATACACCATTTTTTTGCAAGTGGCTCTGCAGTATCCATATTTCAACAACAAACACAGATAATGGAATTACATGAAGATGGTGGATGAAAATTGACAAAAATAACAAAGAAAAAAAAAACAATAACAACCTAAAATGAATGATATTTTGTGTGTCCTGGTTTCAGGAAAATCATTGAAAATTTCAAAATAAAAGAATTAAGGAATCTTTAAAATCATCTTTCTATCCTGTGTTGCTGAAGAATAGTTGATAAGTTTAGCAGCACTGGTAAAAACCAATCAATGTCTGGATTGTATCTAGTGCACTGGAAAATACTAGAGTGAAATGTGGTGTGATCAGAATCCTAATGACAAACCACTGTATGGTTATTAGCAGACATTATCTTACAAAGTTACTTTGCCAACAGATCATCTGATGCTCTCCAGTATATAAATGAGGCCAATTATTTTGAGGAAGCTAAGAGTCTATTTACACATAAGCATGTGTCAAGACCATTCCACACTAACTATCTGACCAGTAAATCTTGCTCCTCCCCAACCTGGTTCCAATCACTTGTATAAACTATTTACATGCCCTTTTCAGATGCTAAATAATCAGAAAGGAAGGGCAAAAGATGATACTCTGATTATCATTTAAGCATCTTTCTAAATGATACTAAAAGTCACTAAGATTTAAAATTTTTGGCTGGCAGTCAATCATATCTGCAGCAGTATTTTCAGATAAGGTAAAGAATAAACTGTTTTTTAATCAAAACAAATTCTGTTGAAGACAGAAGAGTTATCTTAAAGGCATAAACAAGTGCCTAAGTTGAGAAAGTATCCATAGGCAGAAATCACCAGATACATAAACAAATTTTAAAATAAATAAATAATTTAATTTTTTTTAAAATTAAAAGCAATAACAACAGTCAAGAATAATTTGAGAAATGAATCTAGATTATTACCTGTTCTAAAATGTATACTGTACACTTAAAATAAAAGGTCAGAGTGAAAATATTACTAAAAATTTTTACTTTGTTGTAGAATGAGGTACACTAACACTAAAAAAATAATACAGGTCGAAATAAGGCCTCAATTATAAACAGCTGAGGCAGCTGGTCGTGGAACCAACCCAGCTCCCACCACACACTAGCAACTCCACAAACATACCCCAACAATTGCACCACCCCCCAAAAAGAATTAGTAAAATATTAAGAAAATTTATATTTTGACCATACTTAAAAAAATCTTTCTTTATCATAGAATTTTTCTGTTATATTATGTTTCTGCATATTTATTTGTTCTTTTAATGCTATGTTTAATTTGCTACATTCTGTGGTTTATTTAAAATAATGTTTAGATAACAATAAATGACAACAAAAGAAAAAAAAGCTTCCATATGTAAATTAGGCCTAATCCAACCATGGATTAGTTAAATCTTCATGTAAAGCAACAGATTTTATTTTATTTTTAATACAAAAGAACAGCATTCAAACCAGTGGTCTGTTTATTGGATTAAGACTAAGAAGCCCAAGTTCAATTCCCATTCAAGGTCACGTTATTTTGCCACATTTCTGTGATGTGGTTTCTTCTTACTCTTCTTCAATGGCTGGCCATGTGAGTTTCCTCTCATTTAAAAACGTAAAGTTCTAGTAATGTTTCCCCTTCCAAAGTTGGAATTGCTGTGCCACTGGGCACCACTTTCTAGCAGATAACCTCAGCACTACACTTTCTCTTCAGGCTTTTCTCCAATGTAGATGGGTTATTTCCATGGTAGAGATTTTAGAGCATATGTTGCAGTTGTCATGATCTACTGAACTTCCATCCATTACCTAAAATGTTACTTTGAAACAATGGACTTCATCTGGATGTTGTGAGCAATAACAATAAGTTGTTTTAATATATACCCCACACACACACATGCATGTGTGGTGATGCTTTAGATCCAGTACAATTAAAGTTACACTGTAAATGTTTTCTCTATGTAAGAAATATGGAACAAAAAAAAAAAAACCTGTCCTTATTTTATGTATGCATAATGGTAGTAATTGTTTTCAGCATTACCTCGTGACTTTGTTGTGCAATCAAACAAGTAAAATACATGTTATATACATGTTATACTTTCCTTTTAATGTGACTCTGAAATTACTTCTGTTTTTTTGTTTTCAAGAAACTTTACAAAGCAAAGATACTCCTTTTTATCATTTTTTTTAAACAAGAAAAATCACAATGCTTTATATTCTTAAAAAGAAAACAGCAACAACAACAACCATCTAAGAAATACTTTAGTCTATTTGGAACTTTTAAAATGTGAAATAGTTTTAAATGTTAACAGGATAAGTCACAAGATGCATATAGTTTTAAACAACTAAAAGTGACAAAATTTCTCTTTTATATTCTGCATGAAGGTTTCCAAAGAACTGCTCTGATAAAAATGAATAGGTATCTTCTAGCATGCACATGTGGCTTGTGAAGCCTAAGTGAATACAGATTTAAGCTCTTTATACACATTATCATCATTAAGTGGATAACCATGAGAAAACAACTCAATAATCAGTATGGCTAGCCATGAAAAAAATAAAAAAGATAGATCAATCACAACTTATTGCAGATAATAATTACATATTAATAGATTCAATTATGAAGAGGTCATGGCTAATAACATCCCTCTATTTATTTTATATCATACCTTCTATTCCATTTAAATACTAACAATCACTTCATAATAATAACCCGTCCCCTAAGAATAATTTGCTTAATAAACATTGCATAGTAAAATTTATTTCTTGCTTTTTATTATCATTATTTAAATATGTACACCATTATCCCTTTCATTTTCTTCAACATACTCCACATACAGTGAACTTTTGTAACAGAAATGTGCAAGAAAACAATCAGAAAATCAAAAATAATCAGTGGAGTATTATTAAAAAAATATTTTATTTTAAAATGACAATGCTAACAGTTCCAAAAAAAACATACTTTAGTTTACATCAGTATCAAAGTAAAGCCACTATCAGCATAATACAAAAGATTTTTTGAACTCTTTATTTTTTTTTTTTAAATAGAAAATTAGTTCATACCTTCCTGAGATGATAGTTGGACTTCATTTTAAACAATATAAAAATATTATGTATTTCTTTTTAAGTATTTTTGTGGGAATGTAGATGGGTGCGTACAACCCTGACAGAGCGATCATATAAATATACGTTTCCAAAGTTTCATATTTACAGGGTGGCTCTGTCAGGATCAATACCAATTTCCCCATGAACATATGGTCATGCTCTTCAAAGGGTTACAGAAAAATATGCTTTCATAAAATTAATGAGTTTTTTTTTTTTTTTTAAATGTCAAAATTAAACAGTGGAGTATAAATTATAAAGTTTTGTTCTTGCCAATTATCATTATCACCCAACTTCTTGCAGTTAAAGTAATTCCCAATCAGCCTTTGAAACATACAGTTGGCCAGCAAAAGCTGTGTTGGCTTCAGGATAAAAAAATAATTTTATCATTAAAACAAAATTTGCTTTAATGATTAACCCTTGCCTTCTGGATACAGGTGACTTTATGCTAAGTGTTCACAACTTTTACATGCATGGAGATACTATACTAATGGCATAGTGTTGTTGGTAATAATACAGCTAACTGTCCTTACTAACAGAAGATGAGAAAAGGTTAAACGTACCTCCTAACTTTGGTTGTATGCTCTGTATAAACAAATGAACAGTAACAATAGCAAGTGCATGATCAGTGTTTGACATACGCAATTATTTTGCTGGTCTCTTACATTTTAACTGGCAGGATACTACTATAATTGGGAAGTGCAGTAGTCCATTGGTAGACTACTAGACTGCTAGGTTGAGTACCTGAATTAGAATCCCATTGGGAATAGGCTGAGTTTGCTTTTTCTCATTCTTCCTCACCAGCTGACCATGTGGGTCACCACACCCCCCCCAACATTTAAAAATGAAAAGATGCGTCACATCCACATACACTGATCAAGACAACTGGAATCCACCTGAACTGTTCGTGCTCATTGTATGGCTTAGGAGAAAACAACTGACGATGACTAGTTAAGATGAGAAAATCTTATCTATCCTTAGAATGAAAAAAATCATGAAGGACTCTGCACTGTTATTGTGATTACAACAGCAACACGTATGGTTTTGTGGTACATTATTTCAGACCAGAGTATATGGTTTTCTGCATGCAAATTTGCCCGCATTTTTGTCTGCAAGGTATAAATGGTTACTCCATATGACATAAGCTTCAAAAAACAAATGGCTTTTTAACTCTTTCTTTAAAAGTCTACAAAAGAAAACATCCTGCAGTAAATGTGCATCAATGGATGCTGTTCACTACTATGTCGAGTTAGCTAAACAATGACTACAATCATTTAAATTTTTTTTTAAATCAAACAAAATACCTAGGAATAAAATAAACATTTTATAAATTTTGTAAAATTTTTTTTTTTATTTCCATGGTCACTTTTAATTGTGATTTATTTTTACTGGTAAAATCATTAATATTTTATGGAAATTTTAAAAAAGTCTTCATTATTCTGTGTGTAGGGAAAAAAAAGAAAGAAACTTAATTAGAAAATGTGTAATGAAGTGGCTGGATTGCATCAGAAGACCGAGCCACAGTACTTTAATGTGTTCTGTTGATTACAGTATTATCCAAGTCACTGACTAAGAATAGGGAATAAAGACAAATTTGGAACTCTCACAGACAAGCTTTGATATTTAAGGCACAGATGTCGTCATTTTTAATTGTCACACAATGTTGCAGAATGCAAATGAATGTGGAGAAAGACATGCTGAATGATTTTAATAAGGGTTTATTAATAAAAATATGAATTTTTGCTTTTGCGTTGCAATGTGATTTCTGAAGATAATTAACATTAGACATGCTTTTTCATCCTGGTTTGGTTCTGATATGAACACTAAAGCACATCGTAATATTTGTGATAGTAAAACCATGCTGCTTGTGAACAGGAAAGAGTTTGTTATGAATGAACAATTTGTAGACTTTATGCTTGGATGCTAATCAATAAACTAATACATTTGAATGCTTATTATAGACTGACATGAAAGGTGTAAGAACAAAAAAAAAAGCTTTCAGTCACACATTATGATACAGCTTCCACAATAGCTGCATTGAACATTCTGATTCTCAAATAATTCCCTTTACCTTTTGGAAAAGAAAAAGGTTATTAAAAATACTGATTGGACAAATTTTTTTTAAAGTAAAAATGTAATGCAGATGCTCAATGGGTGTATTTAAACAAATAAGTCATATGCCAAAGACTTCAGTAATGATTAAAAGATTTCTGTACACATTCTAAAACAATGTAATGAACACAAACACATACACAAAACCTCTCAAGTTTGATCTTGCTTTATTTTTTTTTTTATTTTAAAAAAAAATTCTGAGAGATGAATAACTTTTGCTTTTCTATATGCATATGCTGATATGGTGTAGAAAAAGATTTTCAAAGTAATTTGCATGTGTCAATATCTTAAAGCATAGTCAACATGGATTATTTGATCAGCAATGTAATGGAGACAGTTTTTTTTTTAAAAAAAAAACTAACTCCACAACAATGACAATAGAGTAGAAGATTGTTTATCCAAAAATCCAAACAACAAAAAAAAAGGAAGAAAATGACTACATGAAAAAAATCATCCATTAACATAGAGAACTTCTATAGTTCCTGAAGGAAGACACCACTTCATCAAGAAGCACTACTGCAGACAGCAGCCATGCTCACTTGCAACCAAATTTTCCTCAGCCACTGAAAAGCAAATTTAAAGATTATTTGTGCTAAAGAAAAAAATATTAACGTTAGATTACTTTCAATGAAAATCGATTTATAGTAGGTCTACTTGAAAAGAGCAGGCAACTTGCAGTGTTCTTCTAAATTTTGAAATTGCTTGGGAATGGCTGATTTTTAAAAGTTCATCAACCTCTATAATGAAAATAACAGACAAGAGGATGTGTCCAGAAGATCTTGCTGCAAAATCAAGTGGTAGCAAAACAAGGAGAATAAGAAATGTGCTCACTACTCAGCAAAAAGTGGAGTTATTAGAAGAAACTAGATTGTAACATCTGTGCCTGGACCTCACTAGGAGTATGGTGTTGATCAAACAACGATTTATGACTTAAAAGCATAAAAGAAAAAGGTTCTTAATTTCTTTGCTAAAAGTGACTCAGTGGTGCATTTTGCTAAACGTAAAAAAACCTTACATAACCCACAACAGAGGGATTTAAGCAGAATGTTGAACGAGGGGTTCTACCAGCATAGGAGTGAAGACATTCCTGTAACTAGTCCTATGTTGATGAAAAGCAAAGGCATACCATGATGAGATATGATTGATTATTCAGTGTCAAAGTAAAGACTGTGATTTGGTAAAAACTGCACCAATCAATGAATTGTTGCCAACACTTGCTCGTTTCGTTTCATTTTCAAGCCAGGCTCTTTTAGTTATTATTTGCCAGCTGTGTCATTCGTGTGTTGAATGTTGAAAAGAGCACAGCATAGGAAATTGAAGCAAAATGAACATATGTTAGTGACACTTTATTGATTGGTGCAGTTTTTACCCTGAGCACTGTTCCACCATGATGCTGCAGTTGATAAGTCAAGCAGCACATTTTTCTTGATTATTTTGCTGTAATGGCCAATCTGAAGTGTTCTTCTATTATGGGTGTAGTGAGAGGGGCAATTATAGTTTCTGCTTGGAAAAGGGCTGGGGCCAAGAAGATACATGCTGTGAGGTTCATTGGTAGTACAAAAGGGCAGAAAAATGTGGTAAGCATCCAGTAAAAATTAAAGTTATTGAAAATATTCTAAAAATTATTTGCCTATAATAAGAAATAGTTTGTGTTTTTTTTTCATACAGTATAGTATATTTATTTGACTTGTTTGTTTTTACATTCAATACACGCCTATAAAATGTATAATATGTGTTTATTAATCATCAGCACAGAATACAATTTATGCTTCCTAACAGTTTATCTTATACCCATTAATCAAAAATATCATTTATCTGAAATCCTCTTGGTTTTGATCATTTTGGATAAGAGAAATTCTACTGTACACAAATTATAATTAATAAAATGAAAAAAAATTACCACAGTACCAGAATATTTAACACTAAAATAAACCTGATTAGTGGATAAGTAAAAGCTGTAAAGTTCAACAACAATTTAGACAATATAATCAAACTGAGTATAACTCAACAAAGAATTTGACTGTATGAATATGACCATTATACTAAATATAGACGATGGATCTATGGAGTTTTTCCTTAGACTAAAAAAGTAGTTATCTAATTTCATCATGGGTTCAAAAAATCAATTTTTACCTTGAAACATTAGATATGACTTAAGTTGGTAAGACTATTTTGAATTTGTCTTTTTCAACTATATTAGAGACATTCAAATAAAACCCAGATTGTTTCTGTAACAAAATATATTTGCACAGGATAAAGGGGTTTTCTCTTCAGGAAATTTTACTAAATATTCATAAAAGTAGATTATTCTACCTTACCACTGTCAATGGAGCTTTAAAATGTATTACAACATTGTAGTGGTTAACTTATTATGAAAAATAAAATCTAAAACGAATATATTTTTAAAATTACAACAACAACAAAGATTTTCTTAGTCATTATTTATTCACAGTGCCTGTTTTTTAGTTTCCATAAAGCCATCACAAAAATAGACAGGTAGACAGTAGATTTATAGCTTTCTTCAGCAGGTAATCAGTCAGTTTGCACTGATGACAAGTATGGTATGCTTACTATCCATCATTGTCATTACCTTTTTCTATCAGGTAATTCAAGTAAGAATCGGCCAGGTACCATCTCACTATTTAAGATATTTAAATTCTATTTACTCCTTTAAAATGTAATTTATATTTTTGATTGATTCCTAAAACTCTGTGACAAAAAATATTAGCTTTTTCTCAGCTTGAATATTTTCTTAAAGATTACTTACCACCTGAATCTATAAAAATCCATTTGAAAGTATCCAGATTTGCCTCCAGACAACTACATTTAATGAAATATTTAACAAAATATTCCATAAAAAGGATCAAAGCATATCTTCAGAGATAAATAAGCAAGTTATGTATTTTAAAGAAGCTAATACATAACAAAAGTCTTCTTAAAAATTATATGCAGTCAACTCCCTGGAAAATACACACTAACAATCACAATTAAAGCTCATTATCTAACCTTTCAGACATTTGATTATTAATGGAAATTCAAAAGTCTATAAATAAATCAGATAAACGATATATTATCAGCTATTAAAATCAATGCTGTTATCACTTCATGGATTTTTCATTAAAATGGACATATTTCTTGTTAATAACAACTCCACAGATTTTGGCCATTCTGTTCATAAACTTTTTAACATATTGCCTCCTTGTAAGTAATCATCTTTACACCTGTAAGTAGTTCCATAGCTGATTGACACTGGTTATTAAAAAAAATATTTTCCTTAACTCTCCAAGCTCGTTTATCCCACATAAGTTCAAAAGAGTTCAGATAAGGGAACCAAAGCATGCTTTCAAGGAGACATTGATTACTGAGCTTTGCAATGTGCTTTGTATCATTATCTTGTTGCAGAATAAACCCATTACCTATCAAATGATGCTCTGATGGAACTGCACGAGACTGCAGAATATTTTGATCTCTCTCTCTCTTTTGCAAGAATCATATTAAATTTCACCAAGTCACCTGCATTTTAACCTATATTTTTACATTTCCAATACCATGTTTAAGTGTAGGGTAAGTATAGAACTCCTTCTAATTTTCTGGCTTTTCTTCTTTTCATTGCTTAGAATTAAATATTTCAAATCACTTCTTATCTGACCACAATACAATACACTGTTGCTACAAGGCATAGATTTGATGCTAGCCATTACCAAGTATAGGCGAGATGTTTGTAGCTGGTATGCAGCAAATCAGTACAACTCTTCCTAACTATCCTTTGGTAGTGGATGTGGTTGTGATGCTGACAGTAGCAAAGAAATTGTGGTCAGAAGTTAAATGGCTACCAGTCAAGAAAGGTTATTGGTTAGAATGTCTAAAGCAAATATTATCTTTCCATTCTATAGTTTTTCTGTCTCTTCTTCAGCTGTTTAAAGTTCAGGGCTGAGCCAAATGACTTCATTCTATAAATGGCTACTTACACACAATCCTGTGTAACTACAACTTTCTATTTTCTGTTGGGATAAACAGTTTTATGAAGAGCAGTAATGGATAACCTTGTCTCATATGGTATTTCATTTTCGAGTGCCATTTTCATTTGCCAAACAAAGCAATAGCAGTGATCAATAATGAGGTTCACAGAATAAGCTAACAATTAATTTAATCAGAAACCATATCTGATGAGCATAATAGCAGCCTAATTTCAGTATAAACTAAATAAAATATTCATAGAAATAACTTTCTACATCCATAATTATGTAAAAAAAAAAAGCTTGAAATGGTAACAGCATCAGAATTAATGGTTCATTTCTGATACATATTTCAGTTGTATTTTTTTTTTTGCTTTTTTGTTTGTATAATACATTTCCATTAACAATGAACTGTTTAAAAACAGATAATGGTTTTGTACGATTTACTCATAATTTTGAGTGCCAGTGTCCATTATATGAAAACTGTGGTGTTTTCGCTCAGAAAACATTAAGTTCATTTTGATTGTTTGCAACTGCCAAAAAGTTTAATAAAAATGGTAAAATGTGGTCTAAAAATGAGTAAATTGCACAACTAAGGAGTTAGCATATTAAAAACAACAAAATCAAAAAGAGAAGCATGATACATATTCATAAAAATGTTTAAAAATTAAAAAAACAACATGGTATTCATATCTGCTATTCACTGCTTGTGAAATGCATTGTTTGAGTTCATGTATCATATCAGAACCATTTTCGTTATAGCAGATTCAGATGCAAAGCAGGAAATTCTAGATGTTCTATGTAGTATCTATATAGATACAGAGTGATGCACCAATGGAATATCTTGTCGTTTACTCTTGGCTGATAGTACATGGTGTAGAGGTCAGATCTTTTTAAGATGGTGAATAATTTAAGTGTTGCCAGCATGGTGAATAAAACTATCAAAAAAAGTCCCAACTGTAAATTTTCATTTTCAACTGGAGGGAAAAACTGATGTGCCTTAAAAAAAATCTATATGGCCAGCTGGAGAAGAAGTGAGAAATTAAGCCATGCTAGGAAGGTATGCTAAAGCGAGTAAATGTGAAATCTATATTTCCAGATTTCCTTAAGAAATCTTAAGCACCCATGCTTCATGACATCTTTGTGGTATTAAGAATGCAACCAGCACAGACATACAAGTTTAAATCTGCCAACTGCCCATTAATTGGATAACACTACTTTGCTGAATCTGATGACAAAGAAAAGCTTTGAAATTTTGCAGATTCTTGTGTTATGTTAAAGCCTCCAACCTACAGCACTTTTCAGTTTTGCATTCTGGGTCAAACATGAATTTTTCAATTTTCCCTACAGCAAATAAAGAAATACTAATGCTATCCTCAGCATAAGTATCAAAGTCTAACATGTGGCCAAGAGGATATATATATAAACTCTAGAAAAAGGTTTGATGTCAGATATTTAAAAACACAATATACACACGATTTTTTTGTTCAGAAAAAAGTTATTTTTAAATCAAAAACACACCTCTCTACATACTAAGAGAGAACGATATCTTTTGCTTTTCAATTCAAAAGGATCAATTTATGCAGCATTCATTCTAATGCATCCACATCAAAAAGCCTACTACAAGACTATGAAGATTAGTTTGAGAGATAACTGTAATTCCCATTGATATCTGTACAATTTCAATCTCAAGGTCAAGGTTTTTGCCATGATCATTTTCATAGATCTAAAGCAATTTTATCCAGATTTGTCTGGTGAAGGTCAAAGAAAGTTTGGTCATGCAGAAAAGTCCAAGTGTTCCAAATTAAACCATTTTTACACCATACTGCAATCAGTCAGCTGACTGAATTAAAGTGATAATGAAGGGGAACCATGAAATAAATGAAACGCAGTGCATACAATGCTTTCCTTATGCTTGTAGTTTTTCTGAGAGCAGGGAAGATAACAAGTCACAAATTGCATTAGTCTTGTTCATTATACTTAAACTATTCGACAGATCACAACAAATGCTAGAGGTGTTTTCCCAGCAGGATAAAGTGATAATGTTCAGAATCCAGTGCCAAATGTTCTGGCCTAACATTTCAAGAAATCAAAATGAAATTAGAGTTTTAGCATATAATAGAGAACAGGCCCTGTCAAAATTTAATAATAATAACTTTTTTTTAAATAAGTCAACTAACACAGTAGACAGGGTACTAGTCATTAAATAAATATTAAAAGCTCAAAGCCTAGTTGCCAACATTAACCCTTTTAATTAGTTAGAAAAAAATGTATATTTATTTTAGAGCAAGCACTATAGACAATAAACCAGTTTTCAGAAACAAATTAGATGTTACTTAACATCCATTTTCTGTTGACTCCCACAAAAAAGAAGTTAACAAAAAATAATTTTTTTTTAAGTGGAATAATTAAAAGTAAACATTCAGAATACAGTAATTATGAAAAATTCTTCACAGAACAATTTCGAAAGCTTAATAATAAATAGATAAATAAACATGTTTATAAGAGGCTAGCTGGGCATAATTTTGATTTATGGCATCAATAATGCTACAATTCATAAGGAAAAAAACCTTCTGAATCATAATGGCTATCAAAACAGATCGAAGTTGCATAATCTACAGTAAATAGCATAGTAGTACACACAAAATTTCAATATATCAACCATAAATAAACAATTAACAGTGTATGCAACCATTAAAACCAGAGCAATGTTTTTTATTTATTCTTTTTTTTCTATGGTGTTTTACAGCATGCATAATGTATGCACTTCCTGCCAAAACACAATATACTCTACAAATTCAGTGACCGTGTGCTATATAAATAATAGATGTTCAATACTCATCTGTGAAAAGCCAATGATTCATCATGCTCAAATAACTAACTACATTATCAAGAGACTCCACATGACTCCATGCAATAGAATTTTTAACTCAATGTTTCATTGTAACATTATTCTTAAAATTCTTCATAATATCAACAGTTCCAGCAGAGTTTCAAAGAGAAACTTTGCTAAAAGAAATACCATGTAGTTATTATATCCAAGTAAGTCTCTTTCCTTAAAAAAACAACTAAAGAAAAAATTAGGAAAAATAAAGGTGAAAACAACTAATCTACATAAAAGAAAACAAAGAAATTCAAGTGGATGGAATGACAATCAGAAATAAATAGGCAAGCTTAGGTTTGTGTCTCAAAGAATGGCAATGTACAATGCTTGCAAGTGTGTTTGAGTTTGAATAAGAGAACACATAGCTAACAATTAGTATCTAATTAAAGTGAATTTGACTTAATTGAAAGAAACAAACCTACAGATTTTGATTATGTTAGACAATCAAGTTTTACAAAATAAATACTGAATCAAAAATAAAAAAAAATTTTAAAAAATACTGCAAAATTTTCAAAAAAATTAGAAATATTTTTTTTTTCTTTCTCATCAGCAAGTAATTAAAAGATTTTAGTTAACTTATGCAGAATTTAAATTTCCTGCAGTATGATCTTATAACCACAGCACCTTGAAACTGATGAAGCAACACTCTTAACATCAGCCAATTCTTACAAAACCATCTAGTTACATTGAGTTTTAAGGCAGGTTTATTCCAAAGAAATTAGCTAAGAAGAAAAGTTCAAATTTATTATTCATGGGTAATATTCTTTTAGTAAAGCATACAAATCAAAATTTAAAGCTAATCACAAAAAATGTAAGTAATATATTCATTATTGTTTTACTAAAGGTTATTTGTAGATTTTTGTATGTTCATTTTTTTCCTGGAAGACTGTTTCATAAAAATAAATTGAGATTATTTTAATACAAAGTTACTGATAACAATACTAGCATACACCTTTCATACCATCATTAAAACTAAAAATCTTTTACTTGTGTCTCAAGATTATTGATTTATAAACCGCTTTATCTGATTTGGGCTAATTGGATGGAATATAGTTAAGTGCAATCAGCTATAAACTCATTATGATTGTTTGACAAAGTCAGTAATTCACAGGTGGCTAAAGATACTACTCTCTCTACAGAAACTGCACAGCCACCAGAGTAAACACCTGAGGGAGGGACAACCATAAGACACAAAGAGAAGGTATATTTTCTGTGGAAAGTCAAGTTAGAATGTAATGAGGTCACCAAGCTCCTTTAGATAAAGAAAGACCTCACATATGTCCTAATTAAAGACATGTAAAATCAGGGAAAATAAAAACACAATGTAAATATATAAATTACAAGAAGGTATTATACTTTTGGAATCCCTAGAATCTTACTTTACCTTGGTTGGTTTCTCACCACAGATCCTGCATCAATCAAAATGCAACTTTTCTTTCTTTGCATAAATAATATACAAAAAAGTACCCCCTCCCCTACTTTACATTTTTGGTTTTCACGATTTGGGATTGAGGTTATTAATGTTAGGATTGCGACATAACAGCTGTCTTTTCACCTGCTTTTCAATATAAAATGAGCAGTTGTTTCTTTTCTAAAGTATATCCATGAAAAGAAAAGGCTTACTCCTTGGTTTAGAATAAATTAAGATTAAAATTATGAAAAAAAGTTCAGAAAATGTTTAAACATAAAATGAGGCAGGCACACAAACAGTTACATCATTGAAGTGATCACAGTCCAATAAAACATTCACACCAAAGGTAGAATTATAGGCACCTAGAGCATGAAACATCTAGGAACTGATGACAGGGTAACCACACACTCAAAAATAACTTAGGTCTTAAAATATAGAATTTTCTCAATTTTAAACCACAAAATCTAGATTTTAAATCAAATTTTGCTCAGTATATACAGCTGAGGACTCAAGATTAACATCAAATTAATTCTGATTTTTTAATAAAATAATTTACTGAAATTTTATTTTTCAGGAACACATATCATTAATGAAGCAAAGACTTTCTTTCCAAAATATTTTCATGTAAAACTTTGCTATTTTCCACATTTCCAACTTTGAAAGCTTTTTCTTTGTTAATAGTGAACTCATACATAGTAAATGATCAAGTTAATTGATGTGAAAATTTCTATTAAAAAAAAAGAAAACTTTATAATGAACAACTGAAATAAGTCAACCAAATAAGGATTGAACTAGAGCAATAGGCTCAATAATCCGAGATGCTAGATGAACTGTGGCTAGTATACCATAGCTGCTACTGTGTCAGCTCAGTGAAGTGTGGACTTATGCGGAATGCTTCATTTCATTACATTTTTTGTCAGTTACTAGTATACAGATTCTGACAGCTGAGGATAAATAAAATCTTGTTATATATCACACGTATGAAGGTAAGAATGTCTTAAGGTATTGGCATCCAACAAAAGACAGCCATAATTTATAATTTATTAAATTGAAAAAAAAAAATATTTATAAACAACATATATATCATACGCATTAACTGTCTAAAGACAGCTGTATCACTCCACTCCTCTGACTGCTTTTTCTTTGTGTAAATCTCCAATATTTCGATACAAGTGACTAATAGGTAAGTCATTTGTGAATTCTGGGAATTAGTAGCAACTCTTCACAAAACAAAGTGACTGTTAATGCTGGGGACATTCAACTAAAAGCTGGCTACATTATCACTGCCATAATGCTATCTGGCCAGATTTCATTTGGACATCCCCCAGCACACATACTTCATGAGAAAAAAAAAACTTTAAAAATGCACTGTACTTTTCACTTTCTTAACATCTTCAAAATATGTTAAATTTAAATCAATGAAGTCTAATCTCGAAAAAATGTATGGTCGCTTGAGGCTGGATTACTGAAAATAATAATAATAATAGAAAAAGAAAAGGTAATGCAACTCAGATCCCAGAACCAATGAATGGCATTAGGCAAACTGATTAAGACTTTCTCATAAAGTGATCACTTGTATACAAATTCAGGATTGCTCTTTTGCCCTAGGGTTTTGGGTTTCTTTGGATCAGCATTGCCAATTTGAGGAGCCTGGCTCTGGGGGTTGGGAAAGGCTTGTATTGCAGGGTCTCCAGTTGTGGCCTCAAAATGGATTTCATAAAACTACCTCAGGCAATCCCAAAGGGCTTATGCCCCCTCAAAAAGAAGTCACAAACAAAGCACCACCACCAAAAGTAAAACTATATCAATTTTAGTCAATCGTTTGTATCCCTTAGGCTGAAATTATTCTACATCGAAAAATTATCAATTTAAGGGTTGAAAAAATTACCCTATTTTTGGCTACCTTTATCTGGTGAAAAAAGTTTTTTTTTTTTACATTATTTTGGAAAAGATTGAAAACAACAAAATGATGATAAAAAGTCAGGTCACAAATGCTTTTGTTTTGAAAGTTCTTTGACACATTTTTGTTCAATAAATATTTTTTTTTAGAATAAAGAATTATTCTTTTGACAATTTAGTATTTTGTGGGAAAAGAAAAGTACATAATACAAAATATCATAACAGTATTATGCATTTTCAAGCAAAAAAAAAATTTGAAATGTGCTAAAATGAATACTCAAATTTGAACACCATTTTTTTTTTTTAAATCAATGCAGCATTAATAGATGCTTCTCTTTTCTACAAGCCTGGTGCAAGCCAATATGATTTTCTGACATATTTACTCCATTTATTTATTATGGTATTACTAATATCTCACCATAATGAATTCTTCACTAATTAATAATTGTGCCCCTGTTGTTATTAACTGTAGACACCCTAAAAGAATTCTCTGCTGTCTGCATGTTCAAATCCCTTAATTATTCTATCTGCTATTCTCTTAAATGTACAAAGAACAAACAAGTTAAACCGAATCTTTCTACCTAATTGAGTATTTTCTATATCTTTACTTGCTTGCTTAGTGGTCATCTCATTTTTAAAAGTTTTAGGGTCATTCCCCCCAAAAAATAGCAATTTAACCTTAGAAATTATATTGTTTATTTAATATTTTTGAAAAGTACCTCCACAGTACCTGCCTGGTCCAACAAATTTGTCTTCTTTAGTTATTGTTGGTACTTGAGAAAAGTTTCTAAAGCTTTTAAACATGGAAATATTTGGGGAAATTATTTTCTGAATTCTAATAATTTCATATCTTTTTATTAAATAATGAAACTATGCCCATACAACATAATCAAGGTGTAGAGAAAAATAAGGACTCATAATTTGATGAAAAAATTTTTTTTTCAGATTTGATATTTCTTTTTGATTACTGCTAACATCCTACTAGTTTTGTTTGCAGCTTAGATGGATTAACTTTCATATTTAAGATTGCTGTTAATGACAACTCCCAGTTCTCATTCTGAAATTATATTTTTCTATTTATTATTTTCTAAATATAATAATTTATTTTAATTCATTGTTGACAAATTTTAATATTTTTTTTTTACTATTGAACTATATTTTCCATTTCACTAAATCTAATAATTTATTCTCATTCATCTGAAAATTATTTTCGTCCTCTGAACTTTTAATATCACCTGATACTTTCCATGTTGCCTTTTTGTAAAGACAAATTAAACAAAATATCTAAAGACAACAAACTATATTATTTTCTTGGTGAACCATGACCTGATATTTGAGGTCTAAAGACATCTCACAGCAGTGAGCCAAAAGGGAGTAAAAGCCTTGCTTACCAAGCAAGTTACCTGAGTATTAAGCAATAGTCAAAGTGCAAGCCAGCCAAGAGTCACCTGCAAAACTTCTACCATGTTCCAGAAAAAATCCTATTATAACTCTTCATTTTAAGATGTGCAAGAAAACTGAAGCGCCTGGAGGAAAAAATGTGTGGCTGGCTGGTGAAGAAGAGTAAGAAGAAACCATACCGGGGAGGTATGCCAAACTAAGCTGGTTTCAACCAGGATTCAAACTAAAGCCATCACCCATGATAGTCCAGTAGTCAGTCTACCACTGGACCAGTGCCTACCTATGAGATTCTTTTAATATTCTATACTGTCACCTTGCAGCTATCAGATTTATGTGACTTCACCTTATTTATTATCATATTTTCTGTAATGAATTTAGCATGTGTTTTTCAGATGTCTGCTCTACAACTGAGGTACTTATTAATACCATTTTCTAAGGTTTAAAACATTAGTAAAATAAATATAAAAATTATACAATGCTTAAGATTATGGTCAAGTTACCTGTCTATTGAATGGATTTCTAGTAAAGTTACTTTATATTTAACTTTTCTTTAAAAAAACAGACCAAAACAAACAGAGTTTGACTAAGAAAGAGACAGAAAAATTTCAAACATTATACAGTTTTTAGGAAGTATATATGAGAACTTGATAGTGGTTAAATTCCCACATGAATAATATCCCATATATTTTCTAGCAGTAAATAAAAGATTTTTGATAGATGTAATGATTTTTTTTTTAATCACCAGTCTCTACAAGAGATACTACCTGTTGAGAGAGCACAGTGCCACAGTTATCCGCTAGGCAATATTATCCTACACCACAAGAAGCCAAGCACTGCTAACTTTGGCAGAGAAATCCTTACTAGAACTTTTCATTTTTAGATGTGAGAAGATACTGGAGTGCTAAGAGAAAACTCATGCAACCAGCTGTTGAAGAAGAGCAAGATGAAACCATGACAGAGAAATATGCCAAACCAAGCCAACCCTTGAGTCCTCAACTTGGCAGTCCAATAGTCATATCACTGAGCCAATGATCATCCCCAAACTAATACTTACAGAAGTAATATACAAGAGACTCCAGTGTATTAAAAGCAATTATAATCATCATTAAGATTGTTGCAAGCACATGCACACAGATTGAAATGTGACAATATATTTCATTTTGCTCATAAAACTGCTGCTGCATTTAGTAAACTTTGCTTTCACTGATGAAAACTTTAGAACAAGTGCATGCACACAAATGCTCATCATGACAAGATCCTTAAAATAAAGTACCTTATACCCAGGGTGAAGTGTACAAGTCATAAATACTGCAAAATTTGGTCCTTTTTTTTGTGTGTTTTGCCAGGCAACAATTTATGATTCAATGATAAGCCTGTTGGTACCAATTGATCTACCAAACTTATAGAATTATCCTATCTAAAAGATACAAACAAAGCAGTTGTCATCTCTGACTCAGATTTACCACATGCTACATCAACCATTGTAATCTTTAATTGGATTTCTATGATAATAAAGTTAGACTAAAAGAAAATTATAAATAACACTGAAAGAGGGGGGATAAAAAATTCATTGCCAGTACACAATATCATTGTTATGAATTGCTAACAATAGGCATTGAGTGATCCAATAACTATGAATGTCAAATTATATTAACATATTTTGACCTTTATTAAAACTGGTTATCCTTCCTGAGAAAAAATGCATTATTTATAATGTTTAAAAATCTAAATCATCATTAAAAGCAAAATACTAACTACAACTAATAGCCATGAATCAGACCTTTCTTTACATTCTCCAATTCTGCTTGGACTGCAGTCACATTCTCTCTTTTATGTCATTTGGTCAGGCTTTCAGACACAGGTGACCCAGTTATGGCCAGACCATAGATGCTAGCAGCTGGATATGTGGCCACTATGATGGTGTCCAGAAAGAAATATCAAGGGAAAAAATGTCAAAGGAAACAAAGTCACAGAAATAAAGTCAAATTTTAAATATAACAACAACAATACGTGTGTTTTGTTTATTAAAATAAATTAAAGATGTGTAAAAATAGTGATGTTTAATCATAAAATAACAATTTTTGGTTTCCCGATTTGGCAATGGGGAAAGAGAGTCCTCAAGAAACTGAGCGATTTGAACTCCAGTGTAAGATTATGCAGACCGTAATAATAAGTCTGATAATAATTTTAAAATTTTTAAAATATTAAATGTCTTGGTCAAATAATTTTGATTATGAATAAAATACATAAGCTTCAAAAGGAGAAAGAAAAATAAAGTTATGCTAAATGTCTCAATGCTTGAATAGATTTGATTATCTATCTATCTGCCAAGTGACAAATTAAGTAATATGTTTTAACCTATTGATTGGAAAACAGACTAGTTTATTTTGCTGATGAATAATAAATAAAAAAAATTATTAAATAAATAATAAAAAAATAATTACTGATGTCTCAATGATCAAATAGATTTGACTATCCACTAATTTTTAGAGGATTATTATTATTATTCCTGCCCTGTACAGTTAAATACTTGACTTTATTTCTGTGACATTTTTTCCTGCATTAGCAATGATGTCCCCAGATAAAAATGACCAACTAGAACTTCTCTGTTCAGCTGTGGGGAAAAGAACAGCGTGATGTCCAGAAGAAATCCTCACCAACAGTTTAATAAAAAGAAGAAACCATGCTATTTGAGATTTGCCAAAACAAATCAACTTCCATTGGGAATCAAACTCAAGCCCTCAGCTACAGTAGGACTGGTACATTATATACTTGGCCATCAGCTGCCCAAAAATCCAACTTTAATAATTGTTTATATGGCTATATAAAGTCACTCAAATAATCTTTAGGGTCTATGAAAATATTCAAGTTTAGTCTTCTTAATAATTTTTTGAAAAATAAAAGGAATGCCAAAATTAACAGACCTCATCTGAAGGAAACAATTTTTTTAAAAGAAATTGTGTATATATTCAACCAATCAGAACAAAAGTTATTTCTATCCATCAGTAGGAAAGTAACCTTTTATTTCTTTGTAAAACCTTTCACTATATATTATGATCTTATCTATTCACGTATGACAAAATAAATAATAAAAAGGTATATTATAATGAGAGACCCTGCTTTTTTTTCTCTATTTCTGCTCTAGGCTATGTTTTGCAAAAAGAGAAAAGAAAATCAATAGTACAATGTTCAGAAGATGACAATATACATCACACAATAGTCAACAATGAATTGTTCTTTTGTGCCCATTTTTACAAGATCTATGGTACATGGGCCAATGTCATTTCCAAAAATATATCTAATTTGAGATAATAGCTTCCTAACTATCAGAAAAAACTCTTACAATTTCTTCCTTAATAAACATCAATAATTTCCTAAACACATACAATATATATATATATATATATAACACACACACACACACACACACACACACACACAAACTATCTTTCCTGAAATATCCACATGAAAGACAAAAAAATTATGAATTATAAGCAATTTAGTTTTTAACTTGGTATCATAATTACTAAAATCTATGTATGTATGCATACATATATATTTCTTTTAACAAAAAAATGTAGTAACAAAATTGAAACAGCCACGTGAAGACAAACCTGTAGCAAATTTTTTAAAAAAATTAATAAACCTTGAAGATTTTGAGGCTGGCAATTAATTTGAATAGTTTAAGCTTAAAGATTACCACTTTATTTTTAAAATTCCTTTTACTAATCAAAAATATATATAAAAAATAGGATCTCAATATTACAACTGTTTTTCTAGCCATCTTCCATGGTCCAGTTCATGTAACAGCAGAGATTATGGAAATATCACCATCTACACTGTAAGAAGCTAATATAATGAAATAACTGGTATATAATAAGAACAAATGTTGTTTTTTTTTTAATAATTATTATCATTTACCAAATTTGTTTCCACTAAATATTTCTGTAGATTCAAATCCAGAAAATTTCCAAGTTGTTGGATACCATCTACTAAGTCTTATCATTTAGTAACCATCAGGATATATTTTAATGAATGGAATAGATGACAACCCTTGAGTTTTACTGCTAGGTTTGACTCATGAAATTTTTAAAGTATAAAATAGTGAAAATCAGATCTTTTGAACTTGACGTTTTTGGTCCCGGGTCCCTACAGTCAAGAAAAGCAGACAGAAACCATGATTAAGATATAGATGCCAATAGCAGGGCAGAAACCATTAGTCAGCAATGATGTAG
This sequence comes from Nautilus pompilius, assembly GCA_018389105.1. Lineage (NCBI taxonomy): Eukaryota > Metazoa > Mollusca > Cephalopoda > Nautilida > Nautilidae > Nautilus > Nautilus pompilius. The sequence continues at coordinate 1,049,147 of JACATO010000047.1, forward strand.
ACAGAAGTTTTGACAGTCAAGATGTAAATTATTTTCTAAATAAACAATGGTGGAACTATTCAACAATTTTTAATTACATTTTATATTGACAGTGTACATCAAGCATTAAAAACAAGTAATAAATTATCATTAACAATGGATTATAAATAAATATCCATGTAAATTAATTTCAAATATGCTTAATAAGTTTCAGCTCCTCCATTCACAGAACCAATTGGATCAGTGACTCCCAACCAGTGTGCAGTGAGAACTATTCAAGTGTGCCATAAAATTTTGTACAAAGGTAATGAAAATCAATATAAAAAATCTTAAATGATATTCAATCCAACCAAAATTACAACTCATAAAACTCATGAAAATTAATTATCAAATACTTTAACCCTTAGAACCCATAACCCTTATATTTCAAGGCACTATAAATATTTACAATATCCCATCACCCAAATATTTTGGGGTTTTAGCACATGGTAAATGTAAACAACTCTATTGGCCAATCAGTGTGCTCATTACAAATGGCATTAGGCTGGTTATTTACAAATGGAGGATCAATAGAAATAGCCAGGCCAGTTTCCTGGAAATCTTTCCTGTTTGGACTGCTCAGGAGCTCAGGGTTCAAAAAGTTGAAAGTTAGTTATTGGTCATTCAATTCTAAAACATGAACATTCTAAACACAGGTGGCCAAAGGGTGAAATTGAAATAACATGATAGCAGATGCAGCAAAATTGACTATCTTCACATTTCTTTGCCAGATCTATTTTGTATCCCTTGATCTAAGAAGAAATAATTTTGTTGTCAAAAGAGGCAATTCCTCTGCTTATTCAATCATTGATGAAACATCTAAACCCAAAGAAAAAACCAACTGTTCAGACACAGTATAATGAGAGCTATCTGGTCTTTGGATTTTCATGGACAGGAAATGCTGCTTGCCCCACCTGAATCCCTCATATGCAGAGAGAAGTTGGCAAACATTGCAATGGTACCAAGTATGTTAAAATGACATTTACAAACAAAAAAATCCATCTCTTATGAACAAAGGCATTCAGCACTTCAAGTGCTTTAAAGAATAAAACATGAAACAGATCCAATGTCTAATGGAGTGTGCACAGGTATTGGATAAACCTCAAGAGATTAGTTACCTGGAAGCTGAGTTTGTTGCAAAATCAAAGTAGTCTCATACCATTGCTGAAAACTTAATCACACCTGCATGTAAAAAAATTGTAGGTGTGAAGTTAAGAGCTGATGCTGCAAAAGAGATGGGCAGAATTCCATTCTATAATAATACAGTTAAACAGAGCATTGATGACATGTCAGCTGATATTGTGGTGGTGCTGCAAGAGAAGTTAGCAACTAGTGGAAAGTTTGCTTTGCAGATTGACAAGTTCATCAGTATAAGCAGATACTACCAGCTGCTGGCCAACATTGTGCATGTTGATGGGGACTCCATTCAGGAGAATTTTATTATTTTGTAAGGAGCTACCGAGTCATACGAATGGTGAAGAAATATTTCGGGTAACAGATATTTACTTGAAGGAAAACAAACTAACTTTGGCCATGTGTTGTAGCATTTGCACTGACGGAGCAGCCTCCATGATGGGAAAAGTCAAAGGATTTGTCAGTAAGGTGAAACAGGAAAATCCTGACATTCATATCAACCATTTTATCCCCCACTGTGAAGCGTAACACTGCCACCAGAGTTAGCTGCAGTATTATTAAAAAACCTTGAAAATTGTGAATTATATAATATCACAGTCACTGAAATAACGTTTGTTCACTATTTTGTGTGCAGAGATGAGGGCCAAGCATCAGAGTTTACTGTTGCACACTGACGGGCAATGGTTATCGCAGGGGGAAGGTTCTCTTCCATGTCCATGAGTTCTGGGGAGAACTGACAGAGTTTTCAACAATGTATGAACTGCCCTATAAAGAGTTACTGTCTGATAATTACTAATGGGTTAAGCTTGCATATCTCAGACATTTTCAACAATCTGAATGAGCTAAATACTAAATGCAGTGGAAGAACGAGATGATCATTACCATCACAGATAAACTTCAAGGTTTCAGGTCAAAACTGGACCTTTGGCAAGAGACAGTAGCAGAGCCTTCACTTGAAATGTTATGCTAAGATCAGCAGCAGCATTCACAGCTGTCAAGGCACAGATTCATATTCCAACATCTCAAAATGCTGCAAGAGAAGTTTGAAAGCTGTTGCCTCTACAAACAAAAGATTATGACTGGATACGTGATCCATTTAGTTCATTTTCTTCTGATTCATCACAAAAACTGACATTAAAAGGAAAGGAGAAATATGCAGAGCTACAGATGATCGCGCAATGAATCTGAAGTTTGGAGAGGTGTCTTTGGATGTGTTTTGGCTGACTGTAGTACACGAATATCTGATGATCTATGACCGTGCTATTGCTGCACTCTCGCCGTTTCCAACAATATTCCTCTGCAAGCCAGCATCTTTAACACTGAAATACATAAAAAAGCAGGAGGGAGTGCTTGTTAGTGGAGCACGATTTTCAGGTGGCCTTCTCATCAATTCCTCCTCATATCAAATGGCTCCACACTCACTGGCAGGGTCAGATTTCCCACTAAGCCGATAAGTTACTATTTACTCTAATTTGCATTTTGCGCTGATCCATTGAATTTCATTTATCAGATTAATAGTTAATAAAAATCATACTTGTAAAAATATTGTTACAAATGTGAAATTCATCATGCGAAAAGGCGAAATTCAGACACCTGAATCAAGTGCTGTTTCATGTGGAACGGATTTAGGGCTATGAATAGTTAGAAATAGCTGAGTTGAGCAGATTCTGAAAATATGTCTGTGCTCGCTGTTGAAGACTGTATTCTGTGGTCGATTTGAAACATTAATGCATTTGATCCTAGTTTAGCTTGTTGTATGCATTATGTTGCAAACCTCTCCAGCAAGACTGTAACCATAGTAAATGTAAGTAAATGTGATGCAGATGTGCAATTGATTCAGCTGGAAAATGTGGGTGTGGGGCAGAATTGTTTGTCTCATTGAAGTGAGCCATATTACTGAAGAGGTTGGGAACCACTTATCTGGATGACAGCCCTACTTAAATAAAAAGAAAATTTTAATATTTTTACTAGTTAACCAAGAAAATTATTTTCAATAAATTTTACACCAATGAAGCTTTTAACAAGGTTTTTCATTTCTCACAGATACTTCCTTTACATTGGTTTTTAATAATGAAGAATTTACATTCAATAATTTGAAAATAAATTTCAGTAGCAAATTTTTATTTTTTCCTCCTATAAAAATTAAAACAAAAAAAAATTAATCTTCATATGAAAATGCGATACTTCTCCAATCTTACCTTTTCTGTTTCTTAATAGAACTCATTTTTATTTGAACAATGGATTAAATGACCATGCCAAGGAAGACACTTCTGTCCTCTAAGCACAGTCCAGGATCTGTACACCAAGTATTTTTCTGAAGACAGTCAAATACAATGACGAATAAATACCTTAATTTAAAAAAAAAAGAAAGAAAAATATTGTTTTGCTAAGAATTGATCATTTCTACTCAGTCACCTGACCTTGACTGGTAAAAAATGTATAACAACAGAATATAGATTTGTATTATTAACAATTACATGTTTACAAATAATTTTAAAACTTTTCATTTATTATCCATTGACTAGAAATATTTTTTTTAAAAAAACTAGTTTTTGCAGTTATATGGTTTTCTTAAACATTTTTAGTTTCTTTTGTTTTTTTTGCCAACAAATGTATCTTTTTTTTTTTATTCTTACGCATTCACTGATCTGAAGATCAGTAACATTAAGTTTACTAAAACATTAATTTTTTCCTGTTTCAAAATTTGAAGAATCCATAATAAAATTGTCCCAATATTACATTTGGGCCAAATACCAAAACTTAGTAAATTCTTCATTCATTTGTAGGGTATAAAATCAAATTTAAAAATAAAAACTGTCAACTGACAAATGCTTAATATGTTCTCTGACATAGTGATTGCAAAAATTGTTTGGGTCAGATCATCACAGTAGAAAAGAGGAACAAAAGAAGCTAAACCAAGAGTCATTTTCTATCTAAATCAACTACAATCTGTTGTTTTGAAACTGATATACTGTTTTGCATACCACCATTCTTAATATACATTATTTTTTTTAAGCCATCAGTTTCAATGAATGCAGTTTTCATTGGTGTCATTACCTATTTCATAAAACCTGCATTTGCTCAGAACAGACCTGTGGTTAATTTTTTTCCAGAGGTGCTACATATGAGGACATAATTGATTATTTTGACTAGAAGCATTTATAAACTAGTTTATTTAATATTCCTTTCATTTATTTCCACTTTAAGACTTCCAGGTAAATACCAGCATTGCCAGAAACTTAATGCAGACGATCAAATATCATTGACAATGACAGAGCATGTTCATACTTGAAAGACAGCCTAAATAATAAATCATTTTCAATTTGTCCAGCAACATTTTCTTCTCTGCTTATAAAGAAAGAAATCAAGTCATCATTAATCATCTTAGAAAATAAATACGGTCAAACATCAATCAATCATCACTTTGAATTACAACATAGAAAAACAATCTTATAATTATCAAGTGATGAACATCAAATTAAAAATAAAATACTTTTTTATTTAGTAAGTATATATATTCTACTAATCCAAAAAAAAGACCTTATGTTTAATTAAATTTTAAAACAAAATTATCACGTATTTAAACAATAAAAATCAATTGTTGCAAAAGATTGATATCAATTTTTTTAAACTCATAGTACAGTACTTCATTGGTAAGAAAATAACTGTCAACTTTAATAAAAATGAGTAAAAAAACAAAAAAGTATTCTAGTTCAAAAATGCAAAACTGTATTAGGTAAAACTTTGATTTAAAAATATATATCAGATCTCCCCCCCCCCCCTTACACTTGTTCCTTTGTAGCCATTAAAAATAACAAAAAAACAAATGTGTTAAAATATTCTTTAGATCCAAGTGTTGTACTGGACATAATTTCTCAGAAAAGCCACTGATATCATGGTCATGTGATTACTTACCATGGGCAATGACCAGAAGAAAAAAAAATTACAAAAACAGTAAGCACAGCCAGGTGATGAAGTCATCAAAATGTGTCTCACTGTTGATTGGATGATATAACACATTCAAGAGAAATCTACTACTAAGCAAATTTCTCTCTGATGCTATAGTGAAATTGGTGAAGGCCACTTCTGAAAGAGTGGAGGTATTAAAATTCATATAAAAATTAGACTTCCCAAGGAAATCCTGGTGATAAGAGGAACAGAAGTCAAGGTCCTCCAAGTGAATCTACTAGAGCCAGACCACCTCTTTTGGATATGAAAACCACAATCAACCACTTAGCCACAAAAAAGATTTGGATCAGTTTTACGATAATATTTAGTTGTTTCTTACTTTTGTTTACATTAAATATCTTATCATTGGATATTTAGTACTTTCAAATTATGAAGTAAAATGTAACTTCTAATTTAGGTATTGATTTATGAAATAACTATAAAATATTTGAAAATAGTACATTCCTCAGGTAAAAGTAGAAAAATGCCAGCTTTTAAAAAAAGTATTCTAAATAAAGTATAGATAGTGCAGAAAAGCAGGTTAAAATTAGAATCATTAAAAAGATAATCATCAAAAGATTCAGTACTAATCTTATTTTAAAAAAGCACAGTTCCATTGTAGAATGTCTTGCAAAAAGCAAAATTTGCCACTAATCACAACAATAGAAAACTTTTTGCAGTACTGTTCTGAGATATTGTTGAATGGTTTGCTGACAAAGTTGGATTACAAGGTACTAATATGGAAAGCAGAGTTTCTAACTTTAGACGAAAGAAAGAGTGATAAAAAAGGGATGTTCAATCAGCCAGTTTTTTTAAAATGATACATTTAAGAATGTTTAAAAAATTGCTTAAGATGAAGCTATGCTAAAGCATGGTCATAAAATTGAACAGACAGAGAGAGAATCAATGAGAAGTAACTGTGTTTATTGATATTACAATAACTAGAATTTTATGCCTTTTTAAAACTTGTTATTTGAGAGAATTGGGCAAGTTTTATAATTTTACCATAATCTTCTAACTTTTCCTTTTATTTTTTCTTAATTAACCATTATATGATCATTAGATTTTTAATTAATGTATAACTTTTGGGATTTTTTTCCTGAAGATTTAATAGATAACCAAATGTGAAATTGTCGTAGAAGCCATTTCACCATTATACTTGTATAACCAGATTTACTAACATAGCTGGTGGCCTAAGAAACCTACAGGACCCTACATACATACAAATTCATCGAAACAATGTTAAGATCATAACAATGAACTCATAAAGTTGTACCTTCATGCATATTTATTAAATCTATACTTGGATTTTAAATATTATATTATTGATTTTCTGTTCATCAAGTATCATTACACGCTGTAAATCCATTCAAGTGCTCTAGTTATTTATTACCCATTGTCAAACATATACTTTCGCAGTTATGGGGATTCAGTTTCTAATCTTGGCTATGAGGCAAGGATCATGTGTTTATATACTGAGTGAGTTGCATGACCACTTTTGTCAGGGTGGAAGACCATGACTGAAAGTCCCTACTGGAACTCTTCATTTTTCAGATGTGGAAGGAAGCCCATACAACTGGCTGTTGATAAATAGCAAGACGAAACCATGCTAGAGATATACACCAAACCAAACCAAACCAGTCTCAACTAAGGTTATCAACCTTAGCTTTTCATTAATTTAACTATTGGACCACTATTTTTCACTACTCTTATGAAAATAATTTCATTCCATAATATCCTAAATTTGAATGTGCAATATGAATTTTAATCATTAAAACATTTTTAAGTCTTTCAAGATAATATAATTAATTTTCAGCATCTAAACAGAATGCACAATATACAACCACAAAATGTAGATGTGCTGGAAGGAAGCATTTTTCTATTTATTAGGTTGTTACAAAAGTTTTGTCGGTTTTTTACCGCAACAATGAGATTTCATATTGTTGACGAACATGAAGTTTATTGATCAAAGTAAGTTCCAGTACAATCAACACACTTCTGCCAATAAGATACAACTGCATTTATACCATTTTGAAATAAATCTGGATTTCTGGAGTCGATAAACTGTTGAAAGGCAGTTTCAATTGCTGCTTGGTTAGAGAAGGATTTCATACAGAGGAAGCTGTTGAGGAGTTTGAAAAGGTGGTAGTCTGTGGAAGAAAGGTCTGGTGAATAGGCTGGGTGAGGGGAGAACTTCGTACCCCATCGTGTTCAGTTTCTGAAGAGTCATGAGGACGAGCATTGTCATGGAGCAGGTTTGGGCCTCTACCATTCACCAATGCCAGCTGTCATTGGGAGAGTTTCTGATAAACAACATTTAATTCACAACAGTACCTTTCAGTTGTGATGCTTTTGCCAGGCTGCATGATGTTATAGTGGATAACACGAGTTTCAGTCCACCAGACAGTGACCATGACCTTCTTTGGGTGGAGGCTGGGTTTTGGAATGTGGCTAGGAGCCTTGTCTATATCGAACCACTGTGGTGATCATTTGCAATTGTCGTAAAGGATCTATTTTTCATCACACAATGATTCAGTCGAGAAATGGGTGGTTTGTTTCTTATGACAATTGAAGAGAGATATTTAATCGACGATTTTGTTGTTGTTCATTCAACTCGTCAGGCACCCACTTGTCAAGCTGTTTCACCTTGCCGATTGTGTCAAGATGCTGGGAAACAGTTGCAGTGCTTACGTCAAGCTCTCCAGCAATTTCTTGCACAGTTTTCTTGGATTGGCTTCAACTGAGGCTTTCAGACGGTCGTCATCACAGCTGAAAGGACATCCGCTGCATTCCTTATCTTCGAGAGACATCTCCTGATCTTAACTTTGAAGCCATTGTTGTACTGTGCACTCATTTGCTGTGTCCTTGCCCCATGCTCACTTAATGTTACGAGTTGCCTCACTCGCTTTGTGGCCTTGTTTTAACTCATGAAGCATTTTATGATTTTTAAGGTAGGTAGGTTTTGCATAATGTATGCCAAAGCTCACGCTACAAAACAATATATAACTTATATACATACACCTTCACTAGCATGCAAAAAATGAACCCCAAATTAACATAATATAAAAACCAACAAAACTTTTGTAATGAACTAATAATTTCATTAATGTGTAATTTGCATGTATGTTTTAACAGTTTTAAAGTTTTCATTCACTATCACATGACCATGAACACTTTCCATCAACCATAATGCAGCAGCACGTCGACAGCTTTCCTTAATCTCAGTTATACCAAATGTCATACTCCTATAAACTATAAATCTGAGCCTGGACATTTTTTTAAATTTTATTTCTTTCTTGAAAATGCAGAACTGCATTTTAATTATTCAAATTAAAAAGATAATAAAAATAAAATACTGCAATACAACTATCGCTTCGGCTTTAAACTGACAATTTGTTGTTAAAAATTCAAATGAACCTTTTGAAAACCTCCCCATTATAGCAGGCTATTTAACAAACAGGGCCACCTGATGTTAGTATAATAATGAGATAAAGGCAAGCTACAATATTTCGCAAAAAAAAAAACACAAATTCTTTAGAAGTTTATTACCATAAAAGAAATAAAATTTCTAAATTGATCAGGTTTTCCATTCCTTCTTTATTTTTTTTTTTGGCCTCGAGACAGTACTGGTTTTAATATTCAATTAGGTATAACTGCTTAAAGAATCCTCATTATAGCAGACATAAAAGGTTCTAAGGATGTCAATATTTCTGAAAATTAATTTTAAGACATCCCAGACTGACTAAAATGAATGGTGGTAGCTATCCATCACCGGCTGAATGCAAAACTATAATCATGGGGGATACTGAACAGGGTGGCTGTTTACAAATAGAAATTAAAATCAATATGTATTTTTTTTTTCTACGAAGAAATAACGTGTTATTTTATTAATGAAAAAAAAAAAAAAGGACAGGGTTTGACCTTTGGTGGTACATTGCTTTTTGTTCATGACAAAGGATCGAATTTTAAAAATACCTGCAACTTCAATACACTTAAGAATAAAAAAAACAAAATAACTGCAGAAATTTTTACTTTAATAAACTTTAGTTTTGGTTTAATTTTTAGTTAAATGCAGGTTCTTTTTATTTATATTTATAATATCCCCATAAAAAATAAAACTATTTTAATTTTTTTTTTTTTTAACTGCAAACTCATACTGATGCATCATTTTGGTAAAACTATTATTTCTTTTACAAATAACAATTTTTAATTATCAATAATACATTTTATTTTATTTTTAAATTACAAAGAAAACAAACATCATAAGGCATAATAAACAAGCTCACAATGCAACAAAACCTACATACTTTGTCTTATCACTCGAACTGGCAATCAGAAAATCTATTTTAAAGGAACTACCAGTTTAATCCAGATTTCTGATGGTCATTGCACAGACAAGTTCTTTCAGTTTCTGTTAAATGTGAAATTTCCCCCTCCTAACCCTTTCCAACCAGTGGTCTCCAATGATAGTCATAATTGACTTCAATATGGTACATACAATAGTTATTACAGCCATTTTAGAAAACAACCTTTCTAATCACATCGCTATCTTTTATTGTTCTTTTTCATGATGTTAAGATGAAAACCAACATTTAACAACATGATTCCCAGTTGTGATATATTAATTATGTTTTACTATCCATGAGAAAAACCTTTAAAAGAAAAAAAACACTACCAATCTGCTGCTAGTGCATTCACACTAGATCATTGGAGAGATACCAGCTTTAAAAGTAAAAGGTGACCAAGCAACAATCATTATCATCACAGTTTCAACCCCAAAACACCATATTTAACAAAACTGCTATCCGACAAACTCAATTTCATTCAAGTAGCAATTACAGTCAAAGATGTATGTTGAAAAAACACAAGGATTTAAAAAAAGTATTTTGTGTAATAAGCATGCAGTGATTTCAAATAGATTGGTTCTTTAAATCATTTAGGTATTTTCTAAACTTTACCACCAGCAAGATGAACTAAGGAAAGTTTAAAATATTCGTTTTATTTTCTGTTTTTATAATCATATTTTATACTGAGGTTTTTTTTTATACTTTTGTTTATTTTGATTAATAGCACAATGCAAAAGTTCAAAGAAGTAACATTATTTCAAATGCTAATTTTAGGTTAATATCATTTTTGACCAAGAAAATTATATTAATTAATATGAATTCAATAATTTTTCTTTACAAAATAAAAAAAAAATCAATATACTAAAGTTTATTCCAGGGCCAATAATCAGCATATAGTTAAAGTAAAATAGCACTTAAAACTCCCAGTATATCAGTAAAAATTCCCCAAATTCCATTTGTGAGTTATCTTTCCAAAAAATTAAAATTATATCTCTTACTTTCAGTTTTTGACCGACTAAAGGTAACACAGAATTACATGTAAGGGTTGGCTGGGAAATAAACTTTTCTAATTTCTTATGTTGGCTTGTTGTAACACTTTTCTCTAAAACTAGCCAATAACAAGCATTATTATAGGAAGGAAATTTGAAAATGTGATGTAAAGAGACCAAATGCAGCTTTATTTTAACTGTGCAAACAGAATATTGTTGAATTCTGAGTGATACTACTGCATTTTAGTTCATAATTGCACAATGATGCCATGTGCTTATCTGAGTCTCAACCAGTGGCCACTGAATTAGTGAGTGATTAAACAATGTGAAAAGAAATAAAATAAGTCATAAACAAAAGCATTTCTTTGGAGAATACTCTGATATTTAATAAGCGGAGGAATAAGGAAAGTATGAAACTTGCCCATGGGTGCGAAAAAACATCATAGATAGAAATTCCAATGTTAAGAAAACTGGTAGAGAAGTAAAAAAAAAATCCTTCATGATAGAATTTTCTCTGTGAAAGCTTTTTTGCCAATCCTATTACATTTCTCTTTTTTTTTTATAAATCTGTCATTTTCATTTCTGCTCTGATGTAAACAAGAAATGGCCTCAAGAACCAGAATAAAGCATAGCTGTATATCTATGATACTATATTTGCTATTAAAAAAAAAAAACTGTTTGGGGCTGAGTTTAGCTGTAGTAAAGTTCACATAAATCAAAATTGTTCCCCAAAATGGACTGAAAAATGTGAGACCTCATAAGTAATCACGAATGACTAACTCACTTCATTCAAAAGAATCACTGACCAAACCAGAAAATTTTTAAAAACTGGGGTTAAGACAAAAACATCCCCTAAGAGAGATCTTACAAACTGTTCAGGATTGCATTTATTTTAGCATTCTGCTGGAAATACTGTGAACTTAGATGAAGCCTTCCTTGTGTCAAATGAATTTTTTTTTTTTTTTTAAATTTCACATTAGAGTTTTTAACATTGTGTTATTCTTGATTGATTAATCTGGTGCTTCAATAACAATTTGCACATTTCAGCTCTGTAACACTATAACTTCAAGTCATTAACTTTCATCTAAAATGCATTAGCCATATTTTGATGGTTATTCGAGTAAAACAAAGTAACTGTGATATCATTAAGTCAGAGGTAATCTAAAGACTTTTAAGTGAATTATAGCTAAAGAAAGAGAGATCAATGCTGGTGCTGGGAAGGTATTATGCATCCCATATCGAAATGCTGGATTTTCACATAATATAAAATCAACTAAATATTCAATTTTTGTCTTTTTTTTTCATTTTATAGACAATAATATTCTTAAAAGTATACACTTGAATTGAGAAAAGTTTAAGTTTATTGGATTAACTATTTATCTTAAAAATTGAAACTGTATGCCAGTCGAGTCTCTAGATCATCCCACAGATCTTTTTTGTTAAAATTTAAGTATATATCTGCCAAATTTAAAATAAAATAATAATATCAGAATCTTTTATCAAAGTGAAACAAATATGAGCTAAAAACTTAACTCTCCTGGCTTGTTAAAGATATTGCAGCTGTAGAATCAAAGCTGACTTTTATCATAAGTTTTGCTGCTAAAATCAATGTGTTTGAAATGAACAGTAAAAAAGAAATAAAGCAGATCAATGAATTAGAACAGGAAATTAATTGATGAAAGATATATAACTAGTATTTGATAAAACAAAATAATGGCTTAGAACTATCGCTGTTTTCAGGTGTATGTCATACAATTCTGAACAGTAGCAGACTTTTATAACAACAATGAAGCAGTTTAGATTTGAAACAGTGTTTAGTATAACAAAGATTTCAATACATCAGTTTCAAAAGAGAGAGAAAAAATTGGAAAAAAAATAAGAAAAACGATTCATAAGAGCATCTCTGGTTTAATTAGTAACACAATATAAAATAACTTTGGGGTAAATAACCAGCATAAAGCAAACTAACCAAACTTTTTTTTTTTTAAATAGTAAATTTAAAATGAGTCATTTGTAGTAATTTCCATTCAGTGTCATAAAACCACTGGACTGTCATTGGGTGAGGCAGGCCCAAGTTCAGTTCCAAACAGGGATCAACTAACTTTGCTGTATCTTTCTGGTGTTGTTTCTTTTCACTCTCCTTCACCAGTCAGTCACATGAGTTTTCTCCTGGTAACCAAGATTTATCCAAAAAATTTAATAATGGAGAGCTCTGTAGGGATCTCCCTGCCAAAGTCATGGCTCTATGCTCTCTCACCAGGGTTGTTTCCCATGTAGAGACTATGGAACAACATAACAAATTGCATTATGTAGTTGATTATCTATAAGTTACCAATGTTAAAGTGTGCCCTGGCAGCAGGAAAAATCCAGACCAGCGAACTGTTAAAATTTTACAGATTTTTTAATGTTCTCCTCTTGTTTTTTTTTGTTTGTTTTTTTAATAAGTTCATAAATGGATAAACGTTTACACTGGAGTAATTCACTTTAGTAACATTAATAAAATGTTTTAGAAATATAGAAATGAATGTAATTTCTTTACTTGGTTTTAAAATTTATTTATGATTATTAATATTTGCTATTTACTTCAAAATTCAAAGTAAAGATTTTGTAAATAGTTATTACTTTTGCAATGAAAGACTTCAAACAATCTGGCTGCTTTGCTGGGAACAACAAAGACAAGATGATCAAAAGTGCAAAGAACCTCATTAGATGTCAGACTGAAGACTTGTTCTACTAGCACCCACCGAATTGGCAGGTATTCAGTCCATTGTAACCAGACAAAGCAGCAACAAAAGAGCAGAACATGATAGTGAAAAGGTGGTAATTAGTTTTACTTTAACTTGGAGTAACTACCGCAAAAGCAAGTACAGCAAAAAAAATGTTGGCATAAGAATAGAAAGACACTAGTCATTGGTACTATTTCCAAATATTAAGAATTTGTATATTCTTCTTTTTCAATTCAATTTCCCCCTCATAAGAAAAAAATATATAATAAACCAAAATTGCAAGAGTTCTTCTTTGAAAAATAAATAAAGAAAGAAATAAGTTCTTTTTAAAAATCTGACTGGATTTAATTTTTATTTGTTTGGAAGAAACTGAGGCTTTTGTGTTGATAGTACAAAACAGCAAAAATGATGAATGCTTAAAAATTCATTATTATGTTTTTACTTATGTTTGTGGTTTTTGGCCAATTGAATACTTTTTTAATGAGTCTCATCAATGACTCTTGCAAGCCCTGAAGATGAATCATCTCTATGTTGCCAAGTTTCTGGAAGCAACTTACAACATCATCTGATTTAACAGATCTGGACACGGCATGTTCTCATTCTAAGGATGTCATTTGTGGAAAGACCACTATATGTGGATGGATGTTTACAAGGAAATATGGATTATAGTAGAAATGATTTAATAACTTAGCATGATATATTATTTTATATTTATTTTTATTGACTTAACAGAACTATTATGTATAATTCATGGTTTACAATTTATAGTTATGCAATGTGTGAATTGTCCTTTCGTAACATTCAATCTAGTAAGCATCTTGACTTAAAGAACTAGTGAACTGATTTTCAGACATTTCTTAACAATACCACTGCCCTTCTTCATAATTTTCTATCTCTAGTATCCACAAATTCTGAGGAATATTTTTAGATACATCTCCTTCTGAGGTATTTAAAGTGAGTTTTTTTTTTAAAAAAGATAAGCAGCCTTGGAATACTAGTATGCTAGTTTGCTATTTCCTTCTATCTCTTATCTCTTTGCTCCCAATAAAAACCATTTGTAAATCTGAATTTATTTTTTTTAAATTTAAATAATGATTTTGATGAAATATTACCACTGGGCATGTTAACCTGCTTCTCTACAGAGTTTAACTAATAGTGTTGAGCCATTACCATAAAAAAAAAAATGAGCTTACTGTTACATGCAATTTGAAGTTCTATAATGCACAGAGGGACGTCCTAATTAGTGGTCCCCCAACGTTTCAAAGTATTACTAAAATCAGGTGTTAAGTTTAGGTTCTAAAATCGTATCCACAATAATAACCAAAAGAAGTTCCTTAATTATAGGAGATACATAATCCAATGTTTGAAGTTTTGTTGTTGTTATTATTTTCAAGAGTAAAGCATTTGTCTAAAATGTTAATATGACTGAATGTATTCAATACAACAGTGTCCTAGAAATGTAAACCACCCGCCCACATCAGTATATTGTTCAATACCATGACAACGACCAGATCAGAATTTTCCTCCGCAAACACGATAGTTAACACTTAAGAATAAATTAGAAACTGTACCATTCTTTGCTGCTGTTGCTTTAGTTTTAAAGTATTAAGCTTTAAATTCATTATAAATATGGAGTTGAAAGAGTTAAAAAGAATATTAAAGGGCACTCCTAACTCATCGTAACTGAAACAGTCAAAGTTTGTTTTTTTTTTTTATTATTTAATGCAAGAATTCTGTGCATATCTATTTGCATTTCTTCTTAGTTAGTAATTCTGGATCATTCTGTAAAGTGTTCACTGATTGGCTGTTGGAAGCATTCCTATTCAGCCCCTTAGCTCAAAATAGAAACTGAAATGAAATATTTGCCCGGAAAATGCCAGAACAAATATTGCAGACATTTACACTTCAAGAAACACTAATCAGGAAACGTAAAAAAATTGATGCCAGAATTGGTTTTCATACCCACATCAAATGTCAGAGAAATCTTATTAAATAGGTGCCTTTGCTGTTTTGAAGATATGAAGTGGAGCAGTAATAAATGTAGTATACTCCACTTTAATAATGTAGTCAAACTCTTTAAAAGAAACATTTAAATTTGTAGTTACTTGTACGAGAGAAACACAAGTGATAATCAGCTTACCTATCGTTTCAGTGTCCCTTTCATTCATTTCTAAGCAGCTTATATAAGCGGACCAGTTTCATAAGCTCAGTATGTATAAGTGAAATACGACATTTTAACGCAAATAACAGAA
This sequence comes from Nautilus pompilius, assembly GCA_018389105.1. Classification (NCBI taxonomy): domain Eukaryota; kingdom Metazoa; phylum Mollusca; class Cephalopoda; order Nautilida; family Nautilidae; genus Nautilus; species Nautilus pompilius. The sequence goes on from JACATO010000047.1 coordinate 1,064,560, forward strand.
GCCGAATAAGATTTCCACGTGGTCTTCGGTGAGCGGAAGTGAGTGTTACGCAGACTCAGAAGCAGTAGCATTTCCGACAACCGTCCACGTAAATTTGCTTGAACAAAAATGAACGCCTACACGGAGAATAAAAGCGATAATTTAAAGAAATATCGTAAAACAGCACAGTTAAAATTAATTTAGCCTTTGTTATATAGTTGTTTGCTTCCTTTCGAAATGTTTTGTTAAGTGTGCGCGCCTATTTCAGACTAACTTGTGTGGTTAGATTAGCGACTCTTGCTTCCGCTTACCTGACTTTACACCTGCAACTCTGCCGTAAAAAAAAAAATTACAGAGCTAGTAGAGAGACAATGCTGGGCCCAGATAGGAAGGGACTGACGTAAAAAGGGGAGAGTAATCTGGGAAGAATGGTTAAGGAAAAGGGGTTCCACCATAACACAGCGTGCCATTAACACCTTTTCTCTTTATTTTTCCATTTACCAAATCATAATCTATATGATTACCTTTGTTCTGTTCTGTTTTTTTTTTTCTTCAAAAAATCATCATGCGTAAAGCGTTATGAATAATTAAACTGATACAGGTGAAAATAAATAACATTTAGTAAAGTATGGACTGAAAAATGACAAAAGTGTTCCTCCCACAAAAATAAAAGAACAATAACAATATTAATAATACAAACAAAGATATCTCAAACGCAATAAATGATTAACTATAATATGTTGGAAGCGTAAAGAAAAATTTACGACAGCAAATCTACATGTTATCTATTGATGTAAGGAACCTAAATACAAGGATCTGCGTTAAAATAACGGACTAGTAACAATATTTGGCAGTCTTACTGCATTAAGAAACGAATATTGGATCTCTTCCATTAAATCGTCTTCTTTAAGGATTTAGGACAGATATTTACTCCTCTGGTGCATAGATAAATTTTCATTTTTAAAATTCTTAGTATAGACTATTTATCTTTTTATCCCTTTCTTGTATTACTGTATATATTGGAACACAGAATTATAGAAAAGTAAAAGTAATTGATGTTTAAAATTATATAAATGATTAAAGACAAAAAAAAGTATTTATCCTTTTTTAATTAGTTAATTTTAAAGGAATGTTTTTTTTTTTTGATTTTTTAAAATAGATTTTGATAAAGGCCAGAATATGTTCATCTTAAAACTTTTATTCTTCATGATATCCTTAACGTACGAAACGGTGATCTGCAATCAAAGGTTCATTTATAATGGTTTATGTACATTGTACACTACTAACCATGCCACTAAATCGACTGACCGGCCTCTGTTTAACCAGTTACCAGATCCTGGATAAATGCGGAAAAATACCTCGGTCACTACTTATTTTTGGTATATTACAGTTTCTGAAAAACAATGTGCTTACATCACTGGTTCATTCTATAATGGTGAAGATCGTCGAACCAAACCTATTTGTTTGTTGGCGTGCAAATTATAACAAGGACAAACGGAATTATTTTAGCTATAGCTACTATTCCTTGTGACGATTTAATAAGGTTTGAGGTAGCGACAAAAAAAAAAAAACTGATCATGAAACACGTTGTGTGTGTGTGTGTGTGTGTGTGTGCACGCGTATATTGACAGTTTACGTAATAATGTAACACAAATAATTAATATATTGTCATTAAAAATTCCATTCTAAATAATAGATACAATAAGACTGAATGCTCTGAGGCGGTGTTAAATGTCAGGGAAAAATTTATTAGCGCTTATTTGAATAAATTAAAGTGCGTGTTCAATTAGGAAAAACGAAATAAAAGCAAGAATATTTCGGAAAAAAAATAAAAGCAAATGCACTGATTTTTAAAAAAAAAAACTCCCTAAAAAGTTTAAATAATAAAGCATTCAATTTAAGGGAATAGGGAAACAACTCTGGTTAATTTTTCTTTCTTAAATTTTAATTTTAAAAAAAATGAAGATATTTATTTAGTGTGTATTATAATTAAGGTTTAACAACTGTCAAGATAACATTGCTAATAATAAATCTGTAATATTCGAGTTTAAATTATCGTTGACTGGCTGATGTTATAAATGACAACCTGGTCGCTTCATTAAAGATGAAAGGCAACAATACAATGAAAATTAAAATTAGACAAAATGTTCCAGAAAAGATAAGGGACAAACGTTACTCTCTCTCTCTCTCTCTCTCTCTCTCTCTCTCTCTCTCTCTAGAAGTATGATGTGCATTCACAAGATTTTTCAATAATTTATCCTTTTGTTCATTACAAATTCTCCAGGGAATTAGCGCATTATCTGCATTTCTCATGGAATAGTAGTAGCTGAAATAACGACTGTACCTATTATGCTTCGACCATCTTTCCCTATCGTCATCATCATTATCTTTTTTTTTTTTAGTTTTGAGAATTTTTTAGTGCATTAATGAGAACTTGCAGGTATTTGTTTCTATTTTTAGACTGCACAAGTAGTTTGAACTAGTCTGTTGATTGATAAGATGCTTTTTGATTCTTCTTTAACGAACCCCAGCATCGTAATGGACTGTAGCGTTGGCTCAATTTTTTACTTAATCATTTAATTTACATGGATCTCTGAATGACTACTGGATTTTACGAGACAAACGGAGCTATTCGTTTGATTCTAAGAAATGTCAACACACATCGGTGATTCAGCTGTAACGGTTTAATTCAGGACGCTAAAAAGATGAGGATAATACAGTAGAAGTACTGAGAACTACGAAAACCCGTTTACAAGCAAAGTTTAATTAAAAGTCAACTGTGAGTAAATTGATATACGATAAACCGTCGAGTAAAGTAAGAATTCCTTAACCAGAAGACACCGTTGTATGTAACTAGGGCTGCACGGAAGCGAATTTCTTCGACGCAACACTTTTTACAAACGCAGTAAAAGGAAGTCTGAATCTTTAAGAGTAGAGGGCATAATGCATAATACGGCATCAGATGGCGTGCAACGTCTATACACCTTTAAAACGATGAACACAGGTGTGAATGCTTGACTTTCTGTTCACCTTAAGTTTCAAACTCTTTACGAATCACAGTTTTGACTTAAGTATTCACGACCACAGAGGTGCATAGGCTTCATAAAATCATTTCTTGCAGGAAATCTTGTATTGATCCATAGCTCTCTAGATCATCTTTGGGAAAATTTCTTTTCATACGTTTGGGAAAGTTCCTGATCAGCTGTATTTTTCGATCTGCTATTATTGCCGTCTTTCTGGTATTATTCTCCCTTTCAGGTTGGTTCTTCTTGACTCCAAAAGTTTTCTTTATTTCTTCAGTTTCTTTTTTAAAATTTTTTTTTCCTGTCGGTAATGTCTTCCGTTCTAAACTGGCCTTTTTTATAATCAATATTTTCTTGACAGAGGTATGAATTAGCATTGTAGACTTTCTCTTCTTTCTTTCAACATTTGTCATTTCCCTACAGCCAATCTTGGAAACTTGGAATAGCAGGATCTGAATTGTGTCTAAATGTGAGAAGATTTACTGAAGATACAACCGTGCCATTGAGGTTACTAGTTTAAAGAGGTGGGGACTAGGGAGAAGTTTGTGCCCTTTCAATACCGTCGTCACTCGCTAGAGAAAGATTTGTTAACTCCTATGGAGAAAATCTGCCATTAAAACATTACCGAAGCACTTTAATCCATCAGTGATATTATTAAAAGTCGTTGCTAGAGGAAGAGATCGACGGATATTGCCAGGAATATTACTTAATGCAGTTCGTTTTACCAGATTTATTCAGCATCGATACATCACGAAGAATTAATAACCTTTTTGTATGGGCCATAGATTCTTCGGTAAAGAGACTACTGTTTATACGAAGTGTGTGAGTGGGGAGGGGAGTAAGGGGCGTGGGAGAGCAGATGAGAGATCCCATCTTTAGAAAAGTCATTGACGTCGATGGACAAAAGGAAACTATAGTTATCTGAGAGCATCAGCGCTTTGCGATGTTGTGTGGGATTTTCATACTTTTCGAGATGTTTAAAGAAAATTATGAAGTGGTCTTCTTGCATCCAGCTTACGCCATTTACAGTACCGACACAGCCCGCCGATTTATTTCTCACAAAGTGATTTTTCTACATTTCTTGGAAAGCTAAACAGTACCGGTATTCTGTTACCAGTTAGCTGCTTTAGCATAGCTGCGAGAGTCAGTTATATTCCACGTCCTAATGGAACCTATAGCACCGACCTCTCGGGTCTATCCTGAAAATCAGTCTATCGAGAACTTGCTGTGAAGTGTGTAAGCTCCAAACTTGAATCGACCAAGGACATCTGCAATGGTTATCAAAGAATTTCTGACCATTCTTTCAGTTAAACCTGTCAGCTGAAAAACGAGTCGGAGATTGTGGTTTCTTTACAGAGCGCATAGCGTTTATTCTAGAAAATTCGCTCCGGACAATTCCTTTTCGTTACCTCTCTGGTGTAATTCCATTTTATAGGACGCGGCTCTCAGACACGAAACCCGCGAACTTCACGATCCTGTTATTTATGATTCTTCCTCCTTCGTTAGATATTTTACCAAAAACTTTTCCATTTCATCACAAAAAGAGCAAACGATAGTGTTGGAGTTTTTGACTTATGGCTGGCGAACGGCATTGCGAATCTGACAGTATTTCTTTAATTTTGTACAGTATTTGTACAGAGACGGCTCTTCAGAGAGAGAGAGAGAAACTGACTTATTGACTTGCTATTGGTAAGTGTATTCACTCACGTGGGGTCGAACGGACAGCGCTTGCCTATCACCGAAGCATTTCTGTAACTACGAAGCCTACCCAACTCACTCGGACCAAATTTGTCTACATTTGAAACCTTTTCTTTTCTTTAAAGTTCATAAATACGTGAGAACTTTAGCTTCGGCCAACATTCAGCGAATGACTATTATTTGGATATAAACGTCTTTAGAATATTACGTAGGTCCTAACTACAAATAGTATTTCTGAAGAATTATGGCAGGCGCTAAATCCTTCAGCATAAAATATCTGGGCTAATGTTAGTGTGCTTAAAAATAAATTATTAAGTAAACTCGATGCGGTCTCTCTATTCCTTCTTCGAGCATTAAACGCTACTTATCTTTGGAGAACAATCAAATCCATTTGAATTTCGTGGTCTTTTATTATTTTTATCCAAATCTGCTTAACAGCGAACTGCAAGCGAAAATATTATTTTGCAAATGCCTTCTTTATAAAATTATATTTATTATTTGTTAAATATAGCAGTTAGGCAATCTAAATTTACTTATTTTATAAGCATTCCTTTTTTGATAAATATTTTGCTTAATCTTTTTTTTTTCACCTACAATGTCTAAAAATCATTGAATGTTCGATATGTTTGCCAGAGCACAGTAAAGTACACTCGCAAATGCAATTGTATCGGCATGCAAAGGTATTAAAATTTCTCCCCCCCCCCCTTGAAATGCATGGATATCCTTTGCTCAAACCAGTGTCTAAGTCAACTGCATATTTCTGATAAAAGAAAAGTTAGAATTTTTTGTAAATCCGACGTATAAGCGGAATAACATTTCACAATGTTCCCTAAAAAAAAAAAATAATAAAAAAAAATCCCATGCAAGTGTTCTCTTGTAGCGGAAAGAATTCAGAAAAATTCATAGCATCTAGAGAGACAAGAACAAGCAGTCTCCGCCATGGCTGCTTCTGACTACGGTCGTGTTAACTACCACAAGAAACTAGAAGAAGGAAAAAAAGACTAAACAATGGTATGATATAAAATGCCAGTTTATAGTTATTCATATATTATATTTCGATCACGATTCTGAGATTAAAGAGAATCTTTGGCGATGATAAACAACGGCTCGATCATGACGAATGTGGTTATGGTAACCAATTTATGTAAGTAGTGCGACTGCGTCTCATGCTTTCAAACTGTCGTCACCAACTTATTGCGCAATTAATTGTAAGGAGAACGCAATTTAATATTGGCAGCCATAGCAAACATTGAAACAATATCCTCTTTTATTTCAAGCATCTTATAAATCAACTTTACAGTTGTGTTTCGCCGTGGTCCGTCTGTTCTCTGCCATCGCAAAAATTATGAAAGTAGACGAAAACAAAAATGGGAAGAAAAGAGTTGGTCAAATAAGATTATTTGCTGGAGATCGACCGCACAAGAAGTATTGGTAAGGTGTAGGAAGTCGGTTGGAAACTTTAAACTTAAAAGGAGGCTGAAAGGTCGAGATTATTCAAAACGGAAGAGACGCGTAAGAGTATAGACTTTCTAGCTCTCTAGAGAGAGTCTCTCGAGCAGGATATGAGCGATATAGAGGATAGCTCTCTGTCGATAGCCTCATCTACCATCTAGAGAATGGACAATATCTCTCTCGATACTCGCAGATCTCTCATCTCTCTATCTACTTTCTCTCTTCCCCTCTCCCTCTCTCCCTTCTCTCTCCATTTCCATCTATCTCTCTCTCTCTCTCTCTCTCGCTCTCTACTCTCTATCCTCTCTCCTC